>AMYF01000030.1:0-572944 GCA_000315175.1 Herpotrichiellaceae sp. UM238 | reverse complement strand
AAGTGGTGGAATATGATTAATTGCGAGACTTCGGTTGCAATAGGCCGTACGTACAAGAACTGTCGCAGCTTTATCGAAGGGCCTTTGCGCATTAAATATAGCCGGAAGCTGAATGAACATTCAGGCGAAGAGTTGGCAGATTCCTGGCTTGCTGCTGCCCATGATTGGTACTCCTTTATGCAAGAGTTTGAAGGCCAACAGGCAGCTGAACAAGAAGCTGCTAATGCTATAAATGAGGAAGCCTTACGAACCAACCGAGTGCGAGATCGTATGGCCTCAAGATATGGTAGGAAGGTATCAGCATCGCGGTATAGTGGCACCCCAAGCACGCTTAGAACGGCTACGACAAGTACGACCACTTCGTCGCCACCTACGCCTTCTTCTTCGTATATAGACCACAATTGGGACTCGCAATCTGAGGATATGAGGCTAAAATCCTCGCAGCGCCGTGCTCGAGCGAGATATCGTGAAACGCAAGAGGAGAGGAAGGAACGTCGTAAGGTGTCGCAGGCTATCTTAAATATGATAGCAACACCGACTTCGCTATCCTCTGGGCCTATTTCCGTTGAAGGGCGTCTTATCAAGGCTGAACGACGCATCGCGGTACTTGAGGGGCAAGTACAGACGCTGCTGATGATGATAGCAGGCCAGAAGCAGCAGGTTCCAAGGGTGCCAATAGAGGATGAAGTAGAGGACGAGGTGGAGGTAGAGGATCAGGTGGAGGAGGGTAATATAGCAATTTGGGAAGATTAGGTGGAAGATGGCATTGTCGGCATTGTAATATCGCTTCGAGGTTCAGGTAATGGGCAACCTTCTCTGCCAAGACTAATATTCCGCCCTGTTTTGGCCTCTATTATGAGTAATTATCCCAAAGTGTGACATTACGGGTGATACCTTCACCCCCATACAAATAGTACGTAATCAATAGTGACTCAGATTATGCTAAATTATCTACCAACAACACCACTAACCAGCAACCTCTATGACAACCTACAACTGCAAATACTCCTCAATTGTCATCGTCCCTGTGCCGAAATGCATAGACACCTGATTACCGCCTCTTAGACAGGTTAAACAGTTCGCTAGAAGCACAGAAACCTGCCAGATTCCACTAACAGGTTGTAATCCACTCTTCAAGTTGTGTCGTAAGTGGTTGGCCGAGAAGTTTCGCAGTATCCAACTGAAGGCCCATTCAACAGCAAGACGAGCCTCCTGGAGGCTATTGTTAAATGCTTCTTGCTCTGGAGCTATCCTTGATAAAGGAAATGGCGTAAGAATACCACGGTTGCAAGTATAAGCAGCGTCGCCGAATAGCATACAGACTTTGTCTTCTGGTACACCCTCAAACAGCTGGGCCAATTTATCTACCACTTTCGAGCCTTTCAGCATCGTTGAATCGCCAACCTTACCCTCCCAGGGCCCAGATAACGCAATAATGAGCCCATCAGGCGTAACGACTGCCTGCCACTTGGATCCATGAAGGTGCTTGTGGCCAGAATACACCAGTCTCTGCGCATCGAGTGGGCGACAGAACGGTCGGAAGGTACCGTCTATGAAGCCAAATATGACGCCTTGCCCACCGAAGTCTTGCAGTACTTTTGCATATGATTCTGCACGATCTCTTGTCAGAAGAGGGTGCCATTCTAATGTCCTCTGATACCTCTTAGCTAGGTATATTATCACGTCCGTTACAATGGTGCTAATTCGGCCGGGCGAGGTACGAAAGAGCTCGGCATCGCGGTACAGGTATGAGGGGGCGGCTAGCTTTACCAACACCATAGCAAGGGCATCTCGGCCCGCACAACGGTATTGGTACCGGTATTTGATGCTATCGAGCTCAAACAACTGTACTAGAGTGTCAATTTGGGCGGGCGTGAACCTCGTCCACCGCAGGCAACGATTGTCGTCCCATTCGGCCAGTATCCATGGTTGCTGTCTTGAATAGGTAAGAGGGGCTGTATACAGTCTACCACCACCTTCCTTGTTAATCTGGTACCAGAGGTATAACAACAACAGCTTCCTCTGTCGTTCGTCCATCGCTATTGAAGGGACAATGACAATTGCAGCGGTTGCAACACCAAGACGCTATAGAACCTACGCTATTCTACTCGTGGACGGGTGGAGTTGTCCAGATTAGGAGATGCAAGAATGCGACAATCTTACCAGAAGGTGTCCAATGCAAGCTGCTGTTTTGAAATTAGTGCCTCGGCTGACCTCCTACTTCTGCAAACAACGCTCTGGGTCGCCATCGCCTACCTCGGCAGGCACTCCAGTATTCGCCAAAAAGAAAATCTGGGGTCAGTGTTGCGTTTGTGCATGACCGAGAAGAGCTTGCCCTTTGTGGTGCAGACTTACACTGCAGGCTAGACTCGCGCATCGTCGACCAGAAACTCAGGCAAAAAGTTGGCAGATTGTAAAATCGCTGTACTTGAGCCCCACCCGATTTGAACTGATGCAGCTGTTAGCTGTCGTCCGGTCTATATTGCTTTTGCGATCACTAACCGGATAACCTTTTGATGCCGCAGAAGCGCTGGAGTCAAACGCGCTACCGTTGCGCCAGAGGCCCAATTAGAAAATTGGTAACTTCTAGATGGGATTTCAACTCGTTTTTCGAGCTGTCTAGGCATGCCTAATTGTTTGAAAATATATATAGCTAATTATCATTTCCGGCTCTCATTCGGGGAGCTCGTGGGTTCGAGCTGATTGGCCAGATCGTGATACTACGCGACCGTGGCGACGACAACACCGACTTTCAAGACCAACAGCAATGTCCTGTATACAATACAGGAGCGAGAAGCAGACGCCTGGTTGGCAATCAGTATCGACAACTAGCTACTCGTCGAGCGAAACAGGCAAGGTCGTTGTAAGACTGATACATTGATGATGATTTGCGCTCCACTAAACCGGAAGTCCTCGCTCTCGTCGTCAGCCTTCACCCTTTGCAGCAGACACTTGAAAACTCAACATGAGCACTCAAATGGTGATAGGAAGCCTGCTGATGTTCACTATGAGGATCGAAGCGGGTTATCTGTTTGGATCGTGGCAACGATTAGTCTACAGATACCCGCTGAACCTGCTATAGACCATGATCTCGATGTAAAGAAAGGACGACACTGCTCGAACTTAAGGTTCAGCACAACAACCACAAATATCAGGTATTCCAGACTTATGTGTTGCTAAATCTTGCCGAAATGTACAGCCGCGTTGGTTTCATGTCTTTCGAAGGTACTCCGCCAAGTATTCGACACCCACATCCATTGATGCAAGAAGTCGCGTGACACGGCTGTTCACCCTGCCAAAAGACGAGGGAGGTTGCGTCAAACACTAGACAATACGCTGCCTTGTTTGTGCACAGTCATCCTGCTCATGTCGTAACTAGGCACAGATGTCTAAGCGCTTATGGCCCGACGAAGTTGTCTAGCATCTTCAAGTGAGCCGGTGCTACTACTGATGCTAAAGATGGCTAGACTCTTAGTATCACAAGGCATGCCTGCTTCTTGCACCTACACGCCCCAGGGAAGTTTCACATCAATCTCGCTCACATGAGGCAACTCATGCCTCTGCTTGCATTCTTGATAACCTCCAACTCCATTACTGATACCAGCGAGGATCACAACAGCGCGACCAGACTTCCTTACATTAAAGCTGGTGCAGCTGCACCTTCAAATTCCATGACTGTGGTTCTTGTCCCTCAAGAGAATCTTCAAACAATCGGTTCATAACCCCTCGAATGTGCGGCACGGTTGGAGAGTAGGAAGTAGATAATAATACCCAGAATAGGGAACAAGAAGATCAAAAGACTCCAGAGTAATTTGTGTGATGGCGGTCGGTCGGACTTGATAACCTCGACTGCGGGTAACACGTAGTGGTCAGCTTTGCTCCTCTCCTTTCCTCTTCTCCTCGTTTCTCGCGTGATCAAAAGGCAGTTTTGCAACCCGTTTGACCTGTAAGAAGCGGGGCGGGATCGATATGCTTACCGATGAAGATGACGTCGAGAATAAAAACGATGAAGCCGAGTATGCCGCCGCCGGTGCCGTATTGCCATGAGTTAGACTCGATGCCGACTGTTGGAGCGGCCATGGCGAGGGAGGTCAGGGCTAGTTGGAGGAGCAAGGTACAGAGGTGAAGGTTATGATACATCGTGCGTGGCGATAACACGAGGTTGTGTTACTCGTTTGGTTTCGGGTATTCCACTTGATTGGAGAGTTGAAGAGAGTAGAGAAATATGTAAAGAAGTAAAGGAAGTTGAAAGAACAGGCCACAGAATTTAGAGGAAGGACATACGTAGGTAGACAGAAGCACCACGTCATATTCGTTCATGGTCATTGTCGCGTGACTAGTTTGCACAAAGTAGATTTCTGCTAGATCGTGTTGTTCGGCATTACATACACGGAAGACCAAAGCGAAACCACAGTCGTGGCAAATGAGAAACAGTGCACAGGCACATTAGGTCTATCACGTACGACTTCAATTCTCTAGGATGAACTCGAATAATTTTAGACATGGGAGACTTCTATTCTTTCAGCATCCTTTTGACCCGACAAACGTTGCAAAAAGCTGAAGTTAAAGAAGAGAGACTCCCAGTCTAGGTGGGAGTCGGCTAGAGGTAACGAGGCAGATGTCAAGTCGACCAGCACATTTGGAGCAACTCTTCTGAAGAAGTTTTGCATTTTCTAAAATATAATACAAGTTCTCTGGTAGTTGGTCGCCCAAAACAGGCAGACACTCGTTTGGAGTAGCGTATCATTAGTCAGATCAGAGAAGCAAAGCAGCCATCCTGGGAGGTACAGAGATTATGGAGGATGTGACCTACCAGTTTACATACACAGCATCATGCAATCCAGCACCAATCGCCATTCGGTGTTGAGGCAGCAAAGTTGAGCAAAAACGAAAAGTACGAGGTCAGTTTCGCAATGACGCGGAGCAGCAGGCTAAATCCGTCGGAAGAGAAAAAGAAGAGAGGCTGCCTTCTCTTCTTTCGAGGCGGCAGCCGGTTTGCCTTCGATTGTGAAGCTTCGATTGTGAAGCAACTCTTCTGGATGCCATTTCAATAAGCAAAATATATATTGTTTACTACTTTGAGCCGATATTGTTCATGACGCGGGCACTAAGTAGACCCCGTCCTCGGTCCGGTGTCTTGCGCTATTCGTCAGATTCTGAGTTTGTGACTCACAAGGCAACAAATATCCCGCAGCACGGCAAACGCCCACTTAGGGAATCTGAAGTGCCAAAGTCGGGCAAAAATACAAAGCAACGTGGCAAGCAAGACCAAGCATGGTACATTATGGAAAGAATGCAGGCGATGCAAAGCAAAAGCAGTCTTCCAGGTACTAGCTTCCGCGGTGCAGAAGCTGGCTGAGCTTTTGCCTTCAATGAAACGCGGGCACCAAAATAAGGAAGCGGTTCGTTAAGATGCGTTCGTCTGTATGGAATCCGTGTAGATGAACCCAAGTTCACGAGTGCACCAGTGAAGGAGGCGATGAGGTCAAATCGGTTTTTGCTGGCAAAAATCATGCACCAGAAGCAAAAGAAGAGAGACTCCACCTCTTACGAGGTATCTGCCAAAGCAAGGATTTGAACCTCTAAGTTTGAGTTAGCACGTCAAACTTGAACCAAATTGTTTAGCTACTCTTCTTGACCACAATTTTACTGCTTTGGAACATGAACGTAATGCAGTGAAGAATACTGTGCCATGCCTAACCAGCCCAACCACAGATTCGCATGAGTATGACTCAGACGCTCTCGAATCAGGTGCTGCGATCCCTTGTATCCATACATCAGCAGGTCCAAGCACCCACCTCACCGTTCCGTCTCCCCTCGATCAAGAAGCCATCCTTCAGCCTTACCTTCTCAGTGATACTGGTAGTCTTACCCTCCATACTGTCTTCTACCGTCAATTTCGTCCCAGAACCAAGATCCCAGTGCCGCCCATCGGTTTTATCATACACTTTGACCACGTCTTCGCCTGCCGCAGCCGCTATGTTTCTTGCATCAAATTGCATGCTTGTGATTGGGTTATCGTAGGCGTATGCGTCGTGTATGGTTCCGGTGCGGAGGTCCCATATCTGAAATATCAGTCAGTATCAAGTCGCGGGAGGGCTTATGTGGGAGAACTTACGCGTATTGATCGGTCAGCGGAGCCTGTCACCAGATGCGTGTCATCAAACTGTAGGCAGGTAACAGCACCGGTATGACCGACAAGGCTCCTATGCACCTGTCCGCTCCGCAGATCCCAGAGCCTGACCATGCCATCTGCTGTGCCACAAGCTAGTGCGGCGTCAAATACTTGCAAAGCTCCCACAAAGTCAGCGGAGGCATTGGTGTTTCGACCCGTCGGTCGCCACGTTGATTCTGCCGTGGACAGCGACGCGCTTGCCTGTGCCGCAGCCCAGAGCACATCAAGTGTTTGAACGCAACGACCTTTGACCAGGTCCCATTGCCTCAGCGTCTTATCGGCGCTCCCACTCACCAGCGTGTCGCCCCGGAGATGCAAAGCCGTGACCTCATCGACATGGGCCTCGAGAGTCGTAAGATGACATTCACTCATTGCGTCCGGCAGTGGAGGTGGGACCTCGTCTTCGCCTTCATTGCCAAATCCTAGGCCGTCATCGTCTTCTTTATTGGAAGTGTGCTCGAAAGGCTCGTATTTCGCGTGGCTGATGTCCCAGAGTCGAATCGTTGCGTCGAGACTACCCGTTGCGACAATGTTATCTTCGACTTGCAGGCAGCGCACGGACGCGGTATGACCTTCGAGGAAACCCATACAGCGGCTTAAATTTAGGTCCCATACACGAACCGTATCATCAAGCGAACTCGTGACCATGGTGCCAAACGGCGCATCGAAGTCGAGTGCTGTCACAACATCGTTGTGAGCCGGTAAAGTACGTATGTGAGAACCGGGCTCGAGATGTTCATGCAATACTGGCATGCTCTTCCGCCTGGTGTACTTGGGTCGACGTTTTGTTTTGGGTGAGGTTGGTGATTTGACAGCGGGAAGCTTCTCATAGATGGACTCGGACATGAAACTTGAGTCCATCACTTGATCCTCTGTTGGGGTCATTTGACCAGTCTCGGTACCTAGGGTCGCCGTTGATGCTTCGAGGTGTGCAACAGCTTCCTCACCTTCCTCCATGTCCTCTATCTGGTTGTCGAGCTGAATCAGTTCTTGCTCAACCTCGACCTCCTCGCCTTCTATGCCCGCCAGTCGATCGAGCACAATCTTGCGCATCGCATGAAGATTCGAAATCTTGTTGTCGATCTCCCGAATCTCAGAAGAGCACATGTTCTTCCGTATGCCCATCATCTCGAGTCTGTGGTTTGTTTGATTCCGCCTCTTCTTCATCTTTGCCAGATTCGGTGGCCCTCCCTCGTCAAGATCCTCCCCACCCGCTGTGATGAGCTTGCTTCGCCGGCGGTGACCCTTCCTATGCTCGTTCTCGTCTAGGTCAGGTAGGCTGGCTTGGAAGCCTTGGAATAGACTATACGGATGCTCGTTGTCGGGGATGTTATGTAGCTGGTCATCGCTGATGAATGCTACAGCTCGATGGGCAATCTCACTTGTGCTGATCTTGGACCTGACAAGCTCGGTGGGTGCTGTCTGAGTAAAAGAGAGGACGGATCGCTGCATGCCTGGGCGACGCATTGACCGTTGTATCGAAGTCATGGCATTGTTGTAGTGTGGACTGGCAGCGGAGGAAGCATCGCCCATTAGGTGGCTGGCGGTGGCTGTCACCTTTCGACTAAATGCTTCGAGCTGTCGAGTCTATTGCAAGCCTGTTAGTGTTTGTCCAGGGCGAGTGGGTAAGTGTCTGAGGTACATCGAGAACTGCTCCAATGACCGAATCATTGTCGCTGTCGTTTGCGCGGCCTTGTGAGCGGGAGACATTGCGACTGTGAGGAGCTGAGCCGGCCATCCGGTAAGGTCTGAAGGGCGCCTAAGGCGGACGAGGAATTGCAGCAGATGACCAGGTCGTGTGTCTCTTCTATAACGGTGCTCGCGGACGAAGTTTGTACTACTACGGCAGGCCATGCGTGCTGGCTGACCCCTGTCGCCGCGACAGTTCGGCAAGCATGACGCAACACCGGACCGGGACTAATATGGACGGAGCGAATAAGATTCCTGTCGCATTGCTGTTTCTACGCAAGAGGTATTCCACTGTTCCTCGATAGAAATAGAGACTCTGAATCTTTACTGGCGTGAGCATCCACAGAGACACCCAAAGCCGGTGCGCATGTCACTCGCTTTGTTGGCCAAGATGGATACCGCCATAGATCTCAGCGACCCCTCCAAGGCCCTGGACCTGGCAAACATCCGGTTTCAGTTGATGTGAGGCCGAAAGTTGCATCGGGGTGAATGTGCTGCTGACGCACTCAGTCGGCTTGAAGACACAATCACCTTCCACCTCATCGAACGCGTACAATTCCCGCTCAACTCTGCCATCTACGACCCCACTGTGCTACCGATACCGACCAGCAACCTGGCACTGCCTCCCTCCCTCTCTCTCATGGACTACATGCTCTCCGAAACCGAACGGCTACACTCACTTGTCCGCCGATATGACTCTCCTGATGAGCATCCGTTCTTTCCTCAAGTCCTGCAGAGACCTATGATGCAGCCTCTGAAATATCCCAGAATTCTACACGACAACAATGTGAACGTCAACCCGATCATCAAAGAGAAGTATGTCAAAGAAATCCTCCCAGAAGCTTGTCGAGATTTTGGCCGCACAGACCGGGGGGAAACAAAAGAGAATTATGGCAGTGCTGCAACTTGTGATATTGCTTGTCTGCAGGCTCTAAGCAGGAGGATACATTTTGGAAAGTTCGTTGCTGAAAGCAAGTTTCAGAAGGAGACAGATCGATTCGTCAAGCTGATCAAGGCCGGGGACCGTGACGGCATAGATGTTGCCATTACCGATGCTGCAGTTGAGAAGAAGGTCCTCGAAAGACTGCGGTTAAAAGCCAAGACGTATGGTACTGACCCGTCTTTATCCAGCGGCGGCAACGGGCCGTCCGACGAGAAGATTAACGTCGATGCTGTTGTCAAGATGTATGCTCAGGTTGTGATCCCACTGACAAAGGTGGTCGAGGTCGAATACCTCATGCAGAGACTGAAAAATACCCAATGGGAATGATTCAACCGCTCGGCGGCGCAAGGTATCGTGCCATATCTTTCACAGCTCCCTCAAATTTCGGCGCCTCAATCAAGATGGCATGGCTCTGTGGTCTGATACCCAGCTCTTGGAATGCTCTCTTCGAGTCCGATAGTCCGTCGTCTTGCTGAGTAATGTAGTTGTATCCGCCGTAGCATAGAGCGTGTCGCTGCAGTACCTCGTCTTCGGAATGAAAGTATAATGTCTCTAGTGCCTGTCCTGTAGCTCTCTTTTTCTTCTTCGGTCGGTCGTCGTCTTCGTCCAGTGTTGATGCAACCTCGGTGTAGGTCTTGGAGAGTATGAGGTAGTGTGAAAATTGGTATGGCTCTTTCTCCTCTAGCGCCCACTGGATCTCCTCGAGCAGCATGGTGTACATGGGAGGCACGACTTCGGCTGGTACATTAATCAATCGCTCGGTAAGCACTAGACCAATGGCAGGAATGGAGGTTTGTGACAGAAGCGAAGACAATTGCGAAAGAGCGTGGTTCGAACTCGCTTGGCTGCTGAGATATTGTACCAAAGTCTGAATGAATGGCTTCTGTCTGTGCGCATGCAGGTTGACAACGGAGAGGAAAGCATACGCGTCTGTTTCCTTGCCGTCGACCTTGACCGTAGATCCTAATAGTGGCTGTGACAGAATCAGGTCTGTCAGTGCTGACAAGTCGAGCATGTGTGCGTCGACGTCAAACAGCTGTTGCAGCAGTGTCTTGACGCCATGAAAGTCGACCTCTGCGATGGGATCGAACCATTCGAACTCGACGTCTATTGTATCGAAGTCCTCGTCGTCGCTTCCTTCAGGTTCAGTCTTGAGCTCCTGCTCAGTAATGGTGGCATTCCCGCGCTCATTAATCGCCTTTCTCTTGGCCATGACTAAGGTTTTGGGGAGTCGTTGAAGGTGGTCATTGAAGGGCACATGCCTCGAAAGGGACGCCCTTTTTTCCCTTGAGCGGACCTTATCGATAACAATGAACTTGAAACGCTAGACTCAATTAATAGGTCGACGAGCATAATCCGAAGGCTACGGTAATACGCGGCGTGCTGAGAACGCTCCGTCTTTCTGAGCCTCGAATTCTTGAGAAACAGCTATCGTGTCATGCCTTGAATTCGTCTTCGCACCAGTCAGATCTTTCGCAGCCACAAGTGCTCCATTGACGCTTCCACCTCAATAGCTCATCTCGACTATCCGCAGCTATAATCACCACCATCCCTCTTTCATTTTGCAACTTTAAACACGCGTTCTTTTTGCTCTACGACGTGTCAAGACCTTGCTTGATGACAATGGTTTTGCCAAATACCCTCCGCCCATTCGTCTTCGCTGTTCATAAAGCCTCTAGACTCAGGCAGCAAAGCACTAGCGCCAATTCAACCTGCCTCACGACTGACCTTATCATTCCGACCAGGTGACCAGCAACAACATGCCCTCTCAGACGCACTTGATGGCTGACACAATCCGTATCCTCGTTGCCACCGACAATCATGTTGGCTACAATGAGCGGGATCCAGTTCGAGGCGATGACTCGTGGAAAACATTTCACGAGATCATGTGCTTAGCAAAGGATCGAGATGTCGACATGGTGCTCCTTGGTGGTGATCTATTCCACGAAAATGTACCTTCGCGAAAATCTCTTTACAATGTCATGAGGTCGCTGAGGCTGAATTGCTACGGTGACAAACCTTGCGAACTTGAGCTCCTCAGTGACGGTACCGAGCATTTTGACGCCAGTATTGGTCATGCAAACTACGAGGACATAAACATCAACGTCGCCATTCCCGTCTTCTCAATACACGGCAACCACGATGATCCTTCGGGAGATGGACACTTCGCAGCTCTTGATATCCTTGAAATGTCTGGCCTCATCAACTACTTCGGCCGAGTGCCTCAAAGCGATAATATCAATGTCAAACCACTTCTCATCCAGAAAGGCACCACGAAGCTCGCACTTTATGGGCTTTCCAACGTCAGAGATGAACGGATGTACCGAAGCTTTCGTGACCAAAAAGTCACGTTTCATCAACCAGGGATCCAGAAAGATGACTGGTACAACATAGCAGTCGTACACCAAAATCATGGCGCTCACACAGCAACATCATATCTCCCAGAGAACTTCCTGCCCGAGTTCCTCGACCTCGTCATCTGGGGCCACGAGCACGAATGTCTTATCGAACCACGCACAAACGCAGAAATGAATTTTAGAGTCATGCAGCCCGGCTCTAGCATTGCCACATCCCTGGCTGTTGGCGAAGCTGTCCCAAAACATGTCGCTCTCCTGAGCATCACTGGCAGAGAAATGAAGTCCGAGCCCATCCGTCTTAAAACTGTCCGGCCATTCGTCTACAAGGATATCATCCTCGCGAATGAAAAATCAGCGCTCAAACTAACGGATAAATACGACAACTACAGACCTAAGCTTACAGAATGGCTCATGTCGCAGGTTGACGCGCTAATAGCAGAAGCGAAACGACAATGGGAAGATGCACAAGCCGAAAATCCAGACCACGACCCTGACTCATTCGAGCCACCTGAGATGCCCTTGCCTTTGATCCGTCTTCGTGTCGAACACTCGAACCCTGGTGGTGGAGGGAAATTTGAGGTCGAGAATCCGCAGCGTTTTTCCAACCGCTTTACAGGTCGTGTCGCCAACAGTCATGATGTAATCCAGTTCCACGTTAAGAAGCGCACGGCGACCGCGAACCGTCTAAAGGCCAGCGAAGAACTGAAAGAACTCATGTCCAAGCCTGAGATAGCAGAGAACGTCCAAGTTGCGAGACTGGTCAGCGACTTTCTCAATGCACAATCCCTCACCATTCTTCCGCAGAACTATTTTGGCGACGCAGTAAACCAGTACATCGACAAAGATGATAAGCACGCTATGGACCTTTTTATTAACGACAGCCTGACCAAACAAATAAAGCATTTGGTATCCATGAATGACCATGCCGACGACGCAGAAGAAGAAGAGGACCTCGCCGCACAGTTTGATGCATTCAGGAGTCAGATGGAGGACATGTTTAACAAGGGGCAGATTAAACTGACAAAGGGCAGAACAGCAAAGTATCGTCCGAAACCGGAGGGCTGGGATACTGACCTTGACGGTGAGTGGGAAGAGCAACCTGCTGCCCTTATCACCACCGAACAAGACAATGACGATGATATGCTCGACGAAGATGAAGGGACACCGAAACCTGCCGCCGGCCGAGGGCGCGGCAGAGGACGGGGCTCAAGAGGTGGAATCGCGTCCGCTAGAGGAAGGGGTGGCGGCGCTGCGAAGAAAAACACAGCAGCGACAACGAGAACATCGAACACCACGACTAACGGACGAGTGACAACGAAAGGACACAAGAAGGTCATCGATGAAGAATCGGGAGAAGACGAGTCGGACGCGATCATGCTCGATGATGACGCGGCGGATGTCGCGAGTGACAATGCCGACTCAGATTCTCAAGCGATGTTCTTTCGTGATCCGAGGAAAGGCAAAGATGGTGTGACGACAACGAATGGCACTCCTCCTGCACAAAATCCAAGGGGGGGCTCACTAGCTGGTAGCAATGGATCTACCTTTACCGCGGGCACGAAAAGAAAGATGCCGACTACAATGAAGTCTACCAAGACAGCTTCAAGCATAAGCACAAGGACGACACCAGCGAGAGCAGCAGCAGCTAAGAGTGGAAAGCAGACCCAGCTAAGCTTCAGTACGAGTCAGGCTAGCGTCTTCGGAGGAAATAGTCAAAATAATAACGTCAGTGACATCGAGGACGATGACGAGGATGATGCATTTGAGCCTGCAAGCACAACGAAGGGCCCACGGAGACGGTAGTATGAAAAAGCAGATGTTGCAGGAGTGGGCAGCATTTCATAGCGCTCTCACTCACGGTCCGTGGGAACCCTGTTATGTATTTGAGAAGCACCTGCGTCTCATCGACACGGTGTCGTTCTGACTCAGGAGAAGAAGTCTGTCCGTTAACAAGGTGCTATTGGCAATGTCCACGAGAATGCGAATCAAGCCCCATGTGGGCATACTTGAAGCAATATCGTTTTCATTGCGCGTACTCATATGGCGAAGCTCGTAGTTGTATGGTTGTACGCATATAACTTCAGCAATGGAGTCTCTAGGCGGTCTGAAAAAGCTAATGCATTCCAGGAGCGCCTTCGGGACAGTAGCTCTCCACCTTCTTTGTCCTCTTTCTCCCATTGCCATGCCTGAACGTGCAAGATTTGCCTTGCCTTACCAGAGTAGTCAATCCCTCACTCATCATATTCATCAAGCCTTTGGATCCCATCCTCTGTTTCTCTCTCTTCCCAGGCCCCTTGCCTGGACTCGTTGCGTGCCTTTTTCCATCTACTGATACGCTTGAGCATCTGGATTGTGCTCAACCTGTATTTGCATTGCATCGACCTTCGAGTTTCACAGCTAGATTCTCGGTGTTGGCTGTTTCTTTCTGCATTGACATTGCATGAAAGCGTGGGAACGGTGGTGATGAGGTGCGTAAAACATTTTGACGTCTCCTGAGAGGTGTATTTGACTCCCACCGCAAGCGAGATGCCTGCGCGCAGCATTGTCCTCGGGTCAAATTGACATCGGCTATAGCCCTGGGATATCTTAGGTTCCGAAAGCACTCTCTTGTCCCTCATCTCACGATTCTCTATGTGTTACTGCCCTAGCAGCTGGAAATCAAAATTTTACTAACTCTTGCCATCTCCAGTAGCGGACGCAGCAGGCGGGGCCGACGCCGACTGAGCTTGACTTTGCGTGCCAACCGGTGTACTGGCAGCACGATTCCCGCCTCTGAATTGTCCTCCTCGTCCACGATATCCTCTACCTCGGAAGTTGCCGCGCACGTTTCCTCTGCCGCCTGCGCCGCCTCTTGGAGCTTGGGGTGTTTGAGCAGTGGTTGGCGAGGACAAGGAGGCGGCTTGTGCGGGTGTAGTCTCCGAGGAAGAGGCTGCGATTGATGCTTTGGATCGTTCAGTCACGGTAGCAGCAGCAGCCGATGCGTTTGCGGTGTTGTCCTTGGCCTGAGACGCCTCTGCTGTCGTCGTAGGAGCAAGCTCCGCCGGAGTTTGTCGGTTAGCCTGGTCAGCAACATTGGTAAGCGAGGCATGAGCTGTCTGTGGTGAAGAGGTGGTGCTTGCGGCGGGCGTCGCAGAATTTGGTCGCTGGCTTGGAGCAGCTTGGGGTCCTTTCTTGTATGGCGAGCGGTTCTCTAGGACGACGACGGAGCCATTGCCAACTTTCACAGGACTTGCAGCCATTGCTTTTCGAAGGGCATCGGTGTCAGTAAAATCGATGTATCCCAAGCCTTTCTTCTTGTCAATCTCACATCTTGTTATCGTTCCGTGGACTGAGAATGTGCTTCGAAGTAGATCTTCAGTCACGCCTTGAGAAGGATTTGCGTGCTTCAGGAATGCGCTCTTTGCGCCAGGTGCGGGTTGTGGTGGAGACTTTGCGGCTTTTGAGGGCTGAGGTATGGGACCTGATCGGAAAGGAGAAGGCTGAGACGTATTGTTGCGCAGGTTTCTCGGACCGGTCGGAGGTGGCACTGGAGTAGTCTGCGGTTGAGGTGTCGTAGCTGCTGCCGCGATAGGTGGTGCAATTGTTGATGAGACAGCAGCTGCGGGTCCCGAAGGAGGGTTCGGCGTTAATGCTGCAGGTGTAGATACTGCTTTTGTTGTTCGTGGTGTTCGACCCTGCTTGGGCACGAGACCAAGATCCCGACCGATAATTCGTGCAGCAGCGCTCGCATCACCTCGTGGTCTTTCTCGCTTCGGTGTTGGTTGAGTTGGAGAAGGTGGTGTCTGCGTCGTAGCAGTCTGTTCCTGTACTGCTGCCACAGGCGCAGGCTGTCCTTTCCGACCCTTGATCTCAGCAACTGACCTCTTAATAGAGTCAACAGCTTGCTGAGTCGCTTTTGCCACTCGTACTTTCTCGGCTTCGCTAGTGGCACTCTTCTTCACGAGAGTAGCTGGCTCAGATTTGGCAGATGACGCGGTTTTGCCATCTTTCCCTTCTTGACCCTTCTTGCTAGCCTTTGCTGCAGCATTCTCCTTGTCCTTTGCCTTGTTGGCCTTCTTCTCCTTGATATACTGAACGAGGGGGGTAATAGTTGGCTTCTCCCTGACATCGGAGTCTCCATTAGCGGCAGGCTTTGTGATAGGTTCAGTCAGAGATTGTAAAAAGTCGATGAACTCTGGATCCTGGTCAATGGTGCCTTGGCGTCCATCATGCCTGACTCGGCCGCTTGGGATTTTGTTGTAGGGCGCGAACTCGAGTGACGGCGGTCCGATTAAGCATGAGTCTCTAGTCGTATTCTTTGCGTCCTGAAAGCTCACTGTCTTGACGTGAGCTGAGAGCAGATCAAGATGTGCTGGTTCTTTGACTTTCAGGTATGCTCTTGCTGGCCTTGACGGCTTGGCAAGACTTTGAGTGGCTCGTCAGTCATTCCGCAGCATTGCTCAGTCGAATTGACTTACTCTTTTGATATCTTGCCGGGCCTAAAAGCAGCCCAATCGACTTTACCTTGGCCTACTTTCCATTCCGCTCCGACACACTCCCAAAACTCGGCCTCCGTCAAGCCTGGTGGGAGTCGTCTTATGATGATTCTAAGCCGTGGTGCGGGAGGACGTGGCGCTTGCTTGAATTGCTTTCGTGTCTGTGCAGCGTTAATGGGGAGTACGCCTCGTCCCTTTGGTTCTTTGGGCATTATCTTATGAATTGGGTTTTGTGAAAAGGTAGGGGGAGTGGTCAATCGGGGATTGGGTGGTCACGAAAATGACGGAAAGTTGGCCGATTTTGCACTGTTTGACAAACTACACTCGCTGATGTCAATGCTGCTTTTGCCACTCTTTTGTTTCAATTTTTGGCAGGCCCAGAGTCAGTAGGCTGAATTTTGTGATCCTTTGGAATAGACACGCTGTAACGACTTTAGTGAAGGCTGGCAGATCGATCTTGTCTGAGTTATTAGGGCTCGGTCCAGCTATGCATGGCAAAAGTGATATGAAACAAATCTATTCGTCGTTCACAGGGTACACACTACGAACCATTGATAATACACAGCATTGAGGGTAGCGCAAGTGCTCTTCTTTGACCTTTCTTTGGCGTCTCATGATACAGGAACGCACTTAATTGCCTTCAACGTTGCTACTGGGTTGATTGTGCATTGTCGACTCTGAGGCTACTGAGCCGCGCGTGAGAATCGGATGACAAAGCATCTGGACTAAAATATTGGGGCCGCACGCGACTGAGTTCCCCTACGCCAAAAGCGCCACAACATTCTCAATAGTCGTGACACTGTCACACCCTCCGCCAATTGATACTTGGACGCCTATCCGACGGCCGACGTGCTGCAGAAACTGTCTAACCCTTTGCATTGCAGGCTGTGCTGCACCCTCATCAAACCCCATTAGGAGGTTGTTTTACCATTTGTTACTGCTGACAGCACTGCGCGCTATACGTCGACGATTCTCCTTAGGATGGCGCCCGCAGGAGGTGTCAAGGTACCGGTGCCGGGCCCCGCTCGATTGAAGAGATCAGCAGGGCCGGATGAGTGGCTCGAGGCGGCAAAGAACTGCAAGTACCTGTCCGAGTACCACATGAAACAGTTATGTGAGATCGTGAAGGAGTACATGATGGAGGAATCAAACATCCAACCGGTTTCAACCCCTGTGACGATATGCGGCGATATACATGGCCAGTTCTACGATCTGCTCGAATTGTTCCGGGTTGCAGGAGGGATGCCCAACGAGTCAGCTCCGGAGGCGCCCACCACCAGAGAGAATGTCATTACTTCTGCAGACATCGAGCCTCCTTCAACGATCACGAATCCCCAAGTGCAGAAAAAGATGAGGTTGGGAGGCGCACAACATTCAATTGCGACAACGCCATCGGAAGACGTTAGCGATGCTTCGCAGATACATTCGTTGACGCAGTCTGAGTTTGGCTCAGAGCAAGATCCAGACGAGACGATCACAAAGATATCCGAGCGGCGGCAAAGCGCAAACTTTGTCTTCCTCGGCGACTACGTGGATCGGGGATACTTCTCACTGGAAACCCTGACACTGCTGTTATGTCTGAAAGCGAAATTTCCGGAAAGGATAACGTTGGTGAGAGGGAACCACGAGTCAAGGCAGATCACTCAAGTCTACGGCTTCTACGAGGAATGTGTACAGAAATATGGCAACACCAGCGTATGGAAGGCATGCTGTCAAGTCTTCGATTTTATGACCCTCGGAGCGATTGTCGATGGCAAGGTGCTGTGCGTACATGGCGGCTTATCGCCCGAGATAAGAACCCTGGATCAAGTGCGGGTTGTGGCAAGAGCTCAAGAAATCCCTCATGAGGGGGCCTTCTGCGATTTGGTGTGGTCAGATCCCGAGGACGTCGAAACATGGGCAGTGTCGCCTCGTGGTGCAGGTTGGCTGTTTGGTGATCGAGTCAGTCAAGAATTCTGTCATGTCAACGGCCTCAATCTTATCGCGCGAGCGCATCAGCTGGTCAACGAGGGCTACAAGTACCATTTCAAGAGCCAAGACGTGGTGACGGTATGGAGTGCTCCGAACTACTGCTATAGATGTGGCAACATGGCTTCTGTTTGCGACATTGGCGAGGATATGAACCCGACCTTTAAGCTGTTCAGCGCTGTCAAGGACGAGTTGAGACATGTGCCGCCTTCCCGGGGAGGGCGGAATGAATACTTCTTATAATCGGTGTGCACACACAACGCAAGAGATGGAGTTGCAAAGCGGCCGGTTCGGTCCATAGGGCAAGGAGCGGCGCAGATCTGCGTCTGCACAGCATTGACATAGACGATTGGATGTTCAGTAGGGACGTGCTGGTTCAAGCAGGGTGGGGTATGCGAGTATATCTCGCTTCAGAGGGCAATGAGGCACGACGAGTATCTGTGTCAACCTCATACAAGGCTTGACGATGATATGAAACATGTAACAACAGAGTTCACTTCGATGATCGAGATCACGCATCACTAGCTTCATCTCAACGTCCTGCGCTGTCTCAATCTCCGCTGTTTCCTTATCTAATCTCCCGGTCGGCTTTACACCGGTAATTGGGATGCAATCTTCTCTGATGACTTCGCGCCTTCTTCCTCTTGCCTACACAAAACTTTCACACCATCGCATACGCCGGCCACGCCGTGAAGACGACCAAGCGCTTTTCAACGTTCCCTTCCATTGCAGACTGAACCAAGGTTGGATTCAGTCTCAGCAGCGCACCCAAGAGTTCTGTTCCTCCAATTTATGCAATCTTGCCCCCTGACAGTCTCCCATACAGCGACTTCAGGCAATAACTCCCGCGGTTCTTCTTCCAGCAACCATCATGGCCTCTCAGCAAACAATGAACTACCATCCAATGGCCGCTCTGATGAGCCCACCATTGGAGAGCTATCAGCAACGGCCGACCCGGCGGACGACGCGTCAGTTGCCTCATCAACAATCAGTCGTGGCCGAAGAGCCAACCTCAGACGGATGAGCAGCGCTCATGATTCCCAAGAGAGTTCCCCCGGTGGCCGTATCGACGCATATGAAAGAGCGAACGCTGTGCCACGAAGACTGTCAGATGGCATGATTTTTCAGATCATCCCCTCATCTGGCAGCAAAAACGGTGCTTCCATGCTAGATATGCCGAATGGTGAAAACATCTCAACACGTGTGAATGCTGTTGCTAACTTACTGCAGAAGTGCTCACGCACATACTCTCGCATCTGCCTCCCGAATCTCTCTCCTTAATGAGCTTGGTCAATAGCCGCCTTCATAGGCTTGTCACAACCCCGCCAGCGTGGAGGACCGCCTTTGCTCGCTTCTTTCCTGGAGCCGAGACGACGGGCTTGCTGTCTCCCACTACTGCGGAATCCGAGACACAGAAATCACATCGCCGGGCCTTCACCCGTGTCAGTGCTTTGGCGTCGTGGAGGAGCGAATACATTCTTCGAACGCGACTCCTTCGATCCCTCGCCCGGGGCAGACCTGCCATTCAGCAAGCAGCTGAGAAAGGACAAAAGAGCAAGGCTGTCAATACTGCGACTGTTACTTACAATTCACGTCTAATGTATCCTGCGAGTCATATCCACGCTAGTTTCGGGATTGGTCTCAACAAGAAGCAACCTCTTTTCGTTCATGGAGCTGTCGAGCAAGGCACTGTAACTGCAAGCGACCCTGCTGCTGGTAAGACCAATGGTTGGGGTTTGGCTGACTTTGAGGCTTTCAAGCATTTTGCTGATCTCTATACCGGCGAGGCTCCCTACGGTCTTGGTTCTGGGGATATTGTTGGCATGTCTAACGTCATGGATGTTAGTCAAGCATTTGGCAAGCTCTATGGTGAAGCCTGTCCTGGTGGTCGCTTGTTCTACACAGCTACTGCTGAGCAGCGAGGTCGATTTCTCATTAACTTTTCACCACCAAACCATTCTCTCGGCATTCCCGAAGTGGATCCTGTTACTGCTGCCTTTACGTCGGTCTGGCTGGCAAAGTCCGAAGGCGTGCTAAAGGCGATTAACGGCTTGTTCGGTGCTCTGGCGGGTTCTTCTACCGGTATTCTTTCAGCTTACTCTGTTGGTGCAAGCCCACTCTACGACCGCAGGTTTGAGCGCGGCGAGCTCACGGCGCGATGGGCCATATGTCCGGGTGTGCCGATTATCGCTATCAGTGTGGATGAGAAGGTTTCACCCCGCCGCCTTGGTCGGCGTCGCGTCTGGGCCGCCATTCTCAATGCACTAGGCGAGGTCTACTATCTCATCGACCGACCGATGCGCCCGGAGACTCGTGGCAAATTGTCAGAGGCTGACCTAGATCGTCTAGCATGGCAGACTGGCAGGTCTACTGAGTGGCTGATGCTTGAGTCGACACGCCGAATTGCGAAACCTGATCCTTTTGGGGAGAGTTTCGCCGACGGAAGCTACACACCACGATCTTCTTCCGACACCCAAGGTCTGAGCTCAATGCAGCTAGAAGCTGAAGCAAAAGAAATCACGCAGTTCCTTAAGTATCCACCAAAACATTTTCAATCTGTTTGTGATGGATGGGATATGTGCCGTTCTCTGCTTGTTGATTACGGCGGCGATGACCATCATGGAGGCGGCGAATCCATCGTCGTGGTCACTCGTGGTGGCGTAGATCACATGCCAGCCACTGTTAAACGCTTCACCAGACATCGATCCAAAGTCTCATTTAATGACAGCTCAGATCCATTTCCAGCAATCACCGCAGCTCAGCGCGTCTCAGTTTTCGGCACTCCCACGCAACGATCAAGTGTCACATCTTCCCCCGCGTTCAGTGCACCCCGATCGCGAACGTCCAGCACCGATGATCTATGCGACACAATCGATCAGACCACATGGCATGTCTCGAACTACGCCCTTGGCTCGCTCAAGAACGTCGAAATCTCTGCAGTTGCGACAGATGACTCAGACTTCGCTGTGCTTTCGGCTGCCGAAGACCCTCTGCTAGGAATGTCTGGCGGCTCCGAGATGTCCTCCCCACTGGCATCACCTCTGGGGAAGATCACCCTGGCTACGACTTTTTCCGACATTCCTGGACACCGCGCTCGTCTCTTTGCCATCGGCACGACGACCGGTATCGTCATGCTCTGGGATATACGAGCGGCAGACTCAGCAGCCCCGGACATTATCAACACGATTGACCCCGTCCGAATAATCTACACACGCTCGCCTCAAATCTCTTCGCTTGCTATGACATCGCTCTATGTCGTCCATGGTGGAAACGACGGCCTTGTTCAAGCCTGGGATCCTTTAGCGTCCACGACAGAGCCTATTCGGACACTGAACTCGCGCTTTTCTGATCGAGCTCGAAGGCGAATGGCACAGGCTGAAGTTGGCGTTCACGGAGTCGGAATCAACTATTATGCGGCAGGTGCAGTTGTTCTTGATCCGGACCCAACAATGCTCCGAGGCATGGTCTCGCTTGGCACACATCTCCGGTACTGGTTCTTCAGCGCCGGCGCAGCTGACGCCTACAAGAGCAAGAAGCGAGGTCAACTTCGCCGCCGATCCGACCGTGGCTCCAATTCAGCGTCCGCCGACAAATACCACCACACTGGTCGGGGCGTGATCAGGGACTATATTACCAACGAGCGACTCGAGCTCGAACGCGAGAAGACTGCGAAGAAGAAAGAGTCTGAAAGACTCAGCAACCGCTTTGGAGCAACTTTGCTTGGCGAAGGTGCGACTGACGAAGAAATGATTGCGTATGCGGCTATGCTTAGCGAAGAGAGCTACGCTAGCGATAAGGTCAAGAGACAAACCAGCCCACCTAATACTGCTCAGCAGGCTTCT
The DNA here is from genome assembly GCA_000315175.1 of Herpotrichiellaceae sp. UM238. Taxonomy (NCBI): domain Eukaryota; kingdom Fungi; phylum Ascomycota; class Eurotiomycetes; order Chaetothyriales; family Herpotrichiellaceae; species Herpotrichiellaceae sp. UM238. The sequence continues at coordinate 551,495 of AMYF01000030.1, read as the reverse complement.
TCCTCAAACTCACAAATTGCGGAGCAAGCTGGAGATATGGATGCAGATCTCGAGGAAGCAATCCGTCTGAGCCTTCTCGACACCGAAGTCGCAGCTCAGTCACCTCAGACCACAGACTTCGATATCCCTATCAGATACGGGACGAAAGGCAAGCGTGGCACACTTTCGAAGCAGCAACGATCTAGTCCTGGGGATCCACGTCGGAAAAATGCGCGGAGTGCTTCCAATGAGGATCTGGAGTTTGCCTTGCAATTGAGCATGGCGGAGCAAGAAAGTCGAGCTCTTGTGGATGGGAGTGAGTTTCCGAGCTTGTCCGAAATTCCCTCAGGGACTGGGAGTGGTGTTGAGGGAAAGGGGAAGAGTCGGAAACGCTGAGGGCAATGCGGAGCATGAAAGAGTAGTTGAGTCAACAGCATTGCTATGTACAAGTCAATCAGGGTGCGAGAGCGGGACCTGATTGACATAATTTTGCAGTCTGCATGCGCTTCTTTCTATTCTTCATGGGTTCGTTCTTGCAGGCACTGCATAGAAATGCAAGGTGGGTATGTAGACTTTCCGGAGAAAGGCGGATGTGGCGAGCTTTACTTTGCGCCCACCGTGAGAAAGGACACTTGTGGTCATGTTACAACATTTGATTCATATTCAGGAACTCGATAGACGAATGGTTGCAATCTTATCCAGCTTCTCTTGACTCATAACACTCAATCTGCCGAGCGAGAGGCAGATTATCTTGCGTGGATGTGGTCTCTGCATAACTGAAATAGCAGGCGAGACTTGTGTGCTCGCCTGATGCGCAAGCTGCTGTGCATTCTCGGAGCGGCATCACATAGTTGAAGAAACGTTGAAAACCCCTGGCCGAAAGCGCTCAAGACTTCTTTTCATACAGCCTGGCGTAGGACCTCGACGCCGTGCATGGTCCTACTTATGGAGCGGCCATGCTGTCTCGTCGAAGCTGTTGACCATAGGTACCTAGTCGCCGTCCTCTGTCTCGCCATCGTTCTTTACTTCCTCAAACTCGGCACCAAGGCTTCCTCTTCGCGCATTGTCGAAGACCACCGTCTTTGGGCCTACACTTACATTGCTCAGGGATACTTTCGACGACACCATCTATCACAAGACCGTATCTGGCGCCGACATTGCTGTACAGAGGGCAGTAACGTCGATGACAAGAACTCATGAAAATAGAATGCGACTACAATCATGAACCGCTGACGTAGTTAGGCTCGCTGCTGAAAAGTAAGAAAATGGTCTCTGTGAACCGAAGTTCATTCGAGATTGGTATCATGGACAGACAGCGACATGATGTGACCAGACGATCCGACAGCATAAATTGCACTGTATACTACAGGTAGAAAGCGAACTAAATTTCCAGGGAGGAATCTGGCGAGCCCAAGACGTTTGCACACAATTTTCTTTGCAGACGACCATGTACTATCGGTTAGGAGCATCGAATACGTCTCAAGAATACAGTCGTGGTGGACGAGTGATCGTCTTCTGCGCCGTCGTCTTCGCCTTTAAGCGCTAGTTTTTTGCTAGCGAATCATCAGGTTGTGACAGCGCAGCGTCATGTGAGCAAAGAGTCGTTTTGAGGGCCTTGTAAATGCGGAACCATGTGTCCAGATTGCACTCAGCACAGCCACTAACGGGAGTGTTGCCATAGCTCGCCATTGCGATATTTCGATATTTGAGCTCTGGATCTAGCAAACAAGGACTGCCCGACTCAACCAGTTCGGGCCGAGGGCGGTTAGGGAACCATTGCTCATTCGTGCGTTGACTCGAAGGCTGAGGGCATCCCTGGTCAGCCGATGACGGCGTGAAAATAGTGTCAGCTGTTGTGTGCTCGCTCTAACAGAAGAAGACAAGGCAGACAGCGAGGACCCTAGACTTGTTCTTTGGTATGCTGCACAGAAACTGTAAACGCTTGTGTAGCAAGAACGGCAGAAGTTGCGCCAAGCATTAAATGCGACCGAAGCAGAAAGGGTGTGGTCTTCTCGTCAAACAGTCATCCTGGAGCAGAGAAACGCAAGATGGAAGCAAGGAAAGATGTGGAAGGCGAATGCGGCATCCGGGCCACCCCTGCACGTCAGTGGTGCCGAGTTCCTGGATCTTGCCCAAGAAGAGAACCCAATTAGGGTGTTCGCACCTCTTCCGAAAGGTTGAAAGTGCCTCGCGACATGTGGTGGGGACCTTCGTCTAATTTCACATGAAACACTATCGCAAAGATTCATTGCTGCAGCTTTCTGAGCTGTCGATACAAGACGTGTTCTCAAAATATTTCCACGGCAAAGCGTGTGAGGTGAACTCATAACTCCCGTCTGTTCCTCGTTTCAGTCGTCGTCGTCAAGATCCACGTTCAGCGCGTCCGGATTCAGTACAGTGGTGGCAAGTGCAGGTTCCCCTTCAGCGGGCGGAGGTGCTCGTTTCCCGCCTTCTGGTCCAGTACTGGCAGCCACAAATCCAACCGGCGCCCTAGCCTGTCTCTCTAATTGCGCCATCGCATCCGCGCTCTCTTCATCAGCCTGGGTGTCCCTATTAACCTCTTCATTGCCGACCAGCTCCTGTTTCGCCGCCTTGGATCTCTCAATAGCCTGACTGGCAATATACCCAACATCGGTGTTGAAGCTCGCCGCCACACTCCTCTTGATCCGCAACATCTCCTTGAAAGTATCCTCGTTTCCGTGCGCAACCTCGAACTTCTCCCAGATGTCCCAGAACGCCTTGTTCATCCTTGGGTCAGCGAATTGGCTGCCATGGCCATAGATTGCGCGTGCACGGTCGATCTCGCCCAGTCGTCGTTCCATTTCCGCGAATTTGAGGCACATGTCTCTGGCTTCGCTGTCCGGTAGTGCGGCGATGGCACGCTCATATATTGAGCGCGTTGAGGGAAGACCAAAATTGACTGCGGCTTTCGTGATATAGAAGGTGAACATGCTCGCTCTGTCTTCGTCTGACACGGCTCGAGTTGCGCGGTCATAGATGCGCATGGCTGACCGGGCCAGACCGCGCTCTTCTTCGAGCTCGCCGTACATCAGGTAGATTGGCTTGGCAAACTTCGGGGGCACATTCTCGACAGCTTGCTCAAAGAGGTCACGGAGTCGCTCGATGCCAATCTGGCGTTTAACGGCTTTGGTCAAATACAAATTCCATAGCTCGAAGGCGACAGGGTAAGTAAACAGGTCCAAGCCGCGCTCGTAGACCTTAAAGGACTCCTCGAAGTAAGCATTCTCCTCGAGAAGATTGGCATAGTTGACGACAGTCTGCGGTGTTGCAATTTTAAGCTCGAAGATGCGATCGTAAATGGCTCTCACCTCCTCGAGGCTGCCGACTGATTCAACCATGTCGACATAGAAGGACCAGACCTTCCAGGACTTGTGGAGTCTTTGTTGAGGTGACAAGGTCTCATCGAAGTAATCGACTGTGCTTCGTTTTGGGGCCTGGACGGCTTTTGCCATGACAGCGACTGCATTATCGAAGTTCTCGTTTCGAAGTTCCATATCTGCCCAGCCGATCCACGTCTCTGCAAGCTCAACCACTGATTTGTAGGGCACACGAACTGCTTTATCGAGAATGATTCGGGCCGTGTCGAGATCTCCACGCTCTTCGTAGAACTTGGCATAGTTGAGCCACAGCTCATGGAATTTGCCCGTCGCCCTTTTTGGCTCGATGGCTGCAATGGCGTCTGTGTAGGTCTGAACGACTTCTTTCTGATTGTCACCCCAAAGCTGGATCCTCTTCTCCCATTCCGGCACGTTGTTTGGGTTCTGCCGCAATAGCACGTCATTGAGCAGGAATGGTCGCCGATCCATCAAGTACTCGAATCGCATCATGCGCATATCCAGATCGAAGTCCCTGTCCGCATCTACCTCTCCCTTGGCAGATCGGTCTTGTGCAGCATCCATCAGTGTGGAGATGAGCGATTCTTCGAATTCCACGTAAGCATCGAAAACCATGGTGAAGTCTCTGACAGTCATGACCGTCATGATGCCTTCTTCGAACACATCTCGTGCTTTGTCAAAGTCCCCCATCGTGATCCAGTACGTGGCCAGGCCTGCCCATAGCTTTCCCCTCTGATCGGGAAATCTTTCAATGCCACTTCGAATGATGCGGTCGACGTCAATGCCCGAGATTGAGCTGTCACCGATCTGCCGTGCCTTGTTAATGATTACCTCGACCATATCATTCCACAGCTGAAAGTCACTCTTGACATTCTTCGACTGAAACTTTGGGTTATTCAGAACCTCGATGTACCTCTTCACAGCATCTCTGTAATATCCGGCCTCAATCAGCAGATCGATGTAGTCTTCCATATCCTCAGGATGCAATTGTACGTATCTCGCCCAGACTTTGACACCCGTTTCTCCCCCCGCGGTTCTAGCAAAGTGCTTGTACAACCTCCATATCCGGTTATGCTGGGTCGCGGGGAGCGCTCGCAGGGCGCGATCAAAGGTCCGTCTAGTCTTGGTGACGTGTGGCTGTCGCAGGAGGAAAGATAGATACATCTCCCAGATCACAGGCATTTTGTTTAACAGCACCAATGCCCGCTCGAACAGCGCGTTCACCTTGTTGAATTCTCCTTTAGCTCGGACGGCACTTTTCTTCTTGAGATGCTTGACTCGAAAGTCGAGATACATCTTCCACAGCTTGTAGGATCGGGGTAGATGGTTGCATGCTCTTTCCATGACAAAGGCTTGCTCGGCGATAGTGCCATTGCGCATCTTCGCATCGATGTAGGCCAGCCATGGCCGGACGCTGCCCGCGTTACGGAAGAGGTCTTGCTCGTAGATTACGTCGTCGTTGTTGAGGTAGAAATAGTCCGGACGAGGTTCCGCTAGGACGGCGACGGATCCCATGGTGGTAAGGATGGTGAGAAGGAACGAAGTCCAGCGTGGGTGGTGTCAGCACATGGTTTTTTGGAACAAGTCAAAGCACGTTGAAAACGCGCGAGACGTGATGAAACTCGCAGCCAAAAACTCCGCACCTTATGCCTTGCTGCCTTGGTGCACGTATCTCAGCTAACGCTAGATTGCCGCATGGGAATTATTAACAGGACAAGTTATATGCTTTCTCAGAACCAGGATATCCTGCTTCTGTCGGCCCTACGTTTTGACAGCGCAAAGTCCGAGCCTCCCAGAAACCATCGTCCTCCAGCACATGGACTGAGCCATCAGCTTCGATCACCAGAGAAATCTCGGCATAATTGGATCATCCAGTGTCAGCACATCAGCCCACAAGCACACCGTAAACCTCGAGCTCTTCACCCGCTGGCTACAGCTCCAGCTCCAGCTATTTGCTGACTGTTCTTGTCGAATAATAGATTGCCGCCATGGCAACAGCCCTACAGAACGGTCCCGTAACTACTGTCTACGCTCGTAACCTCGAAGAACGAATAAAACCGGACGAACTCAAAGAAGCCCTCAGCGAGATCTTTAGCGAGTACGGGGAGATACTGGACATTGTGGCAAAGAGAAATCTCAAAGCAAAAGGCCAGGCATTCATAGTCTTTGACAATGCAGATTCCGCCGCGAAAGCGATCGAGGAGGTCAATGGTTTTGAGTTGTTTGGCAAGCCGATGAGTTTGGACTTTGCAAGAACACGGAGCGATGCGACGGTGAAGCAGCAGGAAGGCGACAGTGGGCTAGAACGATGGAAGAGAGGGCGACTGGCGGAGAAGGAGAGACGGCAGGCGCTGGAAGCGGCACAGAATAAGAAGAGAGCGCTGCCCATGGGCCCGATTTCTAGTGGTGCGGCGGAAGCGGGACGGCCAGCAAAGACGCAGAAAGGGGCCGGGTTGAAGGGCACCAGTGCGAACGCAGCGGCGGTGATACCGGATGAGTACTTGCCGCCGAACAAGATTTTGTTCTTGAGGGATATTCCAGATAGTTATGATGCCGATGGCCTAAGCAGGATATTCAGCAGATTTGATGGATTCAAGGAAGTGAGACTTGTGCCGGGCAGGAGAGGAATTGCGTTTGTCGAGTATGACGCGGAGGCTGGTGCGATATCTGCGAAAGAGGCGACGAGTGGGATGCAATTGGGTGATGAAGGGAAGGGCATTCGAGTCACGTATCAAAGAGCGTGAAAAGATTCTTGCACGTAGCTGGATTGTCTTCCTCCAGGTCGCACCAGGAGGCAAACAGGAGCACAAGGGAGAGCTCATTTTCTTTTGGCGGAATATCAGATTGCAGGGAGCTTCCGAGGTATATTCGCAGAGGCGCTAAAAGTACAGCATGAACACGGATACCCAGGTCTCGAAACGACGGCGTTCCGGCGGTAGGATGTTGGTTGACTCAGAATATCACATCGTCGTCTTCATGCTCTCCCAGCACGTCGTTCGGCTTTTCATCCTCATCGGACGACTCATCCTTGTTCTTATTGCCCATCTGCTCTTCTCGTTTCTTCTTGATCTCCGCGTCTGCTGCCGCCTGATCACGCTGCTTCTTGTTCGACACTTTCTTCAGTCTGTAGAACTCCTCCCGGTCCAGTTCGTCGAGTTCTGAGTTGATGTCTGTGCCAAATGTTAGCCGTTTCCAATGCTCGCAATTGCACGTTGCCTCACATTTGATCGTGTTCTCTGTCCGTGGAATAATGACGTGCTCAATCGCATTCACTCTCCGATTTACAACCTTGATCGTCTCATCCAGAATCACAAATGCAGTCTGCAAACTTGCCAGCTCGACCAGGGCCTCGACGGCCCTCGCGTACGTTTCCCGACACTTCTTGATTTGCTGGCCCCCTTTGCCCAACCCCGTCAGCTGGAAGTCATTAATGTCCTCTTTCACCACGCTCTCAAATTGAGGGAGGAAGACGCCGGATACGTTCTCTTGTTTGGTTCGTATCCTGAAGCGAGCGTTCTTGACAGATTCTTGGACTTGGAAAGAGACGTCTCCGCCGGCGGCGTAGGTGACTTCGGCGAGTGAGAAGGCGGCGATTTGCATTACCCGGCCCATTTTGCGTTTGGCCTCGTCGATCCGTTTGAGGATCTCTGTGGTGTGTTAGAACGATAGCTGGAAAGTAGAGGTTGTTGCGTACCTCGAAATCGTCTGTCGAGGGGATCAGCATTGTACATCCAGCATTTCCGGTAGCACTTACTTCGTCAGTGCTTCGCTCTTTCGCTTGAGCAAGCTGTGTCCTGTTTGTGCTCCTTTCAGCTTGCTGTTCATCTGGCCAAGGGCCTGTCGTGTCGGGAAGACGGCCTCGCGCTGGAAGCATTTAGTCAGTGGGGATTTGAGCTTATGTGATACAATGACAACAACTCACGCCTGCTCCGGAAGACATCTTCTCACAGCTTCTTTGTGCGACCGGAGAGAGCTTGACAGACTGCCTGACACAGCTATATCGCAGCGTATGCGAATACTCTGACGTCGAGGAAATGCAGCAAGACGTAGTATGCCTAAGGCAGCAACACATCAAGACCGCAGCTTGCACTTAAATCGAAGTGTGACCAATTATATAAGCGCCGACCGTGCTCAAATGGTTGACCTAACAGTCTCGACCACTGTCGCGCTCCTGAACTGCACCTTTCCATTGGTACAATACATTCGTGGAACAGTTGCGTTACAATTCGCTATCATTAGCTGCTTGCGGACTCTGCCTTGGTCAGCGCTGACGGGTACGTTAGAGTCGAGGGAGTTGGTCGTTTGTGTCGAAAATATGGGCGTGGGAGGGATGAACCGTTGGGGCTGAAGAATAAGAATGCCATATAAACGGCGCTTCTATATGTGATTCCGAGAAGTATGATCAGAGTCAGGTTTCCTGAGCGCAATTATCGGATTTTCTAGGTGCTATTCGTCTCATTCCCCCGTGGCCTGGCCCGGGACCAATTGCAGACGCTCTTGCATCAAACTGCGCCTTTACTACGCATCCGATCGAGGTAGTCCCAGGCTTCCACCTGCAACGTCCCGTCATCAAATTCATCTACCATGTCTCTTTGACTCGCCGACAACAGTCTACCAGATCCTTACATACGTACCATACCTGGTTCCTGCAACGGATACCGACGATCGCACAGCCTTTGGTCCAACAGCAGATCGTGAAGAAACCGTTTTCGTCAATCAATTGAGCGTCGAGACCGTAGCCGCAGCACCGGCAGCCGTTTTCTTCGTCAAAAGCGGTCATCAATTTGTCCCATTCGATTCTCAAAGCATTAAATTCGGTGCTATGACAGTATGGTGAGTTTTCTCGGAAGAACCTGATCATGCTACGGCGACAACCTGTTGATTCAGACCTTGGCATGGCCGGGGAAGATGGTTTCGATCCATCACATTGAGGTAGTCATCATCCAGCATAGGCCGTGGTAAAGACGGCTGATAAGAGGGCCAGAAGAGGCCTGGGTAACAGAGTGGCCGTGTTGCCATCTGTGAAGGGCTCTGATTGGCGGAAGTTGGGTCTGCTGCACGCAAGCTAAGGTGCCCCTTCCTGAAAACCCCAATTTGGGACGAAATGATGGTTGTTGCCGTTTTTGTGGTCAGATTGACAAGAGTTATCAGTGGGAATGGGAGCGATGGAGCTATCTTAACTCGTTGATGCCATGTAGTTTGGACACCGTTGTACCCGCTATAGGCGTCGCAGACGGCTTCGCCCGTAATTACCGTCGATTAACAGTTATCCAACGGGAGCACATGCTTGACAGCTTGGCTTTTGCAGTATTGCCGCAGGAACAAAAGGCGTGCAGACAAGTGGGTTCGTCAGGATTTCGTAGTATGACGAAAGCATGAAGACCCTGAGCAGTACTGCATGTTATTGACAATTGTTGATCGCAGTTTTGAGCTCCTGTCACTGCAAAAGGATATGAGCTGTATGCTTTTTGAGACGTCCCAGGCACGTCACGGTAATTTGACTTCAACGTAGCGACCCTTGGAAGCGAGCTAGTGTCAACACCTGGCTCAATACCGTTGACATTAGCTGACCTAATCTTGTTTGTGCCTCGTTAGTACCAAATGCTTCGAGTCCGATGGTGCGGCAGCAGGTCTTCCTTCGTCCCGTCTGCATCTGTGGTGGCTTCTCGCTCTTTGCATGTGTCATACAGGAAGAAATCAATCAAGATCGGATTAATCCTTCCTTTCGCTTCCGGATGTTGCCTGATCATATCCCGCCTCAGCAGCTCCACAGCCCAGATGCTGCACCCTCGGATCTCGATCTCAAGATCATCACCAGGCTTGATCTCCTCCAGCCTCTTGATTCTGGCCTCTAATCGTGGTGAGTACCACAGCACGCCAAGAGACTGCAACATTTGTGGTATTCTATAATCTGGAAAAATGGTGATATGCCCAATATCGTCAAATGCTCCGTATTCCTGACCGTTGAAGGCTGCCCAAAGGTCTCCAACGAAGATTTGTGCTCGCTTATAGAAGCGTACAGTCTTGCCGTGAAAGTGCTGCTCATCTCGAAAAGCAGGGAAGTGATTGACAAGCATGTTGACCAAGGCTGCAGCCGACTTGTTTGCCTGAGAGACAATGTTCACTGGTAAGCCATCGAAGCAGTCGCCTAGGATTTGTCCCGTCTCACGAAGCAGGGCGATGCGTTCATCAAGCAAAGGCATTTTCTCGTCGGTGGAGGAACGGAATACATTGCGAAGTTGTTCGTCTGAGGCTTCAATCCAGAAGGAAGGAGAAGTGATGGATGTGCCTACTTACCTTTGATGAGCTAATGTTCGAGGACCGGCCCAACAGTATGCTCAATGAAGTGCGACTCACCTTCTTCTAATGCGCGCTGGAGGATAGCTACAAGCGACCAATAGCCAGTCCACTTGCAGCCTCGATATTGAACCTGAAAGCGCCGCTCTTCGGACAACTCTGACCAGAAGCTGAAATTGAGTAGGTCCATAGTGAAGATAAAATTAACAGTACTTTCATCCTTAGCTTTCGGATGAAGTTCATGGTTGGACCAGATATTGGTCGAAACATCCTTTTCTTGCATTCTCTTCCATATGGACGAGGCAGCGGCCTTTGTAGCCCCTGACACAATGCTCACATCAATGGAATTGTCATAGATGAATTCTGCAGACTCTAACACTTTAGTATTGGGCGGCGTGGCCTCCGATTCTGAATTTAGACCGAGAGATTGCCGTAGCAAGGCGAGCAGCTCAGGATCAGCTTCATCTTCCGACATGGCTTCAGACACTTGACGGACGTCCAGGTAGAAACACGACAAGGGGAAAGAAAGCGAACAAACTTCTGCTTCCTTGCCGACGTGACGCTGGATACACGGCGAAGAAAATACTCTACGGCAGTCAGATGAGGAATACAGGGATGAACAACAAGCTCTTTTGGCAGTGTCATAGCGCCAACATTGCCCTTGGCGGGGCACTTGAACTTGATCACGCATCGCTTGGCTTGGTTGGGTTAGGCGTCAAATCTCATTAGTTACGGCTTGACTTTGTGTTGCGCCAGGGTTAGCGGAGGAGCCTCATTGCTGAGTCGCATGGGAAATAATGTCGCCTCGTTTACACCCCGACCTCACTTGACTTCGTCTCATCTACGATCATCTCCTTATCTTACTTTCTGCGCATCTCGCCCTTCACCACGCTCATTTAGCGACTTTAGTCTTCTTTTGTCTTTTCTGGAAGGCTCCTTCTCTTTAGCTGGCAATGCGGGCCAGACTATTACAATAACGTCGATTACATCCACCCACCGAGCGAGCCGCCAGTGTACCAACCACAGCCATGCCACGAGAGCGGTACCAGCGACAGTCCCTGGGCGTCCTGTATAACACCATTAAAAAGGTGAGAAGCGTACTGCGACCGAGCGGTCTTGAGGCGCCAGTGCTAACAAATGGCCTCAGTCACGCGTTCTGCTCGTCGGCGCAGGGGGCATCGGGTGCGAACTGCTCAAAAACCTGGTGAAATCAGGCTTCAGCGAAATACACATCATCGACCTCGACACGATAGACCTCAGTAACCTCAACCGGCAATTCCTCTTCAGACATGAACACATCAAGAAGCCTAAATCGCTTGTCGCAAAAGAGGTCGCTCAGAAGTTCGACCCCCGAGTAAAACTGGTCGCGCACCATGCGAACATCAAGGATGAGCAGTACAATGTCGAGTGGTTCTCAGGGTTTAATCTGGTTTTCAATGCGTTAGACAACCTCGATGCCCGTAGACATGTGAATCGAATGTGCCTCGCTGCGGACATCCCTCTCATCGAATCGGGAACCACAGGCTTCAATGGCAATGTCCAGGTCATTAAGAAGGGAAAAACAGCATGCTATGACTGCAAACCCAAGCAATTGCCAAAATCTTTCCCAGTCTGCACCATTCGAAGTACTCCGAGTCAGCCGATACACTGCATAGTTTGGGCGAAAAGTTATTTGCTACCAGAACTGTTTGGTGTCAATCAAGATCAAGTCGAGGGCCTGGACAATTCGACCAATTCTGAGAATGCCGATGAAATCAAGAAGCTGAAGGAAGAAAGCGAACAGTTGAAGAATTTGCGAAAGTCGATGGGTTCGGATGATTTTGCGCATAAGGTGTTCGATCAGGTATTCAGAAAAGATGTAGAAAGATTGCTGAGTATGGAAGACTATTGGAAGGGCAAGAAAGCACCAACGCCCCTTTCCTATGAGATGTTTGCGACTGGATCTGAGAATGTGGATGCCTCGATTTCGAAGACTGATCAAAGAGTATGGTCGATACCCGAGACATTCGTGGTATTCAGAGACTCTCTAGCAAGGCTAGCGAAGAGACTAGCAGACGCGAGGGCGGAAGCGCTAAAGAACAGCCTCCCAGAACCTGCGATTGAGTTCGACAAAGACGACGATGACACACTAGACTTTGTCACGGCGGCAGCGAATTTATGGTCAGCAGCCTTTGCGATTGAGCCAAAATCGAAGTTTGATACGAAGCAGATGGCAGGGAACATCATACCAGCAATCGCCACTACTAACGCCATGATCGCTGGGCTGTGCGTTTTACAGGCGTACAAGGTCATGAAAGGTGAGCTTAGTCGGACGCGAGAGATCTTTCTACAGCGAGCGAACATGGTTGGCGATTCCAGTGACCTACCGAATCCAGATTGCACCGTATGCAGGAGAGCAATGGCAAGAATACAGATCGACCTCGGAAAGGCTACTGTGAAAGATCTAGTTGATACAGTGAAAAAGGACCTCGAATACGGCTCAGATTTTAACGTTTACATCGACTCGCCGCAAGTTGTTATATACGACTACATGGAAGCAGATGATGACGAAGAAGCAGCTGAGAAGCGCATGTCTATGAGGCTTTCCGAACTCGAAGTTAAGTCTAGCGCATCTCTAATCGTGCACGATGATGAAGGCGATGAGCCGCGAGTTGATTTACAGCTGTTTGTGGAGGCCAAAAAGTCTGAAGATGAGGATGGACCTACCGTCAAAATATTGCAAAAGGAGGATAAACCGTTGGAAATACCGCGCAAGGCCCGAGTGTCTACAGCCGAGATGAACACTGCCGATGGAGTAGCTACAGACCCAGTAGAGCAAGCCAGCGCAGTGGCTGGAAACAAGAGAAAGCGAGAGCTAGGGGACGATGGTGCTGAAGGAGCACTTGTTAAGAAAGTGAAAGACAGAAAGGAGGACGAGCCCATCGTGGTAAATGATGATGACAATAACGGAGGAGGACACATTATTATTGATTGAGCAAACCAACTCAACATTCCTACAGGTCGCTCTACCTGCTGTTTACAGACAGACATTGAGACACGGACACCAGCAGCCTGGTTATCTCGAATCTCGAGTAGGTGGGAACCGTGAAGATATTAAGATGAGCAAAATCGCGCGTACAGCATAGCGAAGGAGTCGGTGGCGTTGTAAGCATGATGCTATGGTCAATTGACTACACCTTTTTATTCCATTGCGCAGGAAACCATTCAACACAATAAGGGAAACTGCAGCATCTGCGCTTTCTCCGCATTCAAATGCGCTAGACAAATCGCACGAGATTTAACTAACTAGGCGAATTCCAGGTATGGCGCCTGTGAATCTCAACCTCGATGCATTAGACTGAGGCTCTGCAATTATAGGACAGCAAAAACGTTAGCTCTTTCACTGGAATCCCTGAGCAGTTTAATCTGCTTTCATTCAACATTCTGCAGGAGGCCACCCTACAACTAGTTTCCTTGCCACCCTGAGGTGTAGAAGGCTTCTTCCATCGGCTCATCTTTCAAGGTACTTCCTTTTTGTCCCGGATCAACAAGGATTTGACACTGTGATATCTGTATCATGGTTTGGAACCGCAGGAGTCTATGAAAGCTCAAGATTCCGCACTGCCTATCGTTGTCGCCACAAGAACCATGATCAAAACGTCTACAAATGTTCGATTTAAGGTCGATCAATCAATATCTCGTAACGTGATAGATGTGACTAACCGGCTTTGATGCCTGTGGGAGCGACTGTCTGCCTAAGTCTCGAGATTTCCAGATGTTCATGATGGTTCGCAGCGACTTATTGTTACATCGCTACCGTATGAGGTACACTGAGCCAACGATAGAAGAAAAATGTACCCTGTGTGCATCAGATGACCATCAGGACAAGGCCAGCCATAAGTGCTATGGTATGTTCTTTTCAATAGCACTGTCTTTGACGGTCAGCCGCTGCAATGTCTGAAAATGCAACTACGGATTTGTGGAGGCCGCTACGGTATCTTGGACTTGCTGTGGTGAACGTCGCGAGCATTCTTGGGTGCACGTTATCGAATCGGATAAGAAGCTACCACACGGGCTAAGTACGTCACACCTAAACCCCGCCTCTTCCTGCGTGGCTGCTAGCCAAGACTCTCGGCGCTACGGCCTTCTGTTGGTTGTTCCAAGAATCTGTGGTCCGCTCACAGATCGGGAAAGTCGGAAAGAGATCTCTTGAGGTGGCCATTGCAGTCCCGGTGTTGTGGTCCAGGCCTCTAACCACGGAAAGGCCTTCCGGGATACACAGACACTAAGGCGACGAGGCATGGGTTTCCGCCGGAATAACATCGGCCCAACCATTGAATACGTGCTCTTGCATACAACCAGTCTCACAAACCGAGAAAGAGATACCGAGCGTGTTTGCTGATTGAGAGATAAAATTTGTAACGCTTCGAACCGATTAATCCTTGCATATGGCTACGGAACCACGTTTCCAAAGCCATGCGTTTCATGCCTTTCCGCACACCAGGACCGCATCTAGAAGGTCTTCTTGTCCCCGGTCGGGATGGATCGGCGGAGTACATACATGATTTGCTCGGTTGCGTTGACCCCCAGAGACGGCAAGCTCCGGTGGATACGACGGATCTTGGATTCGAGCTTCTCCGTTTGCAGCCACAACCTTGAAGCTTTAACATAGAGCTCTTCTTCCTCTCGTTCAAGCTCAGCTCCTTGATGTCCCTCCCTGCACTCTTGCCAGCAAACGATATCAGCAACCGCTTACCCATCATGGAGAAATTCCCTAACGAGGTCGATCACCTGGACCATGTCCCGGCTCCTAGACGCCTGAGCGCTCAAGGGCGCCGAATCTCTATAGTTGATGACGTGTTTGGTGAAATTAAAGAGGATGGACCAAATTACAGAGATGTAAGTATTCTGCAGAAGCTGAAGCGCGGCACAGCTGACAACGTCCACCAGGTCGGATGGCTCGGGACCGTTGCATTGATGATGAAGACTCAGATCGGCCTGGGTGTTCTCTCCATTCCTGCTGTTTTGGACACTTTGGGCATGATTCCAGGACTCATTATACTGATCATCATTGCTATAATCACGACGTGGTCCGACTATATAGTTGGCGTGTTTAAGCTGCGCCACCGTTCAGTCTATGGTATTGACGATGTCGGCCAACTGCTGTTTGGTCGCATCGGTAGGGAATTTTTTGGGGTTGTCTTTGTCCTGTGTGAGTGCAACCTCCGGCCCCATAAGAGTTTGGTACTAACTTTGGAAAGTCTGGATCTTCGTCGCCGGAGCTGGAATGCTGGGAATCTCAATTGGACTGAATGCAGTGTCAACCCATGGCGCCTGTACTGCCATTTTTGTCGCTGTCGCTGCCATCATTGGATTTGCTCTTGGGAGCATCCAGACCCTTGGCCGCGTCGCCTGGCTTGCATGGGTTGGCGTGATTTGTATCTTGATTGCAAGTGAGTCAAGGTTTCCACTTTCTCGTGCAAGCACAATTTAACACACCCGCAGTCTTTACCGTCACAATCGCAGTTGGTGTTCAAGACCGGCCCGCTGCAGCGCCTCAAGAGGGTGTGTTCGTCTCCAACTACAAACTCACCAACAATCCAAGTTTTACTGATGCGATCTCCGCTTGCTCCTCCCTCGTCTTTGCCTACGCAGGCACGCCGGCCTTTTTCTCAATCGTTTCCGAGATGCGCGAGCCTAAACATTATACACGATCACTCATCATCTGCCAGTCTGTGGTCACTATTACGTATATTACGATTGGCATCGTAGTTTATTACTACTGTGGCTCTTATGTCGCATCGCCTGCACTTGGCTCTGCCGGCCGGCTGGTGAAGAAGATTTGCTATGGATTTGCCCTTCCGGGTCTGATTGTGACAACGGTCTTGGTCACGCACGTAAGCATCCCTATCACTGGTCTGTACAACAAATACTCACAGTCATACAGATAGCAGCCAAGTATGTTATGCTCCGCCTGTTGCGAGGCTCATATCATCTCACTGACCCCACTGTACGACACTGGGTGACGTGGTTGGGATGCACCGGCAGCATCGCGCTGATCGCATACGTTATCGCAAGCGCCATTCCAGTCTTCGGCGGCCTCGTCTCGCTCGTCGGTGCCTTACTTGGGACTCTTATGTCCTTTCAACCAATGGGGTGCATGTGGCTGTATGACCATTGGAGAGACCCGCGGACGACCAGGTGGTATCTAATGGTTACCTGGAGTGTCTTCGTCATTGTATCCGGTACTTTCTTGATGATTGGCGGCACGTACGGCTCTGTTGTCAGTATCATTGATTCGTACAAGGAAGATGGCGGATCTGCTGCTTGGTCTTGTGCTGATAATTCGAACTCTGTCTAAGAGCGTGGTATTCTGGTGGAGAAATTGGAGAATCCTGATTCAATTGACTTCAATGCCAGCCGCACTAGCCCCGGCTGCGTTGCAGGATCCAGAAGATGTGCCAGGAACACAATAGAAGCTTCAAGCACGTCCAATAACGTCAGATTTGTTGACAGTGAGTCTGTCGTTTAAAGCGAGAGGCAGATGTTAGCAGACGCGGACAAAGGCGCATAGAGAGCATTCATGCCCGGCTAACAGCAAACAGTCAAGTCATTGGTAATGTCGACGCGCTCTCTAATGGACAAAAATACCGATACTTCCGTCCTCGCCGTGAGATGCAGACCTTGATCGGAAAGAAATGTACTAAGAGATCTAAGGTTCTTCCACTCTGTTACTGTCTTTATCTCTTTCAGCGCTACCGTCTGCCCGAATGTTGCCCGTACCGGCTTTTCCTAAAATGGGGGGAAATGCCATGCTGTTCATATGACCCAAATGGATGCAAATTTTCGCAACCGCTGACCCTCTGATTGCTTGGTCATATGCTATCTTGTTCTCGATACCTGGTTTCTAACCGAGCAACATCTGCAGATCCTCAATCGAGCCGCCACCACCGCTCGACCCATGCCCCACGCCGAGTGTTCCTGCAACTGCCATTTTCCGCTCCTGTACCTTCAACATTCGGCCTTCTATGCTTTCCTTCACAACGAATCGGACTACCTCCACCTTGTTGGTCTGACCCATCCGATGCACCCGATCAATAGCCTGCGCCTCGACTGCAAAACTCCACCACGGATCCATCATGTAGCAGCGACTTGCGGCTGTGAGGTTTAATCCTACACCACCTGCGCGCAGAGACAGTAACAGAACACTAGGCGAGTCAGAGCTTTCAGCATTAAAGGAACGCAACGTGCTGGCGCGCACTTTCTGGCTCATTGTGCCGTCGAAACGGAGATGAGTGATACCATGACGTGACAGTTGCGGACTAATAAGGTCGAGGAAAGATGTAAATTGAGAAAAGACAACGGATTTGATTGTGCGTGGAAGGGATGTGAGGTGCTTGATCAGGGCTGCGATCTTTGCGGATGTGGAGGCAGTGGGGCTGTAAGGGTGCAGCCGTCGAAGAGAGATGCGAGGTGGTTTTGTGGTTTGTGGTGCATCATAGAGGTCTTGACTTTCTTCGGTGGTCTCGTCCAGAGTATCTGCGTTGGGCGTATTCTCGGAGCTACCGTGGCGGACAACCTCGAAGACATCGCGTGGGTTGACCGTTTCTCGGCAAATGGGACAACGCGGAATCTCCCCCTTGTCGGTTTGCTTGGCGATATTGTCCTCCAAGCATTTCTTGCAGGCGCTATGCCAGCACATCGTCACGACCGGGTTGTTCATCGGCTCATCAAGGCAGAGTGGACATTCTCCGCTCGATTCACTTTGGATCTGGCGGAGAGCATGCGTCGTGAAGACGCTGATCGGGTCTTTGTCTGACTTCTCTTCCTCAGCGGCCTTTGCATCAGTGGTAAAGCGATTAATCAATTCCTGCAAATCGACGTCGTCTGCGAGCCCGTTCTCGTCTGCGGCTGCGGCGGCTGCGGCTTCTTCCTCGTCCGCGACAATGTCTTTGTTGCGCGTTAGAACAGGATGACAGCATGACTGTCGCAAACGCAAGATCTGCGCAAAGATGGTCGTGTACGACTTCATCAGATTGCCTGCGGCTGATGCTTCATTGAATGTCCGCTTGGCGCGAGTGAAGATCAGGTCGTAGACTTCCCTTTCGGTCTTCGATAGCTCAACCTCTTCTATCTTGACCTCTCGCGGTGGCAATGGGACAAGAGCTTCGCCCTCCGGCGTCTTCATGTCCTTCGTTCTTCTCAATACCAATGGTTCAAGCACGGTCTGCACCACATTCAAAGCTCGAATGAACTCTTTCGCCTCGAAGGGAACAGTAATGAAGGTCTTCCAAAAAGAAAAGTTACTCCATGGTTCGACTTTGAGAAAGCGCACCAGGCTGAAAAGGTCCTCAAGCCTGTTCACAATCGGTGTGCCCGTTAGGACCCATCTATGCTTGCTTTTCAGCTCGTAGCATGCTTTCGAAGTTTTCGCCTGCCTATTTTTGATGGTATGTGCTTCATCGAGGATGATTCTGAAGAAGTCGACTGAGAAGAGCCCGCCGTGAGATCCTGGATCGGTTCCAGTGGCGCCAATCTGATTGAATTCGGATAGCACGATACCGTACGAGGTTATAATAACATCCGGAGCTGATGCGGCGTTCGCATGGGAACACAGTGTTTGCAGATTCGTATTTTTGTCGGGCCCGTAGTACACCAGTGTCTTCATTGAGCCTGCTACAGAAGATTTAACAGCCTCGTTTTCCCACTGTGCGAGCAGAGACATTGGTGCAACCACAAGCGTCGTGCATGGGGCAGGCTCAACAATGCCTGATGTCTGTGGCAGGCGAGGCAGCTGATTGACAGATGTCACGGTCTTACCGGCCTTTGCAATGGCTTCCTCTGATTTATTGGTGTGTATCAAGCTGAACATCTCGATCGTCTTGCCGAGACCCATTTCATCTGCGAGAATACCACCAAGACAATTTTGTTCTTGCACGGGAAATTCCAGACTGATTTCGCCAGAATACAGGTTGACGTAGAATTTCTCTTGATGCTCGATGGTCGGGACGGCTGCATCGTTGGCATCCTTTGTGGGCCACGTATACTCTTCCCACAATGGATGCATCGAGGTCTGCCGGTCTGTCTTCTCGTCTCGTTCTTTACTTAACATCCAGTGCAAGGCCTGCTTCTGGTACTTTCGTAGTTCAAGGGCAAATGTAGAGGCCGGTTCTGCCGCTGGCATGTCAAAGTCGAATTGTTGAGCTTTCTGATACAGCATGTCAAGTTGGTCCTCCTCAAGCTCCTCGCCTTCCTCTTCTTCCTCCTCAGACTGTGGGGTCGAGGTCCCGATGGACTTTGGCTTTTCCTTCTTCTCTTTGTCATATTGCTCTGCCATCTCGGCCGCTCGAAGTAGGCCTTGCGCTTTGTGCTTTGCAGTCATTGAGTTTGTGGTAATTGGATGGAGGTTAATCTCATCGAAGAGCTTGACCAGAGCCACTTGACGAAGCCTGAGATCCCTTTCCTCCGCACTTTCTTTTTCTGAGAAAAATCCCGTCTCTCGATTGTCATCAGCAGGCTTCATGAAGCTCCCACTCTCGAAGGCAGACTTGAGCATGAACGCCTGTATCTGCAGAAACACAGTATCATTCACGCGCAGTCTCTCTTCTGCAAAAACACATGTCCCTTGTAATCTGCAGATTTTCTGGTCGAGGAGGGGAGCTACCCAGCGCGCTGTTTCTTCTGGTAGTCTACCGACCTCTTGACCCTTTGAATTCGTAAACCGTGTAATTACATCCGCCTTTTGGTTTCGGGAGTTCACAACAACTTGTTTGCCTCCCCTTCCGGGTTTTGTCTTGGGTGCGAGTTTAGTCCGCTCAATCTTGACAATCTCCCCAGGATTGATAAGCCCTACGCCACTCTTCGTGGACCAACCTTCAACGCCAAACGATCCCACATAACGCTCGGAGGGCATCTGCTTCAACGTGAGTGGCTTAGTAGTTCGCGTCTGGGGCTTGCTCTCTTCCTTGGGGGCTCTGGACTCAGACTGGCTCATCCAAGATGACAAGCCATTGGTCTGCGCACGGGACGGCACACTGGCTTTCCACGAGCCGTCGAAATACATGTTGATGGCCCGTTCCATATTTCCATTTGACGCATCCTGTAGTTTCTGGACGACATCTCGGTCCACATGTTCACCGATGAAGGTGCAGAAAGTATCTACATCGAATACGTCCTTCGACAGCAGATCGTTCGCAGGCTGCCAGTCTATCGGCTTGGTTTGGCTGGACCTTCGATAACCGCCATCCGAAGTGCTCGATTTAGGTCGATTTGAGCATTCATGGTCGGATGACGCGGCAGTCTCGTCTTCAGGATCATCGACGAAGAAGCGACGTCGCTTTCGAGGACGATTATCGATGTCCATGAAGGACGGTAAGAACTTTTGATGCGGCTGCGGCATAGTCACGTTCCCACGTCGGTGGCGCGTCAACGCGTTCCAATCTCGCCATGGCACGTGACGGAATCGAATGAAATCGATGACTTTTCATTGATGATGACGAGGGAGGCAGCTTGAAGCATATCACTTGTAGAACTCAGTTAAAGTCATCAGAGATATAATACCATAGCCAGCCGTTCTGCAAGGTCAAGAGCAACAAAGGATGGTCCGTGACCCCTGTCTCGTCATCCCTATGCGCCCAGTGAGCTTCAGAAGGACTCCTGCAGAAGCTCGAGCGTTCTTCCTCCAAGCTCGCAAGAATTTTTCAAGCACAACTGCGCAGCAGGTTGCACCCCTGCCTCTTTCAAGCCGAGAAGCAAAGTCTGCTCAGGCATACTGCTCAGATCTCGTCCGGAAATATGACTCGCCGTCGTTCACGCTGTCGCACTTCATTCAGCCTCATGCTCTGCCAGCATACATGGCAATACGAGCATTCAATATCGAGATTTCCAGAATTCCTGATATTGTCTCGAATTCGACAATAGGTCAGATGCGGCATCAATTCTGGAGAGATACTATCAACAAGACTTTTGCTGGGAATCCTCCTGAGGAGCCAGTGGCAGTAGTTCTGGGCTCCTACATCCACGACACTGGTGTGAAGCTCAATAAGATCTGGTTTAACAAGATCATTAATGCTCGAGAGCAATCTCTGATACGGCCTGGCTTTACCAACATATCGGCGCTGGAGACTTACGCAGAGGCCACCTATTCTACGTTGCTTTACCTCACTCTCTCGGCGTTACCATTGAATGCATTGACAACAGACCATGTAGCATCCCATGTCGGCAAAGCTGCCGGTATAGCTGCTGTGCTGCGTGGTGTGCCACTTCTGGCGTTTCCGCCTCCTCCCCGTTCGCATTCCAACAATCCACCTGGAATGGGCTTACCCTTGACTAGAGATCGACAAAGAGTTGTCAACTTGCCTCTGGATGTCATGTCTCAATATAATGTGCGGGAAGAGGACATCTTCCGCAATGGTGGAAACGCGGAGGGCCTGAGAGATGCCATCTTTACGGTCGCTACGCGGGCATCCGATCACCTAATTACAGCTAGGTCGTTAGTAAAAGAAATTGGAGCTTCTGAGGAGCCAAGCCATGATTTCGAGCACCAAAATGACGAAGGCCACGAGTATGCAAGGTATCAGGAGGACCATCAATCACGAGAAGGGAGGAAAAAAGACCTTGAGAAGGCATATGGGGCAATAATGGGTCCCGCTGTCAGTACTCAGTTGTGGCTCGACCGCTTGCAGAAGGTTGATTTCGATATTTTCCACAACTCATTGAGGGTCACGGAGTGGAAGCTGCCATTTGTTGCATGGTGGAAAAGCAGACAGTCCACATTCTAGGTATGTGAGCCACGTGCTATCCCCTAGAAATTTGGCTTGATCGCAGCATTGATAATTTCGACCAGCAAAGCTCATGCCTAAGCATGGATTGCCAATGCTAATGAATTGCGCTCCCACCTCTGGTCTTCGAGCTTTTATCTCTTCGTGCCAAATTTTGCTCATCGCGCGCTTTTTGATCGCGACTTTGAAAGACTGATCGTCAGCTTCGACACCGAAATTCTCGGACTCTTCGTCGCTGCTCTCTTTCTTATCGACCGAAGAGACTTTGCCCGTCTCCATCAGTCTATTCTGTGTGTCTTTCGTGCTGTTGAACTTCATGTCGCCTCTGGAAATGTCAGCGTATGACGCAGCAGAGCTTGAAGCTTCTATTTTCTCCACGGTCTCTGAGTCGATTCTGCGAGTCCTCATTATGGTCACCCTTGGCAAACCCAAGAGCGATAAGTTGTGGTTGCCTTACCTCTTGAAATCGTACAGTGGCGATGCCAATGTGATCGCCTGAGGAGCGTGGATTAGTGGCTGTTGGGATCTAGCTGCTTATCAGAGCGCGCCATCTGCTGCGCCTTGGATCTTACCACGAGTTCAAATGCCCCTTTCTGAAGATCATTCAAAGAAAAGCACGCCATTTACAGCACGTTGACACGTTTCGTCGTGTTATACGGTAGCTTTTGCATACTGTATGGCTTGTTGCGTAGTGGAGTTCAGGGATGGTTTCTCTGGCAAGGCCTCAAACGCAAGTAGTATCGTACAATGAGCAGCAGGGATGGGAACGTCGATTGCCATTTCTATCCTTCGTCAGCACTATTTACTGCACGCCTAACTACCGATCCTAATTGAAGCCTTTGCTGCCTGGTTCGGCGTGCCTGGGAAATTGTTCGATCATATAAGTGTGGGCTATTGTTGATTGGTAGATCCAGGAGTGCCGAATGGCATTTCCTTGTACCAACCTGGATGTAAGATTGGGAAGAAGACACCACGATTGATCATCCATTAAGTCGTTGTCGCTAGATCTTCACTCATCACTACCACCTCATCTCCATATCGCGAGTCTCCGTGTAGTTGCAAGCATTCCGCATATCAATTACCCTTGTGGTGATGTCCACAGAACTTACGTCCATCCAAGTAGGATATCGCACCAGCTACCAGTTTGTGTTCGATCTAGATCATGAAGATGAAAGCCACGCATGAGGTATGTCTTCGTTTGCAAAACCCTGACGATCACTGGCACCTCAACCTTGAGATGGCATTTTACGTTTCCCGCAGTTCTTTAAATAGGAATACGTTAGTTACGTGTATCTACGGAAACTTGTTCTTTGCACCTATAAGCGTATTTGCAAGCATAAATAAGGGGCTTTAATCTCACCTCTGCGTCTGCCAAGCTGGGAGTTACCGTGTCACGTGTAGGGTCTAGAGCGGTCACTGCCAAGGCCCGAGCTCCGTTGATTGCCGCACGCGTTTGCCGCCCAGAAAGCTTAGCGTCTTCTGACCGGGTCCTTATAATTCTCGTCATGCCTCAGATTCGGAAAGCGCCCGCACCTGTTTGCATGTGTTGACGTTCCAGCACTACATTCATCTTAGATCATCGCAACAAGATGTCGAACTGGACGAGGGACAAGAACTGTGGTAACGTCAGACACTCCTCTGGGCTGTGCTCTGGCCGGGGTAAGGTTCCAACAACACGATCGCCAAGTCAACTTGGCAAGGGCGGTATGATGAAACTGCCAATTTTGTCCTTGAAGAGTGGCTCCGGAGCCACCCGATGCGAAGGATTTCGTATGACATGAACACTGCCGCTCCTCATGATCTGCAACATATTCGTCTTCTTTCACTTTCTCGAACCTTTCTTTGTTTTGCAAATTGTCACTCGTTGAATGTTATCATCTCATTCGCGGCCAAAACTAGTGAGGGATGACGGCACACCAGATTATTCAACTATAGATTGCGAATAAGCAACTTCTGATTGGCCGGACGCCATCAATACAATGGCACGCATCTTGACCCGGAGACAGGAAGCCCCCGTATGCGGAACAGGCGGGAACCTGGAATCATACAATCTCTCCCTGCAAATCGGTGCGCTTTTCGTCATCCTGACCGTCTCTGCTTCTGCGTGCGCCTTTCCGCTCATAGCTGCCAGGATACCACGACTACGCATTCCGCTGAAGTTCCTATTCGTTGTTCGGCATTTTGGTACCGGCGTTTTAATAGCGACAGCTTTTGTGCATTTACTACCTACAGCTTTTGTGTCGCTGACAGACCCCTGTCTACCGGCATTCTGGAACGAGGACTACCCTGCCATGACCGGCGCGATTGCTCTAGCTTCCGTATTCGCTATCACATGTATTGAGATGCTGCTTAGTCCAGGACGGAAGTGTTGCTCTGCGTTACCACCTAGTAATCAGCTACCTCAGCAGGAAGCAGCCTGTTACCCACCTCAAGAGACAGCCTCTCCGCCTCACGTGGGCGGAGCAGGACAACTCGGACCGCTACACGGCCGATCTAAGCCCGGTAGAACTTACAGCAACGGCCGAGGCTTCGCTCACATGATTCGACAGACTGAGACGCCACGAGAGAACTCAATTCAGGCCATCGGATTCCATTCAGACGACTCCAGCGCCATTGACGACGAACCCCAAGAGAAGCACGACTCCGAATCAGCCGGCCCGATCGTGCTGCCAGAAGAACAGAAGCGCAAAAAAGCCACCCTGCAGTGTGTCCTGCTCGAAATCGGCATTCTCTTCCACAGTGTCTTCATAGGCATGTCCCTTGCCGTCAGTGTTGGCTCCGACCTCACAGTCCTCCTCATCGCCATCACCTTTCACCAGCTCTTCGAGGGTCTAGCTCTCGGCTCACGCATAGCGACTGTACCGTGGGGCAATAAGAGAGCATTGCAGCCGTGGTTCATGGCGCTGGCGTATGGGTGTACGACGCCAGTGGGACAGGCGATTGGGATTGCGACTAGCGATCTTTATGATCCGAATAGTCTAACAGGATTGCTGGTGGTGGGAGTTATGAATGCTGTTAGTGCAGGTTTATTGACGTATACGAGCCTGGTGGACTTGTTGAGTGAGGACTTCTTGAGTGACGATAGCTGGAAGACGTTGAAAGGGAACAGGAGGGTTGTTGCGTTTAGTTTGGTATTTTTGGGGGCGTTTTTGATGAGTTTGATTGGGGCTTGGGCATAAATTTTCTTGTCAAAGCAATTTGAACAGAGATGGTGGCCTCGGGTATTAACGGGACTGAAAGGCACCTTTACATCGAACTTTTGATGGTCGATTTTCGTCCCACCACAGGTCAAATGGCTCTTTCAGCGCCTCATTCTCCGTACAGAATGAGATCTACTATGCCGCAAGACTCCATGGCATTCCAAGGTTCTGTCGTGGAATCATGAAGTTTACTCCACGATCGAAATCGAGAGCTTTCCAATACTCAGCTTCAAAGAGCCAACCTAGAGCCAAAACACAAAGTCACGAGACTCTGCATTGCAAAAGAATTGCTACAAGCGCTGTCGATTGATGCTAACACAACAATGCAAGAGCCGGCTCCTAGTCCTCATCGCCAATTGGTGACGGGCACCTGTTCAATCTCAGCCAAGCCGGGAGAAGCGAACCAGATGGGCGGGGCGGCACTTGCAGGGTGCGAAACGCATCCTCGAGTACTATGTAACAGTATCATAGCTTCGCTTCGCCGATTTTCATCTCGCTCTTCAAAGCCCCTCGTCAAATCCTTCCGAGCGCCTCTGATGTAACTATTTCCGAGTAGATCCTTCTGTGAGTACCGACATAGGGAGTAGGGCTCCCCTGAGACTGAACGAAAGATGCCTAATCTAGCTCGAGAAGAATAACAGGGTTTTCGGAGGCCTTGCAGGAAGGTACCGGTCGATTTTGTGCCGTGTGGTCCGCGTATTATAAAGCATCATTTGTGGCTATCTCGGAGAAGGAGCAGATTGGAGCCGAGCTTGGAAGCACTTGACCTTTCAACAATTTTTATACCATGCAAAGCAAAGCAAAGAATCATTCATCTTGTATTTGAGCTGCCTGCTGATTATCGAAACTTACTCCTTCATGTAAGCATCCATTGTCTCCAGATTAGCGACCTAAAAATCGGCCACAATGTCTCGCTTTCCACATGGCGTTCCGTTACCGAACGGACTTAACACAGACCCTCCCTTACCAGCTGATGCTCCTACCATTGGCTTTAAGCTCAATCATCTTTGCCTTCGCGTGCGTGATCTGGAAAAATCACTGCATTTTTACATCGATCTCATGGGTATGCGCACCGTCTTTGTTACGAATACCGGACCTATGACTGTGTACTTCTTGGGCTATCCGTTGACGGATCAACACCGTCAAAACCTTGACGAATTTGGCAAAGAGACCTCTATTCCGGACACCGTGGGCCTCTTAGAGCTATTTTATATTCATGGATCCGAGAAACAGCCAGAGGGTTTCTATAGCTCTGGCAATACGCCCCCCAATCTAGGATTTTGTCATCTAGGTTTTAGTGTTCCTGACCTGCCGAGGACGTTAGAGAGACTCAAAGAGCACGGCGTCCCAGTCGTCAAGGATATCGGTGTATCGACTCGAGAGAGCATCCCTATCACTGCTTGGGAGAATGAGCGGGATATTGGTGTTGAGGTCGAGGGCACCGACAGCGAAATGCACCCAGTGTTCAAGCAAATCTTTGCCAACTTCGCTTACATTCAGGATCCCGTAAGTCGTCGTCAGCATTGAATTCACATTTGCTTCGGAGTTTTCGCTAACAAAAGATAAAGGATGGGTACCTAGTCGAGTTGCTCCCACAAGGCTTCAGATGACTAAGTTGTGGCTCAAGAGCGAAGTTGATCGCGAAACATGATGATGAATTTCTCTGTAATGGCATGGCTTTTTGGTAGACACAATTCTTTTCGGCTGTAGTCGCTGATGTCGATAAGGGCGGTTTTGCTAATTTGGTGATGGTATCTGGGACAGAATTTTTGCATTACCGAATATAGACCATATATTTGGATGATAAACTTCTCTAGGGAATAATTGCGGATACGTCTTGGACATGTTGGTCAATTTGTCTTAGTGAAGGAGATTAGAAACTGAAAACATCTACAGCCAATAGCTAACCGGCGGAACATACCTATCTTTCCTATAAGTCTGTATGATAGGTATTAGGGTACGAGTGTGCCGAGATACTAACAAGTACGTACCTTCTCTTCAGGCAGTCACGAGGTATCGGATCCTCCTTTACAAGGTTAGGTCTTGTCGCCTGACTTACATTCGTGATCTAACCGCAATTCAAACACGGCCCTGGATCGTGACTTGCGGAATCAACTTTGGCACGGAAGCTCCGCCAGGATTACAGACTGTCAATCCAGCCGGCTAGTGAGGTTTGTGCAGCTCAGACCTGTGACTGATCCTCTTTCTGCTGGCACTGGCATCTGGCTTCGCCCTTTCCTGTCAAGTTTAGAACTCGCGCCATGTTCAAATGTGCGGCACTGGCTACATCTTGCAGACACATGACCTTCCGGGCGGAATGGGTACCTAGCCCTACCGAGAGTCCTTCGGAGATCGGGAGCGCTGTGCATCGCGTGTCGCAACTTGATGCTTGATGCATGGACCCTAGCGCATACAGTACTAGTTTTGCGAATGCATGGGAAACTGAAATGCTGGCCACCTGACTGGCTGTCAAGAACGTTGATAGGTGGTCAGAGCTCGCCCTTATGTCGTGACCCAGACTCGTCGCCACCAAGTTTTCCCTGTCAGGGACACGGCAGACTCTGACTCGAAATGATGTTGCGAACCACCAACAGTATTTGAACTTGTTCCGACGTCCGGGTCTGTATACTTTCACAGCAAAGACTATTCTAACGAGGTGTCGATTTCCTGAGACCAAGCCGTCACTCTCACCATGTCCGTGCGGCTCCGGACGCTAATATCTGACCAAAATGGGTAATGTAGCTCGCACTGAACGCCGGACATGACAAGCATAACTAAGTCAATCTCTTATTCAATTGACGATTTTCGACAACCCTTGGAAACCTGTCTGTCTCAGTCTTGGACAGCGTTCTTGGAATTCTTGACGTTGGCTATCGCGTGAACGACTGTTCCCGGCAGCTGTTTGAGCAATGTCTGAGAGAAGAGGACGTGTATGCAAGTGCCTGGGAGAAAAGAAAAGGTTGCAGCTGAGGCTGGCCAAACTTGCATCCTCGTGTCAACGATTTGAAGTGCCTGGTCAAGCGGTGGGCGAATCATCGCATTTATTTTCATCGTGCTCTCCGCTGAAATTGAGAATCTTCATGATGAAGACATGGAAGGCGATAGTGTTACAAGAAATACTCGCCCACAGGCTTCTTGGCCGGCATGCCCCTCGTGCCCTGCGGCGCCGCCTCAAAGACTCTATAACGCCTTCCCGGTGTGGCAAGATTCCACAAGACCGCACTTGAACCCCCACCTCCATTTGAATTGTTTGCGCCGTTCGTTACATCACCATCCCCAACTACGTTTCTCGAACCCCCACTCTGCTGTCCGATCATCTCCCTCCTTCCCTCCCCATTCCCCACCCTGCGAATACTTCCGCCGTTACTCCCATCTTCGCCGACCTCCATCACCGCCGCGACATTCCCACAGCGATAACAATAATTCGGCGCGGACCAAACGGTAACAATCTGCTTCTCGAACATCTCCTTGTACCCCTCCATCACCAGCTGATGCGCGCGACAAATCATACTGAGGTCATTGCGATGGTTGAAGCTCCGAACGATGTCTGCGCCGAAAAGGAAACCTGCGCCGCGAGGGGACAGACCCCAACCTTCGATATCGTCCGGGTCAGACCAAAGGAGATCGCACATGGCGCCTTCATGAGGAACTTCTTGCTTGCGGTCGAGGAGGCGAATACTATTCAGTGTCGAGATTAGTGGGGAGAGACCGCCGTGAACGCAAAGGAGGGCGCCTGTTGTTGTGGGTGGTGGTTTGAAGAGGGAGCCTGCCTGCGGCTGGGGATGTGATGTGTTCGTGGGTGACGACGGCTGTATCCTAGCGCTCGTCGGACTGCTCAACTCATCCTGGTCCCTATCCGGCGCGGGGCTGATCGTACCGCCACCAACAGGCTGCACATTGAACTGCCGCCTCAACATCTTCTCCCGCAACTCTCCGTTCGCATCCAACACCTCGCACTCAATCTCGCCTTCCAGCTCCGGCAATGTCGTCTGTGTGTCATAGTTTGACTGCTGTATCCTATTTTCAGGCACATCGGTGCTCGCGCCCAAAATCAGCGCGCCAAGCGCCAAATAGTCAAACACTTCACAACAATATCTCCACACATTCGCGCTGCCGTACTTGCGCACACACTCATCGTAGAAACCGTACACCGTCGTGATCTGCCTGCTCTCATGATTCCCGCGTATCAGCGTCACCCGATCTGGGTAGCGCACCTTCAAACATAGCAGCAACAAGAACGATTCCAAGCTGTAAAATCCCCTGTCGACAAAGTCGCCCATGAACAAATAACTCGTGTCTGGCACGTCGCCTGCAACACGGAAAAGTTCCATCAGGTCGTGGAACTGGCCGTGGATGTCGCCACATATGGTGACGGGAGCGTCGCAGGTCACGACGTTAGCCTCTTCGATCAGAAGTTCGCGGGCGCGGTAGCAGAGTTCGCGGACCTGAGGTTCAGGGATGGGGCGGCAGGCGCGCAATTGGGCTATTGCTTTGTCTAGGTCGGACATCTTGAGAGCTGTCGTCGGCCCGTAGGCCTATGTGGACGTGTGCCGAGTTAAGGAAACGTGCGCAGGCTGGGTTTTGTGGGTATTGGACTTTCTTGAATGAGTTGCTGTGCTGCGGCGCGCAGTGTCGCGTGCAAGATGACGTGAATTCGGTGCGGCGAAAGTGTTCAGTGTATCGCAGCGCGATTGCTTGAGAGTGTCTCTGTGTTGCTGGAAGCCGGGTTGTCGCAAGGGTCCGAATTTAAGACTAGAGTGAGCGCTGATGATTTGGAGGAGGAGTGCAGGTTGGGCAACATGGGAGTCTTCAAACGCCAGGTACGACAACCAGGGTCGCAGTTTCCTCACTAGTGGTGACTTTTTGATAAGATTAGATTTGACGCTAAGATCGAGACTCTCAAGCGCGCTAATTAAATGGTGCGTGAAAGTGTAACTATGCACGTTGACTCCGAGTTAGAGCTCCTCCCATTCGTCGATCTCAAAGTCTTCAACAACCCAGTGCAAAGCTCTACCAACGTCCGCCAGCAGCTTCTACTGCAGCGATATATTGTCCATGCGATGCCCAGGTTACGGTAGTAACACGCCACAAGCTACATTTGAGCTGCTCCCATCAAAAGGCAAACCGGCAGGATGCCCCCTCATCTCCATCCGCGGTCGAAGGCAACATCGACCCTCTTCGCCGGCACGCTCCTCGCCTCCTTCGCCGTCGTCGCCATTCCGCATATCTGGCCTTGCCCAGTGCCGCGGAAGCAGTACATGGATGGCGAGATTGTGGTTGATGAGAACGGAAGGGCGATGAGGCGAGTACGGAAGGCAAAGAAAGCGCCCTCAGAACAAGCAGAAGGTGCAAATGCTTCAGAATCAGGTTCGGCGATCAAGGCACCCTTGTCCGCAAATACGAGCGGTCGGAAAAGCAGAACACTACAGGAAGAAGCAGATCTGCTGCGCCAGTTACAAGCCGAAGCCGCAGCAATCGAGCAAGAAAATGCCCGACGTGAATGTCCTGTGCCGAAACCCAAGGGCATGCTAGGACGTTTACTTGGCTTCGAAGACAGACGAGCGACGCAGAAGGATGATTCGAGATGAAGACAATACCGCGCGCATAGTTTTGTGCAAGCAGAAGCTCCAGCCTAGCTTCAGCCCTGAATGCGTAGTGAGTATATCCCACACTGAACTTGTCGGCGTGCCTCGAAGCCATCAATTTGAAGCGGAAGGATCAAGCAGCTAGCTAGCGACAAGCATCTCAAGATTGGGGGCATCGACCATCGAGCCCACAAGCAAGCAGATATGGAGACGGAGCGACATACAGAAGCTCAATAGGGTCTCGAAGCAGCCGGCTACAGGGAGATTGCCTCGGCTCGCCTGAGTTGAAATCAGCTTGCATCGAGGTGACTGGCGCCGGGGCTGATGCGAGCTTCGAATAATGGTGATTACGACGCGGATTGTGGAGACACTTCTGAAGGGGAACTGGCGACTCGACAGAGCACAAGTAGCCAGTCGTGGCTGGGAGGACCAATAGGTGCAAAGACTCACAGTCTGAGAGCTTGCCCGACTCAAAATGGCCCATCTATCTCACTTACACATCTACACGAATCTGTAAGCTGACGCGGTCAAAGAGTAACATAGTGAAGCAATTAGTATGTTTTAATTCAGCTCAGTCACGTCAACTTGTGCTACAACTAGTAATTCGGTATGCTACACTGTCGCTGGCTTGCATCGTTGTCGACACCATCATCCAGTTCATTCCGCTCTCCTGTACCCACCTCACTCTTGTTCACCCATGACATAGAGCCAGGCACAAGTTTGGCTGCCGTCCGTTGCTGTCTCGGCATTTTGTTTCGCGCTAGCGGCTTTCCATCACTCCTGTCCAGCACGGCTCGATGAGCTCATGACTTGCGTCCAACCCGCCTCGGACTCCTCCTCAGGCCTTCTCGTCCTGGCGTCTCAACCCCCAACAATTCATTGCCAGTCCGTCTCCTCGGCGTCTTCAGTTTCGATGCACTTCCCGGACCCTTCTCATTCTCATCTTCCTCCAGGAAGCCCCAATCTGTGCTGTTGAATGCTTCGAGCTCGATCACACCACTCCATTCTCCACTGAGCGGCGGCGAACTCGGCATCGCCTTGTCATTGTTGATCATGTCTTCAAAGTCGGAATACAACCGTTCCGTCGGTAACTCTGAGAACAGGTGGCCAGGGTCGTCATGAGACATTGGTGATGAAGGCTTGAGCGATGGCAGATCTGGGAAATCGAAGCCGTGTGATGACTTCCGAGTAGGTGTAAAGGCCTTTGGTGTGAAACTAGTCCTACAGTGCGAACGTTTGGAGCTTGGCGTCACGGCATCCGAGAGCGCATCACGCAGCTGACGACCATGTGGTGTCATGTACTCGGGATCGAAGTCGCGCGTAATTGTATCCATGAACATGCTGGCGATATCGATGCGGGTGATCTTGCTGGTCGGTGTCTTGGTGGATCCAGGCGAAGACAGAACATTACCAGAGATCTCCGCTCCAAACTGTCGTAAAACCCTTCCTGTCTGTGGTGTCCTCGACATGATGCGCTTTGATCGTCTTTTGGGTGTTGGAGTCGATGGCGGCAGCATGTTTCCGTTGTTGTCTCCGAAGAGGTCATCGAAGGTCTCGAAGCTATGCTCCACTTCCATTTGCGGTGTGACATTTTCCTTCCCTTCGTCATGGACTGGTCCATCCGCGGTAATGATGCTGGTAGTACCGCCCTCTTGGAAGACATCCCTCATCTTGTTAAGGCGAGGACTTCTTCTCACAAACGAAGGTAGCATCGATTCATTCTTCTTCTCAACAAGTGGACCTGAACGCTGCTCTGGTTTGTTGTCGCCAGGCGAGGGGAATAGCACCCTTCGAAGGGGTCTGTTCGGTGTGAGATCAACCTCAATCGGCTGAGCTGCTGTGCCGCCGATTGTTGGGCTCGACTTCACCTGCCTCACGGTCACATCTCCAAACATGACTGTTCTATGGCCAAGCTGGGCGCTCATGCATTTTGGCATAGGCGGCAGCTCGGGTTCTTGGCTCCCTTCATTGTCTCCCTGAACGGTTATAGCGTCGTTGTTCTCATCGCCATCATCCTCCATGGATGTGTCAGCAGGCGAGGATTCCTCACTAGGCGGCTCTTGTGCATCACTTTCCAAGCCATCGCTTTGCAGCTTACCAGTCGCAGTTCTCTTGGGTTGGGTTCTTGACTTTGGTGGCTTGGGTGGTCTCTTCCTCTTTCGCTTCTCGCCCGGTTCCTTCTTTTTCTGCCACTTCTCAGGGGGTCGAGGTACTTTGGATTTGTGGAACCATAGTCCGCAAGGATTGCAAAGAGCGATTTGCTCCCAATCATCTTCAGGGTTGCCAGGTCCAACGGCTCTTTCTATCTTCCATCCTTTCCACAATTTACAACTACCGTCGGGATGAGTCTCAACGACTTCTTTGTAGCACATTTCTCCAGGATTCAGCGACGTTGGTACTGAGTCAATCGGGCAGGTAAAGAGTTTGATGAAAGCTCTACGCCAGGCTGGGGTTTCAATGGCTCCGCAATTATGACAATAAGGCGGCAAGACCCCGGAAGCTATGGCGCTCTCCAACCTTGCGCGCGTCTGCTCCTTGCCGACTCTTTTGCCCCGCTTTTTCTTTCCCTCTTCTGATCCGACCGCTTCTGACATGATGACATCGCTCATGTCGGGCGTCCAAGTATTAGCCCGCTGAAACGGCCGCGTGCCAGGGTCACTCGACGGTACAGGAGGCAGAACGCTCTGAGAACGCTGGAATGCAGGTACGGGAGGTGGTCGAGGGAGCAATGTTGGCACAGGACGACCGTTCTTATCGATGGCTGCTGGTTGCAGCGGGATAGGCGGAGCAGGAGGTAGCGGCCGCTGAAATTCGCCTTGCTTGAAAGTATTCCGTGGCTGCGATGTCTCCTGCAGTGTGGGGGTAGGAAGCGTCTGTTGTTCAGACGGCACCGCGCTGGGCGTTGGCGCCGTCCTCTCCACAGGTTCAGGCTGTGGTGTAGGACCTTCAAAAGTGCTGTCGTCATCAAACACCGGCGTGTAATGGTTCTGTGCTCCATTTCCATTCTGCTCTTGGTCATAGCAAATAGCTGGAGCTTCGAGTGTTTGATCGAAAGTCCAATGCTGAACGTCGCCACCAAAAGTTTGCAGGTCCACGAAGTCGCCAAACAAATCATCATCCTTTACTGCACTCTCTTCAATCTGAGCACTGAAGAAGCCTGAATCGTGATCGCCATCTGCTGGAGTCCGTCGAGCTGGTGGCACAGGCAACCCTGGACTAGTGACTGTGTGAGTAATCACAGGTGGTGACGAAGGCATATAATTGGCAGGGGTGCCTAGAAAGCTTTCGTTTTGAAATCGTTCTCGGGTTTCCTCGGGTGACGAGACATTCGAATCAAGCAATGGCGGTTGTGGGAAGTCTTGCTTGATGGGAGAAGAAGGTTCAGTGCTGTGCGCCAGGCGGTTTCTCGTCGGCTTTGCCTTTGATCTTCCTGTGTGACTGCGGCCTTTTTTGGGTACAGGAGTAGGCGGTCTCACAGGCTCCTCGGCTGACAGACCTTGCTGCAAGGCAGCAGTCGGGTTAACGGCGGTGGGCTGATGAAGGCGTAGACTCGATGCACCCATAGCTGCGGTACGGAGAGAATTGGGCTGCTGCTCGATGTTGAAATCGCCCTTCTTCGCTTGCTGCACCTTCGTCACTCGAGCTCGCTTTTTGGCGGGACCGTCTTCGAAAGCTTCGTCTGCAGACCAATAGCCCGACTCTGAACCTCTTCTGGTATGTTGGGGCTGGTATGGGATGTACTGCGAATTATTCACTCTCGAGTGAGAAGATCCCGGCTGCGGCGGTGGGTAAGGCTGGCGGTGGGTTGGGGTTCCTGGTCTCGACGAGGGTCGCGAAGCTGGGCCCCAGGCGTAAGAATTGTTGCAGGAACTGTCTCGCCGGCACACACCCTCATATAAGGTTCTTTGCACGCTATCGAGTCTCGACATATCAGCGGGTGATTGTGGTCGCTCCATTGCAGCTGGGCCTAGCTGTGAGAAGCCCGACCATTGCGGTTGCGTGCCTTCTATTGCACTGCTCATGCTGCCTGACCTGCCTCTTTGGAAGGCAGAGGCAATCGGTGTCAGTCTTAGTTTCACCTCCAGAAACGGCTCTGCGTCTTTCTTGAATTTTGCCATGATAGACTGTGTTATTTTCCCCGTAACCATAGCTTCACTTAGGCTCCCATCTTGTGACAGTACCTTGGATAACATTCCCTGCCCTACCAGTGGTGTATTGGGTTCGGAGTAGTCGTA
The DNA here is from genome assembly GCA_000315175.1 of Herpotrichiellaceae sp. UM238. Classification (NCBI taxonomy): domain Eukaryota; kingdom Fungi; phylum Ascomycota; class Eurotiomycetes; order Chaetothyriales; family Herpotrichiellaceae; species Herpotrichiellaceae sp. UM238. The sequence goes on along the minus strand of AMYF01000030.1, from coordinate 517,084 downwards.
GGCGTACACGGTATAATCACTTTCGTGGAAATGGGTGAGCTCGGGGCTGGATGTGATGACAGCGTCGAGACATGATCGAAGGTCGATGATGCCGATGGTGAGTGTGTCATCGATGGGAGCTGACTGGACTGGGAAGGATTGGGGCGGTCTCGAAAGGTGATCGACCTTGTGCTCTGCATCGAAAGTGTAGTGTACCTTGAGCTTGACAGATATGGTAGCTGCCTCGTGCTCGGCCATTTTGGCTGCTCTTCCCAACCACAGCGAGCCTTCAATATACTTTCATGCTTGAGAAGGGTGAAGACGACGATCGTTTATATGACTCAATATTTGTCCGCAGGGTAAGCGAAGTGGTTTGAGGGCAAAGCGTGATGAGTTGTGGAATTCGGGTACGCGTCGATCAAGGCTTTTTGTGGTCGGAACTTTAGACGAAAGAGGTCCGTAAATGCTGCGTTCACTGTTACAAATCGCTCACAGAAAGCTCACACGTGTCTGGAAAGAGGTTACAAGGTGAGTGTCGGTAGGTAGCGAGCATAGTCGGGTGTGAAGAGGGAGAAGTAAGCATGGCATTCTGAATAGTGGACACCCCCAGTGTGTAGCAGCTAGCGAAACGCGTGCAGGCGCGACGGACGTACCTGCCTCTCCAATTTATTCTGACGTAGTTAGGCCACTAATACAGTTCCGGAGTAGTGTGATCGGTTTGTTATCAGCAGCCTTGCAGCTCGACCAGGCTGAAACCTTCTGCCTCCGGATGTCAATAATTTCTGAGCGATCAAGAACGAGAATTAAGAGTGCTCATTTCCATCCGACTTAAGAGGGCGATCAGTCTTTATACATCTTGCAGGCGGCAACATGGCAGACAGCTCCAAGATACAGTACGTCCCCTTTGCCGTGATACAATCTGCAGTTTGTTTTCCAGTCGCAGTACATTTCAGGCTGATTTGATGAGAGTACTTTGCTGACATGTCTCGTGTTTAGGGAACTTCTTAGCAAGCCCAAGTCCGAATTAACGTGAGTCTTACCCCATTCATCGGTTTTTGAGGTGGTGTTGCCTATCATGCATGCATTTTCGCGCTACGTGCACGCGATGCACTCCACATCTCCGCCGCATGCCTGGGGGTGTTGGAAGTGGTTCCGCTCCGCTACCATTACCGTCGCCTGATGATGTCGCCGCCGACACAACACTGTCGCATCACCGAAACGGCACTTTTATCAACCACGACATCTGCGCTCCGTGACCACTCATCAAGGCCTAAGGCAACCTCGAATGACACGACACTACTGTGTATCCACGCGCCTTTCTCGAAAGCAGCAGCGCTTCTTGACGAATATGAGGACATGCTGCGAACGGCATCGACGATGACATGTGGCTCTCGAAGCATAGTTCCCTAGTAACAACGACGATTACATGCCCAATAAATTGCTCGCGCTCCGCCTTTGCCTACGCACCAGCCGAACCACTTTCCCTAAACACCCGAACAACAACTTGTCAGCCTAGTGCCTGGACTCTACTTCCTCCTTCAATGGCCTGATGTATACCCGGCGTCACCACCTCATCTATACCGCCTACACTGCTCCTTTACTGTTACCTACCACCTGACTCACCTAGCTTCCTCCGTATATCCAGCATACTAACCTCCGATCAATAGCGAATACGAGATCTCCGTCCTCGAAACCCACGAGCTCTCCACCGGTCCTCTCAGCATCCTCATGACCGCAACCCGCACCCACACCCAAGTCCTCATCAGCGTCCGCAATAACCACAAACTGCTCGCCCGCGTCAAAGCCTTTGACCGCCACTGCAACATGGTTCTCGAGAACGTCAAGGAGATGTGGACGGAGAAACAGGGCAAGGGAAGCAACGCGAAAAGCGTGAATCGGGACCGCTTCATATCGAAGATGTTCCTGCGCGGGGACAGCGTGATACTGGTATTGCTGTCCTAGGCAGATGAGAAGAATAAATAGTCCGGTAACGGGAGCAAAGGGATAGATAAGCAAGAGTTTACCACGAGGTGTCACTTGACGAGCTGGAGACGCAAGGCCACCAGGTCACAAAGGCCAGTGTTTGCCCAGGCAGCTACGCTATCGTGTGAAGGCGCCGACTGTTTGAGCTGCCTTGCCCTGCACGCGCAACAATACGCTACAACACAGTCGCAGTTGGGGCAAACTCATCAAGAAACCCAGGCGCGATCCACCGTTTTGAGCTACACGATCAAGAGTATCGCACATGGGACCCGGAACCGCCTCCACGAAAAGAAGTACGCGACCATCATTCAACACAGCAGCCGCAGGACGCCTCATTGGTAGCAGAAGCAAGTTTCGTAGCAACACCTGAGTCACGAGGGTCTTAGCCGCATACATGGAGCAAAATAAATCATGTCGAATGTGTTACACCCTGCTATTACAGCAGTTGCTCGAGACCACGCTACATCACGTGCAGGTTCTCGCAATCTGCGTGGCTGAGATCACTATAAGCACCGTGAACATGATGTTGTAGCCTTGCTATTTGACTTCATGACTGCGCGTGCCCTTGCGCCGTCGACAGCCATGACCACATCCGCAATACGCATCACATTCGCCTCTAGCATATATTCACGCCCTGAAACATGATTTTAGCCCCTTCACAGGACCTGCTTGTGACCAGTCCACACTAGGTACTAGTGCGTGTGCACCACAAATACATTGCTACCTGACCTCGCGCCGCAGATCCTGTCCTGTTCTTCCTCACGAAGCCTCTGCAACGCCATCGAAGAATTCGGCCAACCCCCAAGCTCCCGGATCGGGAATCTTGCCCATCCACTCCTCTTCGCTGCCCACATAGACAGCCCTTCCCAACGACGCTTTCATAGACTTTGTCTCCTCGGCGCCTTTCCTGCTCGCCGCTGCTGCATCCTTCACCGACTTGCCTTCGCCCAGCGCGTTCGCAAACGGAATCAAACTGTCCATCAGCGTCCTGTCGCCAACCGTGGCAGGCGTGTACTTGGCCAAATCATCCATGGCGCTCTTCGTCGCTGCTGCCCAAGTCTGCGCATCAACCTTCTTCTCTGAACCGTTATCCTCTTCTCTGAGGCCAGCAGCAAGCGCGTTCAGGAAAATAGCGTAGATCGCCCCACTTGTGCCGTCCATGGTGTTCTCGACGACCGGGATGATTCTGTTCAAGAACGCGACGGCATCGGTTGGGAGGTTCCCATTGTCAAGTTCCTTGATGACGGCCTCTGCGCCGCGTTTCAGGCCGACACCGCAGTCGCCGTCGCCGACGATCGTATCGTAGCGTGTGACGTCGGGCTCGGCTCGAATCATGCGTTCGAGACCAGCCTTGAGGACTTTTGAAGCCTGCGCGGGGTCGACTTTGAGGCTCGACTTTGTTGTATCAGCTGTGTCTGTTACCGCGCGATCAAAGGTTGCGCTGTTGTCCGTACTCCATGTGCTTGTGGCAACACCGGTGCCTGCCCATCCGACAGCCTCTGCCGGCGCATCGATGAGCTCGAGCATGGATTTACCGGACCCAAGTCCTGTGTCTTCGAGACGGAGGATCGAGGCCGACCAGCCGAGCCCATCGAGCGAGGTGAGGAACGTGCCTGTGATTACGCGAACGGGTGTAAGTCCGTAGTCCTCCTTGAGCTGTTTCACAACCTCGTTCGTAGCGCCGGCGAATTCGATCATAGAAGTCGCGCCTAGATTGTTCATGAAGAGGACGATTTGGTCGTCTTTAGTGATGTTCGTGTAGTATCTGTCTTTGTCATTCGGGTCAAGGAGTTGCCCCAGCATGATCTTGACGAGTTCGGGCAGGGAGGCTTTGACACGTTTTGAGCCGGGCTCGTTGTGGATGCCCATACCGACCTCGATCTCGCCATAGGGAATCACGCCTTCGTCGTCACCTTCCTTGGGAAGCTCGCGACCTGGAACGTGCACTCGTTCGAGGGAGGAACCAAGTGATACGAGGTTTCGATTGACTTGTTTCGCTAGCTCGTAGACCTGAGTCAGGCTGCCACCTGCTTCCGCTAAGGCACCGCACATTTTGAGGACGAGGATCCCGCCTCCAATACCTCGTCGGCCGACTTTGCCGCCTTTCGCTCGGCCTACGCCAACATCGTCACCTATGGCGTAGAATTCGGTAGCAACACCTCCAGCCTTTGCTTTCTCTGCGGCCATACCAAAGTTCAGGACGTCGCCAGTGTAATTCATGGTTATGACCAGCACGCCCTTCTCGGTGGGCACTCTCGTGAGCACTGCCCTCCTGACTTGCTCTGCGGAGGGCGAAGCAAAGATTGTGCCAGCTACTGAAGCTGTAAGGAGACCTTTGCCGACGAAGCCCGCAAAGCCAGGCTCATGACCTGAGCCTCCTCCGGAGATGATTGAAACTTTCTTCTCAGCATCCTTGGTGGGCCGTCGGTATATGATCTTGTTATCTCTGTCGAAGGCTAGTGAAGGGTTCGTTATGGTAAGGGAGTTCAAGGCCGAAAGAACCAGCTCTGTGGGATCGGAAAAGAAGTGTTTGATCTGCATGATGGTTATCTGTTGTACTCTATTAGCTCTTCAAGGTGAATGAAAGCAAAGCAATTTGAGAATAAGACCACAAGGGCCGCAGTCCCGCGCAGGCATGGCAATGTCATTTTGTATCTTCTATCCAGGTCTGGTCAACCGGCACGTCTGCAAATTATGCGGGGAGACTGAGGGTCGCTGTGGGCAAGACCACGCGTGGGCGGGGTCTGACGTTCCATACGAGAGCTCGTAAGAATTGCGATCGCATCCAGCTTTGCAACGTGGAGTCACTCCATTTTCCGTGGGCTTGTACCGTCCATCGGCATAAACACGCTGATGCGCCGCGTATGTAGGTGAAGGTCAATGTTCCTTTTCGGCAATAATCTGCGTCTCAAGGTAGAAAGTAATCAGGCTCCACCGGGATGCTTAAACAGGCAATCCGTGCTTTCTGCGGCTGCTCAGGACAAATGGTTGTGCCGATTAAAAACGATACTCTGCGCATGAACAATATTCAGCTAGACACAGCTTCGATCATGTCGATGCTGGGGTCAACGAGCTCGCACGGTGTTCCTCGCGCTTGAGCTTTATGGACAAACACGCTGTTCTGAATATCAAGTGCCGAAAGAGGTGAGGAAGATGAGATGTTGGAACAGCTAGCTGAGCACAGCTATATGGCTGTATGATATCCCTTCTCGAAACTCATAGATCGTGATGACTTTTGTTTATGTGAAAAGACGCAAGGGTCGTTGTCTTATCTGATCGTTCGCAGTACATGCATTCGACTGCCTGAATTAGACGAAGGCTAAACAGTATCAAACTTCGACGGTAGGTTATGACGCCCGCCTTGACTGCCAAAAGAGATGCTATAATTCAGCATCCTCCGAGGAATATTGATCCTCTCGGGCTTCTTTATTAGCTTCCTCGCGTCTCGCTATATCTTCCGTTTCGCTCGGTCCGGCATCCAAGGACTAATGTCAATGTGTCACCAACTCTGCTCGATCAGGAGCCAAACTTAACCACAGTCCATCCTTGAAATGATAGCTTTCGTGACTTTCTGCGTCACGAATTTACACTCAGGAAGCATGGCGTATGGAGTGTCGTTGTCCCGGACTGGACACTATGGCAGCTCAATTCCGACCGCACCATGCTCCCAACGAGATAGTCCCGGAGGACCTGAGAGTGCGTGACGGACCTGTTGTACATAACCCACCAAATACCACGTCATAATCAGTAAGGCTGCTGCCTCTCGTCCCATACCTGTATCTGATTACGGGCAGTGTGGTGACACTCTATTAGGAGGCAACGTACTAACGGCAGTGTATTTATCTTCAGTCATTGCCATCCGAAGACTTATTCTCCAGATTTTGAGTTATGTATAGCCTCGGAGGAGCTAAAACGCATCAACACTTCGCCGTATCGACGAAGAGGATTGGCGAAACCGTGGTATTGAGAGTTTTCTAGGTCCTGAAGAAACTGGAACGTTAAGCAAGCGTGCAAAGGTCGCCGTGAAACAGAAAATCCTCGGGGATCTAGAACTGAATTGAATATTCTGCATTCATGTCCTTCGATGCTTGCGAGCACAGATGATTTTATGTCAAGTACACCCTCAGCGATTATCTGCAAGTCACTTTTTCATCTCAGACTATCCAATTTCATATTTTGGCCACCGGTGAAAATTGTCATATAACGCCACGCCACATTTCATATACCTGGGTATCTCATAGCATTTCAATCTCAATGTTTAAGGGAAAGCCGGTGCGATAGCATCGTTTCATGCCCTCCAACCATCACTCGGTATGCTTGTCATCTCCGCTCACTGCCTGCAAAAGGGGTCTGACAAATCATTGTAGTGTACTGACGCGCAGACGGCATTCGAATCGGGAAGCGAGTCTTCGAATTTGCAGACATAGGGTCGTGAGGTTGCCGACCAGAATACCAAGACGATCGAGCTGGGCCAGAATAGACGGTCACAGACGACTCCGAATCAGATGCACGATTCTACCGCGCATATCCTGCAGTCATCGCCGGATGATGTGCCAAATCTGGTCTCGCTAAATCATCACCCCGCGTGTTGACACTATACTTGGAGCTCGCGGCACCAGGTGATTGTGCACATTTCTCGTCCGGTCTGTAGTCGTTCTCGTTGGGCATCCGGAGATTGCCACTCGCTGTGAATTGCGTCGGTGTCATGGTTGGCATGGGAGGGACTGGCGATTGGACTTGAGACATGTATGTTTGCGCTTTGTAGCTTGGCAAGCTATCGCGATTCGCCCCTGGCTTCATGAAGCGTGAGATGCGCTGGTGGAGGGACTTTCTGTTGCTCTTCGGAGTTCCGATGCTCGACTCGACTTCAAGCTTATGGCCTGCTACTGCGCCATTGCTTCGAACTTGTCGCGCAGTGAGATTGAGTGTGGTGTCACGGAAGATGTAGCTGGCGACGATGTTAATGAAGCCCATGACGAAGATCGTGATGCCAGAGCCAATGATCAGGCGCCAGAATGCCATGCCGAGGTTTTCTTGGGAAGCGTTCTCCTTGTTGAGGTTTGCGAGAACGCCATTGCCGAGGAGGATCTGGCCGGTGCCGAGCATGACGAAGCCAGATTGTGGACTGAAAAGGGGCCAATTGCGAACGAAATAGTTCTTGAACAGAGGTGTCTCTGTGCAGATGAGGAATCCTGTAATGCTTGTCAGCTTGAGTGAAGGGGCGGAGTTAGAAAGAAAACACGCTTACCTGCTATGACGACTCTGATTAGGTTCTCGCAAGCATCGAAGAAAAAGAATGACTTTGTATTGAACATCCGTACCAGCATGACACTGCTTGCTGCCATGACTGCAAGGAGTGCGATGATGTTCATAGCTCGTATTATGTTGAGCACGACGTATCCAGCGCCGGCCAGGGATCTGTTCTTGAATATAGCCATTTCGAACCAGCAATGGCTGAAGGAGCAAATTTCAAATAATTATGATCGTGAGTAGATCGGAGACCGAAAGATTATATCGGTCTAGATCTGAAATATGGTGTGGTATCTGGGTCTCAAATTGCGAGGTAGAGGCGTGGATTTTCCTCCCTTTCGTGAAGGAAAGGAGTGAATATCAGTTGCTGTAATGATTGACGTTTGCGGTTGGACGTTAAAGAATAGGAGATATGAATGATAGATCTGAGCTAGCGAAATGTCACGGTGAAGGATCGAGTCGAGTCACAATAAGAGAGAATAGGAAATCGAACAATAGAGCTGCCTAATGGCAGAAAAGCTTGAATAGCAGCACACAGATGAAGGGAGCGGACTTTGGCTTGGAGGACGAAGTTTTCAAAGGTCAGGGGGTTCTTGGTAGTTCTTCAGGTCCAATTCGCGCTAAGAGCATGGGCTGCTCGCTGCTCATGCTCGATGATGCTTCCTGGATTCAGTCGTGCAGGATGCAGGAAAGACTGTCGAGCGCCAGAATGACATCGAAGCCAGGAATAGGAGCGATTGGCTTAGTTTGCGGCGTCTCTCGCGGCTCAGGTACAGAACGTCACCCCTAGTTTCAGATAGGCATAATTGCGCGGGATATTCGAGAAGCTCTTGACCAGCGTCTTTGAGGTCAAGATTGAGATGAAGTACTTGCTGTAGGAGAAGTGGCGCAAATTACGCAGGAGCATTTCAAGTTTCAAGGCGGCTGCAAGATCGAGTGGTCAACAGCTTCTGAAACACGACACGCTAAATCGATAAGGACAAACGGCATACAGGACAAGCTTGATCCTTAAGCGCTTGACGTCAGTCGTGACTTGAAACATGAGGCTCGACCTCGAACTGATGCCCAAGGCCTTGGAGTTGTGGCCGCGACGGCCTTTTCGAGACCATGGTGATCGTTCTGGAGCAGGGAACCCGCGATGGAGGAGGAGGAAACGAGAGGCTGATGCACGCCTGAACCTTTGGGGCCAAGCTCGAGGCTAGCGTCGGTCGGCCGACGGGCCCTTTGGATCTAGGAACAGGTTTGTTCCGTTTGCACTCGAAAAGTTGGCGTGTCTTCAGTCTGCAAAGTGAATATCTTGCAACAGCAAGCACATTCCTCTGAAAGCTCGAACCTCGATAGGCAGTCGGCGGTGAGCTGCGCAAGAGGAAGTCCTGGCAGAATACACCTTGCAAATACCAATTCCGCCGGCAGCGCCCAAAGATGAAGGCTAAACGATCGAAGAGATTCCGCAGGATAATGCACACCTACCAAATGCACTACTCGTTTCGAGAGCCTTACCAGGTGCTAATAACGTCTGACTGCCTACGCGCGATACATGCATTCGCTATGCCCATACAACAGTTCTTCGAAAACACATTGCATGGCAAAGTGATGCCATATGTAACGCAATGCACGCTTGCAAAAGTGATGGAGGGCTATTCCGGGAAGGGAAGAGACGGCAGGCCCGTTTTCCTGCCACCACCGACAGAAGTCCCTTTGCGGTACTGCAAGCACAAAGATTCCGAAGGGAAAGAAAGAGGCGTGATATCGGAGGCAGAGTGCATATTGGACCTGATTAGTGGGCAGGCGAAGGGCAATGAAATGAGAAAGAACAAAAGTCACTTCATTGTCGCTGCAGCAGACTGGGACGAAGGTATCAAGGATCAGAAAGAGCGGGAGAAGCTTGACGCACAGCGACGGAAGAGGGTCAGGGCAGGAAACGCAGATGTGGATGTGCGCAATCATGCCCGAGCGATACCCGGTGTTCCTATTGTCTACGTGAAGAAGAGTATAATGGAACTAGAACAGCCAAGTATTGCAACGGAAAGAGATATTAAGGGAACAGAGAAAGAAAAGTTCAAGGATGGCATTGGGGGAGCAGCTCGTGGGGTCAAGAGAGGCAGAGAGGACGATGATAGCGACCGAGATGATAATCATTCTCATAAATCAAAGACCAGAGGCTTGCAGAAAGCCAAAGGCCCCAACCCGCTTTCAGTCAGAAAGAAAAAGTCAAAGCTCGAAAAGGACGATCCTAAGTATGAAGCACGAGATCAGGCGCAGTCTGAAGACAGTCGGAAGAAGCACAAGAGACGCCGTGGCAAGCGAGGCAAAGGCGGCGGGGATGTGAACGGTATCAAGGATCATGCGGAGCGGGAGCCTGCGGATCAAGATTCATCCTGAGTTGGGAGATATGGGCAGCTGTGCCGCTGGAAAGGCGCGATCTGTTGTGCTCAGGTGTGATAGATCAAGCGGTGCCTCTTAAACTCCGGGCCCGCAAACGTCCAAAGAAAGCAATGTGTTTTTGGAAAGATACCCATACAGTTACACAATTGATTTGTCATTCCAACTTTTACATTTCCACTTCAGGCCTTGGCCATGAATGCTCTTCCGTAGACTAGCAAGCCTGTGGCAGCTAGCACGCTCAGCCCCGCTGGTAATGGCTTTCCAGTCTTAATGGCACGAGGGACACTGCTTCCCGCAAGCACAACTGAGGCCAAGAGGGCGAGTTCGATGCCGTATGGTTGTCGCTTCTGGATTCGGTAGCCACCAAGGCCGTACTGTCATTAGTTAGCCTTGATGCATTTAGCCGTCAAACACAAGAGAGAGTTACTAGAGCGCCGACTGTCAAACCAGCCGCTATTGAGGGCACGGAGCCTGTGCGAACATATCCGATGGTGCCTCCAACTGAAGTCAGTGCGCCGAGTATGAAAGCTGGGAGTTCTGATGCCTGAGTGATTGTGAGTTGCAATTAATCATTCCAGCTGTGTTTACTGTACCATCCTGATACTTGTTCGAAGTAGAGTCAGTTCTTAAGATAGAGAAGGCACTGCACTGCAGTTGGAACAGATATGATCTCCCTGATACATTCCGTGATGGTCATTGGCAATAGTCGGCCACCGGCTCGAGTCAGACCCGAACTGCTGCACACGTGATAATGCGATCCGCCATGAGCGAAACCTCCGCCCAACATTCACACTTCCCTTTGGTTCCTAGCTCCATGGATCCGCGCCCTACCCTCTCTCGGAAACCATTCTAGCTCTAGCAATATCGTTCCGCTTTTTAGCCTTCGGATTGCGCTCCGGCTGTGGTCATGTACTGCGCTTCTGCAACGACCACTCCGTTACATGCAAGAGCCCGCGAACATCTCACGGCCCCTTTTTGTTGATGACCTCGTGCGACGACGGCATTGTTTGCTATGTTTCAGGCACATCCCGTAGAGTGCTTTGCCGTGGTTTTTGTCTACAATGGCTTTTTTTATATAATCAAGCTGTCTACCCAGCTGAGCTAGTTCTTGCAGATATGCACAATCGACTAAGTTGCGAAAGTGTCCGTACTCATCGACTAGAACTCACCGAAACCTGGTAGGAAAGTTGCCAGCAACCATCAAGATGGGTCGGTTGATGTCTCGCCTGACATCGTCGATCTTGAGAGTAGGAGAAATCGTTTCCGGAAGTGTAAGCGGACGGTGAACGTCCAGAATTAATAATCTAGCTAAACAAGGATACAGGTCGTGCTAGTTTTGATCGCGCTCGATTTGCACAAGAACAGAACTCGACCGATTAATCAATATCAAGCCAAACATTGGTACTCTCTCTCCGTCGCCGCAGCTTCAGTCCTCATCGCTCTCATGCTCCTTGTCCCATTGGATCATACATTTAGATATTTCGCTCTCGACTTCCTCCTCTCCATAGGAATGTTCGTGGCTTTTGCTTTCTTGATGGTCGAGTTCAATGACCGTCAGAAGGGGGACGAATCTCATTGCAGCTGGGGTGCGCTCGCAACTGGTGGGACTTGCAACACACAGCGGGCCGTGTTCGGTTTTGCGTTTCTCGCCGGCTGTTTCTGGGCCGCGAGTACGGTCGTCGGAGGCTGGGTTACTATGAGGGAGAGGAAGTTGAAGAGGAGGACTGTACACACTATTTCTACTCGAGGATAAGCTCCTTGAGTTGGTAGGGTAACGGTCATGCTCACCACATCTCAGCACTGAACATCATCATCTCAAAAGCTTTAAGCATCGGCTTGGACGTGAGTAGCGATGCTGTTTCACGGCTTGCGACACATGTGTTGGCAGTACACCGGAACTGGGAGGGTCATTGATCAAGGTGTGTTGTGTAGATAGATTCGCTAACTGATGGTGTGAAGTTCGAAAAGCTTCGCAGCATTTTCGCAAACGACCACCGTGCACGACTCGATGTTCTGGCCCCGAATAAAACCGACAAGAGTGATGTTGCCTAACGGTGAATCGGCGACAGTTTATGGCGATTGTCGCTGACTAGTCGCGCAACGGTAGTCACTCCCTGTAGCGTGCTGGAGCTTCCCAAATATTGATCAAAACTGTACCTAAAGATTCCACTCTCAATACGCACTCGTGAATACCTTGATCTCATTCATTACCGAATTTGAGAACGCTAGTTTGCTGCTCGCAGCTACAAGCGGCGTATCGCTCAGAGCGCAAGAGGGTGGCGCAATGTCTCGGAAGCCAACCCTATAAAGACACCATACAAGGTCTGAATAGCTCGCTGAATAGAGCGGTTGCCACCTGTAAGCCATCCCAATTAGAAATTTAAAATGCATAAGTCAGCTCTTTCATTGATGGCCGTCATCAGCTTCTTGCTGCGGCGTCAGTCAGTTCTCTTCGATTTTGGTGTCCAGTCAATCTGATTTGCATAATTCTGTTATATCCCTTACCGCACGGCAGCAGCCGTTATTTGAATATGGCATCCGATGAGAAGAGTCAAGTGCTGGCCTCGAGGAAGCTCGCTTTCACTTTGAGGATATTTCAGATTGTCTTGGAAATAGTATGTTAGTCGAAGGTGCCCATTCAATAGCTAACATACCTAGTCTTTCGTCGGGTTTGTCGCCAGGCTTCTCGTACGTGACTTACACAGTTCAGACTGGCCTATGGATGGAATAGTGTATTGGTTCGGATACTATGTAACCAACCCAAACAGCACGATTTCAGATGAAGACATCCTTTTTGGATCTCGAATTACAGTCTATCAATTCTGGCTCGGCTTCCGAGGAATTAGATTCCTGTTTTGCATTGCATTATCCACGGCATCAACCATAGCTGCGACTGCTAGTATGAAATGGCCTCAGAAGCTGTTTTTGTGGGCGGTCATCGACTATCACTTCACTGGTATGTGGTTCGCAGCGGTTTGCATTGTTGTGGACAGGGACAACCAACACGAAGGGTGTCGACGAAGCTTTGGGGCGCGATGCTGGGGTTTGTGACAACTGTTTTTGGTTCAGATCATCGTGGGCATTGAGTGTGCTGTCCGGCACTGCTTGGCTAGCCAGCTTCATCGTCCAGCTCAACTGCTATTGGAAAACTAAGAGGAGGCGGTGATACCAACGGCCGCTTCCCTTCTGTTGGGCTAAGGAAGTACTCGCATAAAAGACAGGCAATAGCAAGGATCGATGGGTGAGCGTAGGAAGCATCCAGGGTGCTGGTTCTCTGACCACAGCCTCATCGACTCGATCGCACATGTCAACAGAGAACAATGTAGGTTGAATGGCCAAGATTATCCTTGCCAGTCAGGCTTCGGCCCTAACGCCGACACACGCGAGACAGAATTTGGAAAGCTGCAAACAGAAGCAGCAGGGATGAATACGAAGGACTGCTCGCGAAGAACACGATGGGAATCACACAACAGTCCAATGTAGGTAGATGAATAATAAAGCATGTGCATGACCTCGGCAGCGAGGAAGAGCTAATTGGATTGCTAGTGCTTCTGCAGGGGTTGATTTGACATCGGCCTTGCTTTTGACCAATGAAAGCGAGCTGGCGATGCCATGCCATCCATGACGTATGCACTATTTAGACCACCCCTATCACTACGAGCTTTTTCCCGAAGCTTATTTCAAATGCTCCCCGGTTGCTTAGATAACGCTCTTGCCGCTCGTGCAAACAGCATATGTGAATGATTATGGTCTTGAAAGTCCTGTGACCAGGTAGTAGTAATATAAGTAACATTCCCCCGTATTGACTCTACGCTCTTCGCTCTAAAAACATTCCAAGCCAGCAAACCTGGAACCCGTTCACCTCGTCGGCGGCACGCCTCTGCCACGATCACAGTTCAGAATCTATTAGAAGCAGCACCAAGCAAGTCGTGCAAACGTTTTATACTGTGGCGAACAACATGGCCGGGCAAGGCATTTCTAAATCGGCGCAAAAACTTGTTCCGAAGGATCCGACTTCGGTAATGGTCATCCGAGACGTCGTCCCAGGTCAAGTTGCTACTCTGAGCGCGCCCTTCCTTCGGTTCGGCCTGATCAAGATGGGCGGCCGAGCTACAATCGTGAAGCTAAAGACTGGCAATCTAGCAGTCTTTTCACCGGTCGCCTTGACAGCTGAAGCCAAAGCGAAGGTCGAGCAATATGCCCAAGCAGCTCCTGCTGGCAATGTCAGATACATTGTAGCCCCCGATATCGAGCATCATATTTTCTTGTCGCCGTGGGCAAGAGAGTATCCAGATGCCAACATCATTGGCATGGAAGGCTTGCCTGAAAAGCGCGAGAAAAACCCGGACACGGCGGGCCTGAAGTTCCATCACGTGTTCACCTCCAAGAATAAGCACGAACTGAGAATTTCCCCCGAGTTCGACGACGATTTCGATGCGGAATATGTGCACTCACATGCCAACAAAGAGCTAGTCTTCCTCCACAAGCCAACCCGAACACTCATAGAAGCCGACCTGCTTTTCAATCTGCCGGCCACGGAGCAATTTAGCAGAACAAACGAAAATCCGAGAGGGGGAATATTGACAAAGCTTTTCGCTGCTATGCTGAATACCCGCGGAAACATGAAATGGCAGAAACGTTTTCTTTGGTACGGCCCTGGCTCTGGCGACCGCAAGGGCTTCGCGGAAAGTGTGCGGAAGATCCAGTCATGGGGAGAATTCGACCGCATCATACCATGCCACGGCGACGTGATTGAAAACGGTGGTAGTAGGATTTTGGCGGAAGCGACTGCTTGGTTCAAAGAGGTTAAGTAGAAGATGCGCGTCTCCGCAAATTGTTTGGATGTGCTTTTGAGTCATGGTCCTAATGCATTGGAGTTCGGAGTAGACAAGATGCTGCGAGATCAGTAATGGATGCTTCTGTGAGAGTCTTTTCCATGTTGTATTGAATTATTGCGGAAGCATGTGATCATGGTATTTCTTGTCGTGCTAACAAGGCATTGTCTGTGTACAGCTCGAAAGTCAATCTCGATTCCCAGAGCCTGTTCTCCTGCTTAATGATCAAAGTCTCCGTTCGGCAGCGACTTACGATTGGTCAGTCGTTGCTCCCATTTGGGTTGCCGGAAGCTCAAGTCCCCCAAAACGGCAACACCACTTCGGGCTAATTGAGCAATCACGGATCATCGTACCAGCCACGATACGACACAGTTTGAACCGATCATAAAATCGCCATTTTCTTATGTCTTTGTATCTAATCAAAGCGTGTTCCCCACCTCACATGCCCAGCTTTGCCTCTTCCACATCAAAAACGCTGACTCCGACAAACTCGTTCTCTCCCAAGGGCAAAAGTGGTCCCATCGAAATGCACTTTCGCAATTATCTTACGGGTTTTGCACGCCCACGACTCGGAAGAGCTTGCCTCAAATCACTGATGACTGCGGTTTGAGCCGGTGGGTGTCAAGATTGTGCAGCACCTTAAGGACGAATCCATAACTCAACCATCTTCAAGCTGTTCAAATGTCTTGATCTGACAACAATTTTATCGGCTTGCCTGAATTTCACGGTCAAGACAACAACGAAAGATTGCACGTGCCCTTACGCTGAGCATTGAAGAGCAAAAGGTATTGTACGAGAGGTGCGGAAGAGCTTCGTGTCTCCCCCATCGTTGGTGCACTGGATATGCATTTCCGTGTCTAGAGACATGTGACAAAATCCCTGCTAAGCCAGCGATCACACGCATCCCTAATCAAACCCCCTACGAAGAGGCTGATTTTCATGTACCAGTCCTCCGTCACCGTACACCAGACGTGTTCCATGTCAACAAGTCCTCAATCCCTCGCATCACCGAGGGTCGTTGCAAAGCCTTCGTGCTTATGATCAAATCTTCGCATAAGGGCAGCCAAAATGGGTCTATGTACACCACATCATCCTGAGCCTGCATTTCGAGCTATGCAGCTAACAATATTCCATTTCCTCGGCTTCTCACTGATCCACTCAGTGGTCCCAGGGCGTCCAAGAGGGGTTTGGATGCCAATTGATTTCATTCCTCTCCGCCGCTCTCCTCCTGGAATCACTATCTCTACTTCAAGACCATGCAGCGCCGCGGTAGGTATGGCGGACGGACCCCACCCCAGCTGAAACTGTGTCTCGTCTGTTCTGATGGACAGGGGATAGTTTGATGGTTCAATTGGAAGTAAGATGGAGGGGATGAGTCACGATCAATATTAGGTACGGCCTGATGTTGGAATACCGTGTGGAAATTTCACAGGGCCAACCCTTTGGAGAACGCAGTGGTCCCAGAAGCATCAGAGTGAGGTCTTGAGCTTGTGGGCGCTGATGGCTTTGACTAAGAGCAATAGCTATCTACGAGGTATTGGACAGTGAACTTCTGCCTTGAACTAGTAGGTACACTGCCAAGGTATGCATGCATCGGAGAACACAAGATACCAACGTGGTATTCGGTTAACCCCCAACTAACCAGCTGCATCTTCATCTCGGTACTTTACGGAAGAACACCCGCCCATAGCCATCCTCGACCTCTTCCCTGTCTCGATTAATGCAACCTTCTCTTACAACGCGAAATTCACTCACACCTTCTCATTCGTAAAGAGCGCTGTTGCGCCGAAAGCGCACCTTTCTGCATCACTGTACGCGTGTTCCTTGATGATCCTGCCATAGCCCCAATCTTGAGCGACCGGATCTGTTACAAAATCATTTGTTCTGAAGGAGTTAGCGTTATTATTATGATCATGGATCGTAATTTGCGTAGCTAACCTTTAGACAAGACGGAATCTAGTTCGGTTACTCGTGTTGAACATCCGAGACGATTGTGTTCCCATCAGCTGGTGAATAGCATCGTGCTTTCAGTAAGACAAGAACAGATTGATTAAACAGCTTCGATGGAACGCTTTGCAGATTTCTTGATAAGTATTATCAACAGGTTGCGTCAGCATTCTATGGACCGTAGCTTACGACAGGCTATCCCGCCAAGCCCGCACCCATTGCTTTCTTCTTGTAAAATAGCTATAGTCAGGTAACTGGGTAATATTTTCGCACGTTTGCACTATGCGAAACTGCCACATCAGAATCCTAAACCTAAACCAGATGTCACACCCTTACACTTCGCATAACAATCCAACATTGGGGGTTCAACTTTTGATACCGAGTACCTAGAATTGTATGGCAAATCACCAGCAACAATGTACCTTATCTCACATGATACGCGAGGCGATACAGTTGCCAGAGTGACTACTCCGCAGATCCTATCGCTGGATCGTGGATGGGCAATCAGGCCTTAATCCTTGATGCCCGTAGGTCGGCTGTTCTGGACATAAATGCACTGGCAACAGCTGCAAATAGCTTCATGACTGTATGGCGATTCGAACCGCTGACTTGTCTGCTGTAAGACCCACACATGCATCGGCCTCCCCTGCAAGTGAATGTGGCCATGAAGGCAAATAGTCGTGTCCGGTACGCTGTAAGATTGATAGTTGCACTTGCTGATGCGATCGATTTTCCTTGGGACGGTATATGCAGGGGGCTCCAAGAAGGATGAGGCCCTGCTCACGAAAGATGACTTTAATTTGCCGGATTGAGTCTTGGACCAGCTGATTACGACAACGTTGACCGCGTGATGTAGTCTCTAGCCCTAGAGATGCCTAAGTTGGAAAAGGGGTTGGATATCGGCGCCTCTAAGGCTATCAGGCATCAACTTTGTCTTGGGGTACACGGAAATACAAAACAGTCTTCTGCTTTGTATGACATGATATTCTTTGCAGATTTTGCAACTCTCTGTACAGCTCTCATACCTATTTCGTTGTCAAAAGCAATCAGCCGGAATGAGATGGAAGCTGTTGTTGGACCGGCTCATTCCTCCAGCGAGAGTGATTTTCTATTAGTCCTTAGGAAAAAGAAGAAGTGGAGCAGGAGGAGTAAGAATGGTTAGTTTTCCTGCCTCCTATCGGCTGTCTTACTTTGTAAACAATCAGTCTGAGTCAGTGAAGTAAATCAGTTGACCCACAGATCAATTCTCGGCAGCGTATACTGCTTATAGAAGCAAATTATCTCAATGGCAGGCAAATTCTCCTGATTTTTCGAACGCCCATTCTGAAGCAACTGTCTTCAATGCGCTCCAGAACCTCGGAGTTCCGGCTGAGTACTTCGAGTGTTTTGGATTCGTTTGCTTGATCAAATCAAGGGCACGAGCGACCATTTCGCCAGTTCTGCTCGCCGATGGCGTGTACCGAGGAACAGGATTGATCACGAGCAGGAGTAGATCTGCGGATGGCGCGGGTCTGGCATCTATCGCACGTGAAGGAGTGCCCGCTGGTGCATCAGCGACGATGGTTATGAACCAAATTTATTGATAAGTATGGGCGATGAAGAATAGGATTACTCCCGTTCAAATACGGAGGTTATGGCTTAGGATACATTGCCAAAACTACAACAATTTGATGACTCGATGCGGACCGTTTCATAATGACCTTTGCTTCACGAAGCTGAAAGGTTAGTCGTTAAGCAACAGACTATTTGCTTTGGATGAACACTAACGCCTTGGTACAGGTCATATGAAAGAAGCTGAGATTTGGCTGGGCTATGCTATAATATTCCTCAAAGAACGTAGGGAATCAGGACTTGAGGACCGAGGCGTACTACGGCAGCTTGATACAGTCGTGAACTTGAGCGAACTTCTGCGGGAAGGGATTCCAGGAGCAAAATTCACTGGAGGCAGCTACGATGACCAGCCAAAACCATGTCTCAAAAGGCGATCTCGCGGCATGAAGACAGTACTCATAAAAACGAAACAGACGATGCTGCTTTGAGTTACAGTGGCCTGCTTGCCGTTGAATCAGTGTTTACTGCCAGCAAGCCTTACCAAACACAGAGCTGTGGGTACGGAGCGTATCTTGGCTTATCCTTTGAATAGTATATGCGGGACTAATTTTGGGAAGGAAGGTTTTGCAAGGATCTATAAAGCGGACTAGCCATGCTATCCCGCCTGCCAGATAGGGTGGAGAGAATTTTGACTAAGGCCGAGGTGGGGACTCTGCCTGTGCTGTATTGCAAAAATCTGTAGGGCTTCTCTTGCAGGGTCCGCGAAAGCTAGGACTTTCTTGCTGGAACCTAGAACCAAAATGATGTGGCCCAGGACTAAGTATGGGTCGTAGGCCCATGTCGAGATGTCTTGGGGCTTCCGTCCTGATTCCCAGGCTTCGGCTTTCGAAGCTGTCTGAGGTCGGATTTGCTGAGGGGATCGCTTTAGTGAGATGGTCGCAGTAGGACATATTCAAATTTTTGTTCAATATTGACGATTCAGGCCGACACTAAAGCAGTCTAGCCTAACAAGACCACTGGGTTTGCGGAAAAGGCTACCTGGCTTCTCCATCATCCTTCTTACGTAAGTGAGACACAGTCGAGCAACAACGTGGCAGGGTGCTGAAGGGCTCAAGGCAAGGACGAGGAGGCGGAACACCTGCTTCGAGACGTGCTAGAAATCATGCACAAGGTGCACCTTGCAGTTAGTGCACCCCACAGCAAGATCACTCGTCGTGGAGCGAGAGCCAGAGGAATGAACTATTTTGAGAATACGCATTTGGTTAGGGCCGAAGCTTGCTTGCTTCGAGGCCGAGGAGACAAGCATCTTCAACAACTCGTGACTCCAATCGAATCCACAAACAATGGGAATTTTATACATTTGGCATGTCCGCGGGGTTTCTATGGAGCTAACATAGATGCGGCAAATGAGAAGGTAAGTACGACTAGCTTTGGCCACATTCTTTGTGGAGGGATCCACTTGCAACGGTTGATGCAGTACCGAGTATTTTAGGAATATCGGGTTTATGCATGTCATGCAAGTCTTTTCCCCACACATCGGGAAGGAAATCCCCGCCTTTTTGTCTGCACCTTCTGGCTGGGAATGAAGGGAGTCCAGTACTTGTTGCCTGATTGGTCGATAGGTGAACCCCTTTTGCCAAGGACTCGATGTAGCTTCTACTTCTTTCGACGTGTCGAGTACAAGAGATTTCGTAAGAACAACCTTTAAGTGGCAACAAACCTTGGCGAGTGGTCTGAGAGGTTAGCCAGGTTGGCAAGTGGGTGTGATGAGTTACATTGGGGTAATCACCTTTGTCATAAGGGATGTGAAGAGCAGTGAGCCATGAACGACATCGAATGAAAATACCGGCCAGTCACATGAGAAGTTACGATTTCAAACTCACCTTTGATCAATCTGAGCCCTTTTCAGAAGCCAATATGTGGATTTCCATTCTGTAGAATAATGTGGTTGTACTCGCCTTCCCAAGGGATTGAATCACGCTCAGTCGCTCTCATAAGATCGCATGCAGCAACCGGGGTGACTAAACGTGGAGGATGGGAATGGTTTGCAGGTCATCTAAGCTCGTCCAGTTCCTTTCTTTCCCGTGTGAATTATCTGGCGCCAAAGTCTTCTCCGCAGATTGTGACGTCTCAGTTACTGGGAGGTCCTTCGTATTCTTCCTATCTTACCGCAGCGGGTGAAGCCACATTTTCAACATTGAGCTATTTCTGAAACATATCCTCTCCTATCCCTTCGCCAAAGGCTGGACTCCCGTGATAAGCGAGACGTAGCCCACTCAATATCTTCCAGACGTCTCGCTCATGGAGTGTAGATCAGGCGACCCTCGTTCAGCTCTGCGTCCAGCTAGACTCGTCTGCAGCGTCCGACACGGGGAACATCTGCGTTTCCCTCCTAGTGGTACATAAAGAGTGGCTACACCACCAAAAATTCTATCACAAACCTGATTGTCCAGTGAAGACCTGACTGTACACTTTAGCTCACAATGGCTAGACTCTACTTACTGTATTTGCTCATAGTCCTTCTCGGTGAGTTCTAAACGCACTTTCGCCAACGTTCAGCAATTCTGACTAACCAATGCTCAGCTGTTGCTACATCAGCCAATCCCCAGGGAAGTGGCAACAGTGAATGTGCACACTGGTGTAAAGACCATTATCTGCAATGCTGGAAGAACCAAGGGCAGTGTGTCTCAGAAGCAGCACATAATGGGTTTCAGTGTTGCTGCCCTAAGGTGCGTGTGTCAACATGACTTTACTCTCTACAGACCGCAGAGTTAACCAGTTGTCTGGGGAACTACAGTGTGTATATCCCAAGATATGCAAGAATCATGATTGTGTATGCCCTAAACCTGATGACTGCGGCGAGAAGTGCGAGAAGTGTCCGTACGGTAAGGTTTGCAAAGAGGGGAAGTGCGTGTGTCGCGACTCTGACGCTTGCGGCGACAAGTGTGAAAAGTGTCCATATGGTAAAGTTTGCAAGGAGGGCAAGTGCGTATGCCGCGACTCTGACGCATGCGGCGACAAGTGTGAGAAGTGTCCATATGGCAAGACTTGCAAGGAGGGCAAGTGCGTGTGCCGCGATTCTGATGCGTGCGGCGACAAGTGTGAGAAGTGCCCGTATGGCAAGGTCTGCAAGGAGGGCAAATGTGTGTGCCGCGACTCTGACGCGTGCGGCGACAAGTGTGAGAAGTGCCCGTATGGCAAAGTTTGCAAAGAAGGCAAATGCGTCTGTCGCGACTCTGATGCATGCGGCGACAAGTGTGAGAAGTGTCCATACGGCAAGACTTGCAAAGAGGGCAAATGTGTGTGCCGCGACTCTGATGCTTGCGGCGACAAGTGCGAGAAGTGTCCATATGGCAAGACTTGCAAAGAGGGCAAATGTGTGTGCCGCGACTCTGACGCCTGCGGCGACAAGTGTGAAAAGTGTCCATATGGTAAAGTTTGCAAGGAGGGCAAGTGCGTGTGCCGCGACTCTGACGCATGCGGCGACAAGTGTGAGAAGTGCCCATATGGCAAGGTCTGCAAGGAGGGCAAGTGCGTGTGCCGCGACTCTGATGCGTGCGGCGACAAGTGTGAGAAGTGTCCATATGGCAAGACTTGCAAAGAGGGCAAGTGCGTATGCCGCGACTCTGATGCGTGCGGCGACAAGTGTGAGAAGTGTCCTTACGGCAAAGTCTGTAAGGAGGGCAAATGCGTCTGCCGCGACTCTGATGCGTGCGGTGACAAGTGTGAAAAGGTAAGTGTGTCTCTAACTAAATTTCGTTTTAGTGCGTGTTACAAAGCTAACCAGTTGGGGTGTTGATTAACAGTGTGAATATGGCAAGAAGTGTAGAGATGGTAAATGCGTGTAGGGCTACTACTGCTAAGACAACGTTCCGAAGCTGCAGAAGTTTTCAGACAGGAATTAACATGGAGGGTGCAAGCCTCGTGTAGCAGAGAAGGGAAATTGAACATACTGAAGGGTCAATTTTGCTTTGGATTTATGCTGCTGCAACTTGAGGCAGACAAGGCTCGCTTGACTCTGTCTCATCTTGAGATGTCACTGCATCTTTCTCTTACCGATGAGGCTTTTAAAATTGACCGACTAGTTGTTGCGCAGCTTCCATTTTCTGACGATCTCAAAGCCTAAATTCCTCAGCATCTGCGCAGTCACCTTCGACATCGCCATCCTTGTCATCATCTCATCTTGATAGTTTCTTTGTCAGACGTCGAACACAAGGAGCTGCCTACGGACTATTCCATCCTAAACCTCAAACACCGTCATGTGACCCTGAGTTTGGGGCCACAGTAGTAGCAAAAGTGTCCTCTGCCTGTGTATGCTATATTGGTTGTCTTCTCATTTGAATCCCTGCTGTGTCGCTTTAAGGGGGATTTTGTTCATTACTCTCCTTTTACAGCTGGCTGTACGGACCGAGCCATTCGTCATGGGCTTCTGCAATGCCACTGGAGGCACAGGGCCGGTGCTGTATATTTGCTAGTAGTGTTTTTCGATTTTAATTGTGGTTGTTCCTCATTTGCCCCACCCTAGATCGCAAGGGGCAAGGAGTTTGATGCAGACCTTTCGCACAAGCATAAAACTCTAGCTGCTGGTAATCATGATCTTCTGTCTGATGACGACTTCGTCAACCACTTTCCTGCTCGCAAGCTGACAAAGACGGCCTGAGTTCCAACAGACCTTCACTGGCACGGATCCGTGTGTTTGCAGGACCGGGACGTCACTTTTGGCTTTCCAGAATCTGATCGACGCACTTATATGTGTGGCTCGCCGCGAACGACAGATTGCCAGACCTGGGACTTTCAGTATTCTGCAATTTGGACGTCTGGACTCGGACTATACTCCGGCAGTGTTTATGTGGTCACTACGTATGGCTCTCTAGCCCTAAATCTCGATGGGAGGATCGCAGGAGACGGATATTTGCTAGCAGAGCTGCGCCGAATGAAGCCACAGGTGCACGTTTCTGGTCACATACACGAGGGTTACAGGGTTGAAACATTGTGGGATTGCGGAGCACAGCCAGCGACCGAAAACATCTTCTTGAAAGAAAAGCCGCTAAGGTGCCTTCTATGGCTCTTGCTACATCGCATTGCACACTTCTTGGCCTCTTGCTTCCTTGGGCGTGTACCATGGAAGACATGTCTGATTAATGTGGCAGTTGCGCCGTGAAAAAATAGATATTCGCCCAAAATCAGCTATTGTGATGACAATATAAGTATTGGAAACTCTATAGAAAGGAACTAAAATTTCGTATGAAATGACTGTGTGCCTGCCAGTCCAAGACGTTCTTTGCCGCCAAGTCCTCACTCGCCCGCTCGTCGTCGAAGGAATCTAGTACGGCTCCTGCGTCGTTGGGAATCCTGAGGGTCTATTCTAATGCTGGATCCGGGAAGATTCGTTCTGGCATCCTTTCGTATGCTCTCTCTGCAGTGTGGGCTTCCTCCATATCTTCTGGTGACGTAATTGGGTTCGTGTGTCTAGGAAGTCCTATCCTGATGCGCTCGTTGGATGCTGTGACCATCAAAACCGCAATACATGCTAAAACAGCGTATCTCGTTGGCTTGGAGCTGGTCTCGGAATCTGGTATTGAGTTAACAGGGCATCGATTTTACCAATTTTTTCCAGCTCACTTCTCAACCCGGTGGTGCCCTCAGCACTAGATGCTCGTAAATACGATATAGAGCAAACAACGGCGAATTCTCGAGCTCGTCACAAGGAGCAAGAACCTTTGCAATGCCGCAATCTGTCTTCATACTCCTTCCTTTGGTCCAAAATCTCCTCTGGTGACGGAGGAGGAAATACGGGATGAGCATAGGGATTCACTATCGTGCTTCCAGTTGCGGCAGATCTTGTTGGTACTTTTCCTTGGCCTTTCAACGATGAGAGGATTCGCCTGAGCTTGACAAGCATCATCGGTAGGTTTGGCGGATTGATTGATTGATGGCTTTATCTCCAGAACCTGTCAGAATACTTTACTAGCGAAATCGTGCAAATTGAAAGATGCTTGCTTCATATGCTAGTTTGTGCAGGTATAGCAAGTGGCGAATGCTACTATGAGCGCTAGGAATGCGTAGGCTAATGTGTTTCGATTGAGGTTTCAGCAATCATTCCAAGCAGCTGGAGGCCAAGACCACTCTGACAAACCTGGCCAAGCCACAAGGAATAAAGCTATGGCTTCGACATTACAAACAACTGAATCTCCGTATCTAGGCAGCTATAACGTTGATAGGACGAACATTTGTAGAATGATGCTGTGTTTGTTAGAGATGAAGCTGGCGTCAACTATGGTTCAGTAAAGCAGGCTTGAATAGAGTAGTTAGGGAGTTCCAATGATTTGCTATGCCCACAGCGCATGTGCCAAACCAAGTTCCTTTCGTCCACCTTGCCGTCACAAGATAACTAGAATTAACAAGATGACAAGTCTATGGCAAACGCAAATTAGGAAAGCGCAGGACCACTTCTGATCGAATACCCTGCATGCCAAGCCCTTATGCCTGAGGCATTAATCGTTTGCCCTAAAGAATGCCAGTAAAACACCTTTCAATGCCTCATTTTGTGGCTGCTCTGAGACATTCACAGGCAAAGTGAGTATCAGCTCAATATGTCCAAAGCAAAGGTCGGTGACGGCCTCTCAGCCATTTCGAGATCCAGAAGAATCGTCGTCTTCCATCCCGACCTCGGCATCGGCGGGGCAGAACGGTTGATCATTGACGCAGCCGTAGGACTGCAAAACCTAGGCCACAAAGTCACTATCTTTACCTCTCATTGTGATCCACGACACTGCTTTGAAGAAGCCCGAGATGGTGAGTCAAGTTCAAGGAAACCGGTGTTTGAAGCTAAGAAATTGACAGGGTGATTTACTACAGGCACCCTCGACGTGCGAGTTCGGGGCAATACAATATTCCCACCTACAATCTTGAATCGGTTTCATATCCTGCTCGCAATTTTGCGCCAAATACATCTAGTCCTTGCGATCGGTCTATTCAGCGATGAACTGCGCAATCTTAAGCCTGATGTGTTCGTGGTCGATCAGCTGAGTGCATGCGTGCCGCTTCTGAGATGGCTGTACCCCAAAAAGCAACGGACACTGTTTTACTGCCATTTTCCCGATCAGCTGCTGGCGGAGAGAGCGAGCGCGATGAAAAAGCTGTACAGATGGCCGTTTGACTGGTTCGAAGGCTGGAGTATGGATGCTTCGGATCAGGTCGTGGTCAACAGCAACTTTACACGCAAGGTGAGCAAAAGTGTCTTTCCAGCATTAGACAGGGAGCTTGCCGTCATCTACCCTTGTGTCGACACTGCAGCAAGCGAGATCGTAAATCAAGAAAAGCTGTGGGAAGGAAAATACAAGATTCTGCTAAGCATCAATCGCTTTGAGAGTAAGAAAGACATTAAACTTGCGCTCAGAGTGTACACCATCCTCTCTAACGAAGAGAGGAAAGATACGAGGTTGATACTTGCAGGTGGATACGATCAGAGAGTCTTTGAGAACGTCAGCTATCATCAAGAGCTCATGAAGATGGCAGATGAAGCTGGCCTCAAGCATGTGACGGCAAAGACTGTGCCCACTGCACTTGCGGTGCCTGAAGATACCCAGGTCTTATTTTTGCTGTCCGTACCGGAAGCATTCAAAATTACATTGCTTGGGAATGCCATACTGCTTTTGTACACACCGAAGAACGAACACTTTGGCATTGTGCCAGTCGAAGCCATGAAGTTCGGATTGCCGGTACTGGCATCGAACACAGGCGGCCCGCTGGAAACAATCCTCGATGGCAAAACTGGTTGGCTTAGAGACGTTGAAAAAGAAGAAGAATGGGCCTACATCCTTAGAAAAGTACTACATTCATTCTCAGAGACACGAAGGGCAGACATGAGTGCTGCGGCAAAGAAACGCGTGGAGGAGAATTTCACGAAGGAAATCATGGCGAAGCGGTTCGATGCGGAAATTACCAAAATGTTGGCAGAAAAGAGACGCCCATTTCTGGAAAGAGAAAACGTGATTACGGCCGTTGGGTTGGTTGGCTGTTTCATCGCAGCGATGCTGGCAGTTGTGTTCAGAGCAGTTTTCAAGACCGATCCACGATCGACCGAGTTTATACGTGTAGACCGGTCTAAAGTGAGGAGCGATGGCTTTGTCACGCCGGTCATGGGTCCTAGATAGATGCAAAAGTGATAGATCTTTGGTCTTCACGTGTTCACTCAAGCACGCGTAGCAGTGCCCCACACTTCGTATTGGTGATTGCCAAGACTATTTACACTTTGTTCCAAAACGGTAAGCTTGACGCTGTCGCTGTTTACCCAGTATCTCTTGCATCACGCTGGACGCTCGCAAGACACAAATGCGTCAGCCTATTGCAGGACTT
Source organism: Herpotrichiellaceae sp. UM238 (assembly GCA_000315175.1). NCBI lineage: Eukaryota > Fungi > Ascomycota > Eurotiomycetes > Chaetothyriales > Herpotrichiellaceae > Herpotrichiellaceae sp. UM238. The sequence goes on along the minus strand of AMYF01000030.1, from coordinate 490,796 downwards.
CAAACACGACTAATCATCATGGTTCTCACTGACTACGTCTGTATTTAAGGCTACAAGGTGCTGAGGATGTCAACCATGCCGGATATCATCACTTTGTCCTCTTCGCCACCAATTTCGACGGCCATCAGAAAAACAGGATCAAAGCATACGAATCTCAGGCCCCAGCCATGTGCCGTGATCCCTGATTTTTCGAATGAGCTAGATGCTGAGGTCGAAGCCAGCAATCTTGAGGTTGATGTCGTGACTGCAGCTGTCCCTGATCATACAGGTTTTACGACAGGATTGTCGCTCTCGGGTTCGCCAGTCAAAGCACGATCATCCAAGCAATCGCAACGAGGAACACAATTCAGATTCCTGGTTGGCTGCCAAGACAGCTCTCACCTTGATGATAGCTGCTTCGATGATTTTGCAGATTTGGATTTTCCTGCTGAACAGCCTTTTAAGAGGAGAAAGGTAACGCCCAGCTCATCGTCGAGAGATAGCACCACAAGTGCACTCGACATTGCTGCAGTGTACGACCTTTCCTCGGAATCAGACACCAATAGGGCATTTTCCAGACAAGGAGTTCCACTTGACACAACGTCAGTGACGCATAACCTGGAGGAAGATGATGACCTCCCAGCACCGCTGCTCTCTTTGTCAGCGCTGGGGACTCAAAGAACGCATGAGCTTCAAACCGTCAAAGACTGTTTGATCCCGATCGAGATATCATCCGACGATTATCCTTGCACTGTGGATCCAATTCTGAGCTCTTCCCAGCCTGTCGAACGCACAAAGCCTACGGCGTACTCAATAAGTACGAATAATGTTCTTGCAAAGCTTTCGCAGCCCATGATTCGCTATGCTACTAACGCAAAAGAAAGTAGCACATTGACAACAGATATGCGGAAACAGACGAAATCAGGCCGGGGTTTACAAAGGAAGGTGGACGAGATCGAGAATATCATTGACTTCTCTCAATCAGGAGCTGTAAAGGTCATACAATGTCCAGAAAAGCGGTTGACTATGACCTCAAAGGCCAATTGCCCTCCTGAGTCCAGAAAGAACTTTGCCGAAAAGGAGGCCCAGAAAGAGGAGAGGCGATTGGCGAAGGAGCGACTTGCAGGGCAGAAGCAACTTGCCGCTGATAAGGCAGACGTGAACAGACGGAAGACTGACAGGAAAAAGACGTCCGAGGAGATGCTCATCTACATCCCTGCGACACTGAAAGGCAAGGCTGTCAGCAATCAAGTTGAGGAGTACATGAAAGATCTCAAAGTCAAGGTGAAGTTTTACGACGATGAAGTTGACATGTCCAAGGACGCACAGAACCACAGTTTTGGGAAGGTCATTCAATGGGAGCGGGAGGTGACATCGCAATACGACCAAGTCAAAGAGGAATGGGCCCTTTTGGATCGCCCTAGGCTAACGCCGGAAAAGCACATTCTTGTCTTCATGACAGGTGAAGAGTTCTGCACGATAGCCGCAACGCCTTTGACTCAGTCTGCAGTTTCAGTACCGACTGAACCACCATCCGAAGAGCTCATGCTAAAAAACCTGGACGTCTATATCAAGTACATCCGCGCCACCCACAAAGAATGCACGATAGTACTATTAATTGAAGGTCTCGCGTCGTTCATTAAGAAGGTTGCAAACAAGAAGAACAGAGATTTCCAGACCGCAGTCAGAAGTCATAATAATAACCAGGGCGATGCGCAGAGTCTTCCTATCTCTACGCAGCCAACCTCTTCCGGTAGAAAGTTTAAGAAAGGCGAATCCAGGAATAGTTCGGTCGACCTATCATTCTTCAACAGTGATATCTGTGAGGGACTGGAGCTTCACCTCCAATTGGCACATCAACCACTCCAAATCCACCACACAACTACAGCAGCAACCTCTGCCAAGCAAGTGGACGCTTTCACGCAGCACTTATCATTAAGACGGTACAAAGAGGTGGATTTGCAGCACAACCTTGCTTATGCATCATTCTGTATGGCTAGCGGTCAGGTTCGAACAGGTCAAGGTGACCCATTGGAGACATGGGCCAAAATGCTTGAACAAGTCAACCGACTGACGAAGTACATGGCTAATGGGATCATTAATGCTGGTTATGAGTCGCCTGCACATCTTGTTCGAGGCTTTGCGAATGCTCAGGCACGCGTTACGGATGGTGGGCCTGGCTCCAGCGGCGCTGTCGCACTTGAAAAAGAAGCTCGACAAAGGGCCAAACTATTGCTGGAGAATGTAACGAGGACTGCAAACAAAGACGGAGGATATGCCGACAAGCGGATCGGGCCACAGATATCAAAACGACTGTACAAAGTGTTTATGAGTAAGGATGAATATATGAGAGATGGTATTGCGTAGCTGGCCTTTGGGCCCGCCGGCAGCATTTTCGAGCATTAATAGCGCCAGTCGAAAACGCAAAATACTAAGACGTGATCATCATATCAAGTTACCAAGATCGTCTTTTTGGCACATTCTAAATTAAGCAGAATGACAACAATCACTGGGTAATTCCGGCGGCTAGGTCGGGCTGTCTTGATCCCAATATCAACAGCCAACTCAAAAAATCATATTGCTGCTACCTCTTTCTCTCCCTGCCTCCGCAAAGCTTGCGCTATCTAGGGATTGTGGTTCTGAAGCACCAGGCAGTCCCTTATACTAATGACCCGTCCTGGTTCTCAAGCTGAGGGACTGAAGCAGCTCGACCGTTCTGCACGTTGACGAGGATTATTGGGCACTTGAACCAGTCGAAAGTCTAAACGTCCTCGCTCTCCAGCATCATGCTTTAGGGGTCGAGACGTTGGAACGATCGAAATCACCAATGGAGACTCGCCGCCATGAGACATGCGCTATCAGCTGTGGCAAATCAATTAAATTAATTCCTAGGAGCGCATTATGGTCTTTGATGGACTATAAAGGATCCAGCAAGGGTTTGTGACTACTCCAGAATTCGAGTCCATCTCTTTCTCGTGAAGCAGCGACGTTCCGTCAATTGTTTAAATTACACAACGCCGCATTTAAAATACATGCATCTTGTCAAGTTGAACAGGCTCTTGATTGTTTCCCGTGTGCGCTCCGACTCACCCTGGATGATCACAAGGTGCCTTGTGCCATGGCAATGCAGAATCGGAAGCCATCAAATTTGCTGGAGTTGTCCAGCGAGTGACCTTCTTCTTCTTCTTCGATCTCGACCCTGCTGTACTGGAAATCTGATTCCCAGTTACATACTTCAAAAGCAAAATCGAAGCCCTCACTTTCTCCCGTCAGAAAGTCGTTCATTGTCAGACCAAAGTACGTTGCTCCGGGATTAAGGTCTGAAATTTGCTCACCCGCAACATCGTCCGTGTTCTGCATCATCGATGCAGCTATTTCAAACTCTTCTGCGACTATAAAACTCTCAGTTGCTACTGCGTCAGCTGAACTTGTGACATCTGTAGAGGTTGAAATGTATTCATTGCTGCCGGAAGAGCTTAATAGTGGGTCTCCCTTCTCTGCGGAACTATCGCTGAATGCTATCTGATTGTCGTCTGTTATCATGTCTGGTCGGGAAGTCCGTTGATATTTTCGCACGTGCCACTTTTTCAGCTGGGCTGTAAGTTGACGTGGTCTGCCCAGGTCAGATATGGAACCGACGATCTTATCTTCAGTAACGACTCACGACGGATCCAATCCTTCCAGGTTCAGAGCCCGGATCACTTCTTCTCGCGTCTGGTTGCGATCTTTGTACCGAGAGATAATCAGTTCTCTGTGCTTCTCCCAGTCTGCTGGGTCAATAGGCAGTTTTGCTTTGCGGCGTTTTCGACATCTCGTGACCCACCTCACCCGGGGTTTGTCATTATAGTTGCTTTCACTGACCATGACAGATACTGAACCTGCGTTTTACTGGCATCGACTTGGCGAAAGGACGGCCTTGGCACATGGTATTGTGCCATTGCCTTTGCAGTCTAACATGGATGTGTAGCAAGACCAGTCATCTTTATACCTTTGACACCGCATGCCACCTCGAAGTGCGCGTTCTGACTCATTTCGCCACAAGTCATTTTGTTCGACAGGCAGCTCGGTGGGTGGCGTCAGCATTTGACAACTTTCTGTGGCGAAATTGAAAGAAGCACAGCTTTTAGGCTGCAATTGAGTCTTGTCAGGGTAGTGATTGTAGGCGCAACGCCATTGTGACCAGGTCGATAGTCGGCGTAGGGAGTATCTACGCATGTGGCCCGCAGTCCACCTCTTTATTCTGACCCAGTGGTGAGATTTTACCTTGTGTCCTGATCCTTCCCGGCAGACCCAACCACTGGAGACGAAATTATCGACAGTGTGACGCGCCAGGCAGTATCCATCTGTAGAGATGCATGAAAACGCCTGATGCGGGTCATTTACAATTCCATATTCAGGCAAGTCCATTTATTTCGCCACTGCTAGTAAGCTCCAAGCTTCAGAGCTCAGGACGTGTGTTAACGAAAAGCTTCCACCACATCTGAGCCCTGGTGGCAACCGATCGCACCACCTGGATGAGCACACAGCACTATGTGGCATGACTCACGCAATGGCTTCGGCTGACTTCAGTAACGTGGCGACGGAGACACAAGCTATGGCGTCTTGTATCAATGTCCGATGCACAGTCCCAGCCCATCAGTCAGTCTGCCCTGCGTGTGGAGCATTTTACAGGCCGACACTCACTGATCATGCTTAGCTTTCCGTGTGGAAGATGAAGGAGGCATCAAAAAAGGAGCACCTTGCCACACTTAAGATTGATGTTTGAGGCTGCGAACTCTTGATTCAGGCCTGCCTAATTCCTAGCAAATTGCGAGAATGTTTGGCCGAATGCGCGAACCGTTTAGACCTCAATTGCCGCCAGTCTCAACATGCGGAGCCTTTTGAAGCCATGTTGAAGTTCGAGAGGCTAACGAAGCGTACGGAAACGAAAAGGCTTCTCTTGTTCAAGCCTCGCGGTCCCATGTAAGCAGATCATTCCAAAGTTTCGAATAACATGACATGTTACACAATAGCTTCATAACCAATGTGCAATGCGGCAAGACCCGTCACAAAACACCACTCTTCCGCAATGCGAGACTTGGGCAGTCTGGAAATACGTCATTACCAAGCGCTGCTCTCCTGGAAGCACCTGAGCAGAATCAAATTCGTGCTGGTGTCTGACGCCTCCTAGCAGACTCAACTCGTCCACAGTGCATTCACCGGCTGATTCATTGGCCGTCCTCCAGAGATTATCATTCCAGCTGATCGGAGCCTCCAGTGTAACTTCTTCGGCAGGCGCGTCAAAACCCTCCAGAGTGGAGCTTCTCTTGCTGGATGGCCCGAAATCAAGGGAATTGTGCACATCGCCTATGCCATGGTCGATGAATTCTGGTTCGTTCCAAGAAGCTGGTCGGTCTCCATGCAAGCTGGGGCCGTAGGTCCAGGCTTCCGTTTCAAGTCTTTTAGAGAACTTGGCATCCTCTTCGTGTGTTGGATCCTCGTTAGGTTCGCAGCTGCGCGCTCGCCTGGACAGCATAGTCTGCCCTTGAACAGAGATGTTGCTTACGACCTCGGCTGATGTTGAAAGCTCTTCACTGTCTGTTTGAAAGTATGAGGGCTGTTGAGTCTGGTACTTCCGTATGTTCCATTTTTGCAGCTGGGCTGTGAGCTGGCGACGTCTATTCAAGTTAATGCCTTCCCTGGAGGAACTGGTACGAGCTTTACTGACGAAGGCGAAAAGCCGTCTGCCTCAAGCAATCGTTTGACCTGATCGAGTGTCTTGTTCTCTATCACATATAGTCGGAAGATGCTTCTTTTGTACTTCAGCCATTCTGCCTTACTGATTCGTGGCTTCTTGCGATGAGGTTCGTGCAGAGGATCCCAAATCAAAGTCCGGAATTCGACAAGAGGTTGTGTACTGGTCATCGCCGCGACGCGTGAATGAGTAACATTCAGCCTGCAACGCCCGCAATAGATCTTGCGGCGTCGTTATGCGGTAAATTGCGGTTTTGTTTGCCATTGCTTTTATAGGCCGCGGAGCATCAGTGAGCTTACCCGTTTTGACGGAATGTTTTTTTTAAACGGCAGTTTACAAGAAGGGGTCACAAAAGACATTAATGTTCAAGATCTGGATCCGCAAAGAATATGTAGTCGCATGATTGCAACTGCCGATGATTTACAAAAAGTGTCTTAGAGGAAAGGCGTCTCTTGGCTTTGAGCGGTGTAGCATTTACATTTTCTTTTTGTGGCGTGGTGCTGGGACACACTACTAGGCAAATGCAAGGCAACCAATCTTTTGCTAGTTTCCTTCGGGCATCTTTGAGCGCGGAGTCCGTCGCTCAGATCGCCCGACGCCATATCACGGCTCTGACCGGGCGAATACATGAGGATGGCTTGCTTCTCACAGCGCGTCGTGCCCGTCCTGTTCAAACTCACGGAGGCCGGCCCTATTGTATCATTCTTGCAGAAATATGCCGCTCATCAAAACGCATCGTTGAAAGACGGCTACAAGAACCTACTGATCGCGATGAGAACAGCTTAGTCATCATTTCGTCCGCAGTGTCACCAGCATCGCATTTTACGCGTTACTGAGCTCAGCTATTCCATTTTCTCCTAATGCACTTTCGGCCGTGGTGTGGCCTGCCGATGTACTTTGCACCATAGTCCGCCACATGCCATTGCGGCTGCGTTGCCTGTCTGCAAGTGGATGCTTCTACGTTGCGTATGCCCATCGTTCCCAAATGCCATCGACAACGCGTATGGAGTTACTTATAGAACAAGCCACTAACCGCATTGGTCTTTGCCCATATTACTCCCTACCGAGCAGGGTTTTCCTACGCCTCACCTATAGCCTGACAGAGACATTGCGCAGGCCTGACGACAGCAACAGGTCACAGAAAGAAAACTGTTGTACAGACTACTGCTCGGATGATATTGTGTTCCATCTGCCGATCGCTACTAATCCTATGTCAACAGTTACGACAGTTCATCGTTCCCGCAACGGATATACTCGTCCATGCTTTGCCTCGGGAAGCCCATACGTCCTCTCTCAAGTATCTATTTAGTCAAAAAATCCTGCTGCTTCTTGAGGGAGTATTTGGCCCGCTAAGACATCAATTCAATCACTGGAGTTCTTCATGATGTTCATGCCCCTGGGCTTTAGGAAGTGATGCCGTAGCCTACAGGCAAAACCGGGGGTTGAGACACGGCGTTTCCTTGTAGACAGTCGACATGAAACAAGTAGGCGTTAGTAGCAATAACAAACAGCATATTGTGGCACGCTGCTATCGGTACTTTGCGCGATTTGGCCAGCAAGCCTCATAACGCAAGGTGCCGAATACGGCACTGCTTCAAGCATGTTGCGCTGTCAGTAATCAACCATTGGTTGCAGCCGCACATGCATCTGCACGTATGTGCTGTCTATCGAGCCGTCAGGCATAAATTCAAGAGTACTTTGTTGGTGTCAGGAGCAAGGGTTTGCAAGCAATTTGCAGAATGGTATTCATTGTATTCATTGGGGCTGTTGTAGATGTAAGATCGAGCGAACGATCTAGCTAACTATGTAACCTTAAGAAGTGTCGCGGTTGCGCCTTCCTCACGTGACAATCTACCCATCCATCCAATGTCGCTGTCCTCAGCGATACCCTCATCGATATCCTCATTCACCAGACCGAATCATCATATCCATGAGTAGTTTCCACTGCATCGAAGCCTTCACCTTCACCAGAGCCTTCTTCCTCCATGTCTTCTTGCATGTCTTCTTTCATGCCTTCTTTATTTCGTATATCTTCGCCATATTCGGCGTCCTCGAAGGCGGCGTCGGCAGCGTATCCCGCAGCGCGAGCAGCGAAGGCATCGTAATCAGCATCAGATACCGTAGCCTTAGGAAGTGTAAGATCGGTGCCAGCGACCTAAGTAAAGAGCGCTTTAAAGCCTTAAACTAATTATCGAGAGGCGGCTATTGCAGGGTCTTCTCGAGATATCGATACCGCATTTCCTACTTTAGCCTCTATAGCGTCTTTAACGATATCGACTCCGCTAACTTTATCACCCGCTTTAATAGCAGCTTCAGTATTAACTTTAAAAGTAGTTTCGGTTATTATCTCGGTAGCCTCCTGCAACTCTTAAGGATTAAATATTAAACTACCTTATAATAGACGAGCTTTCGTCTCCTTCTTTAACTCGGCTAGTAATTAAGTTACCGTGAGTCTAGTAACAATGAGGTTAGTTGCTAGACCCTCGTGCTTAGTAGGTGTAAGGAATTCGCACTTTAGCTATTCCTTAACGTGATCCACCTTATAGAACTTACCTAATTTCTTAAGGTGGTTCTTCATCTCTCGAAGGGTAGTAGCATCGCCTAAGCAGGATGCGAGTCGCGATAGGTTAAGCAGGACGACTAAACCGAGTTTACTTCGAGTAAAGGCAATATTAACTCGTTTCTTATCGTCGAACATACTAATTTTATCGCTGATCATATAGTCTAGGACTACGTATTCGAATTCTCGTCCTTAGGCGCTATTAATAGTGTTAATCTCTAGGTTAAGATATTCTAGGAACTCCTTTACTCGCATACTCTAATAAGCCTTTAGGTATAAGTTCTTCTAGTCGGTATATTATATAAGGATAGTAACCTTTCCCTAAGGCACCTCTATAAGAAGGGATCGAAGTAGGGACACCGCTAGGTTAACTCTATAGAGTGCTTAGAACTCGTATAACTTAGATCTAGTTAGGCTAACTTTAATACGGTACTTAATATAATACCTCTTCGCGTCGAGTAGTGCTTTAAAATCAACTAGGAAAGCGTTAGTGTAATTTCTAGAGAGAAGCTTTACTGCGATTACTCTAAAGAGGCTAGTACCTAGTCGAGTAGTAAGCTCTACTCCTAATAATAGCGAGTTATTATAGAAGTACTAAGAAATAGGTCGCGCGATCTTAAAATGCATTCTCTATTAAGTGTCTAACATAGTAAAAAGGAAGCCGGTATAGATAAGTCGCGTTATTAGTATAAGTTCTTTCTATTTAGTAGTAACTGCGAACTTCTAATTAACTTAGGCTATAGGCTTAAGTTAGCTATAGTCGCCTACTAGGTAAATACTAGGATCTCGTGTAAAACGGGTAGTAAATATTAGTAAGAGGTTGTATTCAACTTCTCGTGCGTTCTCGTCGCTAGTAAGTGCGACGGTATAATCTTTAAGAATATCTATAATGCCCTTACTCCTAATACCTGCAGTAGTACCGATAACTACTTGTGTATTCTATAGGATCTCGGTATAGAGGTTAAGAGCTGTATTACCTATTTCCTTAGTTAGTTCCTTGGACAGTTCTTAGCTACTAATCTTACGTTTAATTAGGACCACCAGACGGTTATATCTCTCTTCGTAGCTAGGCTACGTAGGTAGGAAACCACTATTATTATCCTTTAGCTAGAATCCTAAGGCCTTTAGTATATAGGCTCCAGCAGATAAGGTGAGATGCTTAACTCTTAGATCGTTAATATATAGTATTATTATCTTTCGATTCTTATACACCACGTAGTAGATTATTTTCTATATCTCCGAGAGATCTTATAGGATGTCTTTAATATCGTTAGGGAAAGTAAGAGAGCGAGCGTTCTCTAGTCTTTCGGTATTAGCAGTAACGGTAAGGTTCTAAATAGCCTTCTCTAATCCTTTAGAGTGTAGACGAACGACGTAGCATTCGTACTTATTAGCGAGGGACGGGTATGCGAGGCTTAAATACCTCCGCAGGCTCTCGATCTAGTTGTAAATGCTAACCGCAATATCGTCTACGCTAGCATTCGAAGGAGAGAAAATAACGTGTACGGCTAGTCTAGGCATTAATAGGAATAGAATACAGGATTAGATAATAGTATAGATCTTACTAGTACCGGGTGGTCCTTATATTACGGTAAAACCTCCTAGGGCCTTCTATAGGTTAGCGATAATATCGGCCTACTTACTATAGAGATTTATTAATAGTCGAACGTCTTCTATATTAAGTGCTTTCTTAGGTGTCGCGAAGAAGTTATATTCCGCTAATCGATTAAATTAACGAGCTAGTAGGACTAAGGTTACTCGAGTAGAGAACTTAGTAAAGAAGTCGCGTAAACCGGTAAAGACTAGACGATTAAAAGAACTAAAGATAGTCTTATTAGCCTTCTGCTAACGTTCGAATCTCACTAAGCATTCGTTTCTAGGGTCCGACTAAATATATACTTAAGCCTTACCGAGACTAATAGCAGCGTTAATATCTAGGATATCGGGATTATCGGTACTATAGGCTTTAAGGCTTCTAATCTATAGTCTAATAACAACGCTACAGATATATTAAGATAGAGTAAGGCCGATTAGTTTAACTACTTTAAATATCTAGTATTCGTCTCTCGAACCTTTAAAATTATTACTCTTATCGAAGCTAATCTTAAGAGTGTCCCCTTAGCGCAGGCGAAAACTACCTTCGGTACTAGGATTAAGGTAACTGTAGTAGGTAGAGTCCTACTAAGCAGTTCGATAATAGACTAGGTAAAGGGTATAAGGTATAGCCTTAAAGTCTCGAATATCTTCTTTAAGGATTTTTAACTCTTTCGTATAAGTGAGATACTAGATAGTAGTATATTTAGCGATGTTATAGAAGCTAACTATACGTTAAAAGCTAGTGTTTTGCAAATTACTAATCGGGGCGAGAGTCTAATTAGTAAAGGACTATCTCTTCTTTCCTTTATAGAATCGAGCTAGAGGACTAGGATTTCGAGCGATAAATTCTATAAACACCTTAATCTCTTTAATAGTAGTGGCGTAGCCTGCCAGTAAGACGCGAGTGTACGCATCGTCTTTTAGGGCTTTAGCAGTGCGTATTGCCTAGAGTAGTGTTTAATAATAGACTCCTCGTTTAACGAAGTCCTTATTATAGAAGATATCGAGTAAGATAGGTGTCTCTCCTTGCTATCTAATCTCGTTAATAAGGTCCCGAGTCCGCTAGGGCAGTCGGCTAAGCTCTCGCTTTTCCTCGATAGTAAGGTAGGTTATATCCGTAAGGTTCGTTAGCCGAAGGCCTCGGATTATACCCTTCTTCCGCTTATCTATAGATTAATAGCAGTATATAGCGAAGACTTCGTCTATATTATCGTCTAAGACAACGTTAGAGAGGTTAGGCTAGTTTTCCTCTTCTACTTTATTATCTTTATCCTTCTATTAATTATCTTCCATCGCAGGTTGTTCCGTCTCTCCTTTTTCCTAGACTCTTAAGGTAATCTTAATATAGGGTCGGAAATAATCGAGACGGAGGGCGAGTTAGGTTGCGATAGAGTCCTTACCTACGGTCGATATTGCTTTACCTATATACCGATCTATAAGGTAGGTAGTAACGGTCTTCTAGAGTTCTCGCCGAGTAGAGGTAGGTAGGATTTCGGTTCGAAAGTTAAGTTTATCGAAGGCTTAGGTAACTCGATTCTTAAAATCGATATCGGCTTTAGACTTTAGTATATCTTCGAAATTTAGAGTCTTAATTTCTAGGGCCTGCTCTTTATCGGTCTTTTCTATTGTAAAGCCTGTTATAATATTCTTAACCTCTTTCGTAATATCTTATAGGATATCTTCGAGCTTAGTCTCTTTAAGCTTATCGCCGATAATGGCTTAGTAATAACCGAAAAGCTCGGTGGCACTACCTAGGTTAATCTATCCTCGATCCCGCAGGTAGATCTAGAGTCGATAGGCTAGAGGTTCTAGTAGTGGCTAAGGTATAAGTTAAGCTGTATCGGACCTATCTTCTTCCCGTAATACGATACCTAGTTAGAGAAGGGTGGGTTAGGCTTATACACTACCGATAATTTAAAGGATTATTACTAATTATTCGGTGTAGAAATTATTAGTGTTATTAAGACCCACCTATCGGTTAAGTTCCTTGACTTCCGAATCTTAAGCATATTTCTTTAGTTTATAAATACTTAGGATAATTAAGTCTAGGAATTAGGCGCTTATAGATTTAGCTAAGGCTCGAAGTCTATAGAGGAGGCCGGTACCGTCTACGTCGAGTGTCTTCTATCCCTAAGGGAAATCCTAGATTAGGAGTTCGTCGGCCTTAGAAGAAACAGCAGCTAGGGCATCAGGCGGAGGTTTAGGCTTTAAGGGGGATTTATTCGCAGCGGCGGTCTTATCGGCTATGGCCGCTCTGCTTGCTGCAGCTATTTCTGCTTTCTGCTTTTTGTGCTAGATACGCTTTCTATTAGCTATTTTAATGTTTAATGGTAAGATTAATTATATAAATAGATATATATATAGTTTAGACGATAGAAGTTTAGAGATATTAATATCTAGTATCCGTAGGTGGAACTAAGTAGATACGTTCCTATAATATAAGGTCTACGGGTAAGTAATAGATGAAAAGTGCCTAATTTACTGCCTATAGTTCTTAGTAAAGGGATACTTACTAAGTAAAGATTTTTAAAGTTCGTTGTAATGTAGAGTATCTATTCGGTATAAAGTGAAATATAATATATTAATAGCTATAGATATAGACCTATAAGTATCTAGGACGCTAATATCCTCATTAACGCTAAAGGCGAAGGGATAAAAACGTTACCTAGACTCTAGGATTTATAGTATTATTTAATAGTTAACGATAACGGCGTCGTCGCTATTAAGCTTCGAATTATTTAACTAGCTTAGGTACCTGTTTTTATAGTTTATCTTCGTGTATCTATGAATCTTCTGCTGGGCCGTAGCCTTACCAGCGTATTCTATAATAGGATCGGCGCCTGCGATCCTTAGGTTAGCGGCGTAACTCCTTTACTAGGATCCGATCGATTAGATACCTTTCCTCGCCTTTAACTAGGATTAGGGGAGGAGGAGGCGCCTTTACCGTTTATCCGGGTTTAGCGGGTTCGAGATGAATACAGGAAATCACTAGATGTATATTCTAACTATCTAGTAATTTAAGCTCGAAGGTAACCTTACTAATTCTACGGCGGATACGGAATAGTCTAACCTTGCGTACATTAAGTGCCGAGAGTCTGGGTAATTTATACCCGGGATTCGTACCTTAGGCGAGCTTTAACTAGACGAAATCGGCTTCCGAGATAGGTATATAGCGCTAGTTGAAGTATCGAGCTATCCTTACCTATACTAGACGTAGAGTATCAGCTGCTTCTCTTCTAATCTAACGGCGGGTCTCCTAGAATTCATCAGCCGTAGGAGATTCGGTGCGGAGTGCAGCGATATTATATTCTAGATTAATACTAGATCGAGCGGGTACACTATAGAGTATCTTAAATAGGGTCCGTTCTATACTAGCATTTATCGCGGTATTTAAACTATATTCAACGTCTGGTAAGATCTCTTCCCAATCTATAACCGCTCGAAATTGCTATAGGTCCGCAATTAGACACCGTAGCGCAGTCTTAACAGTCTGATTAGTACGCTCGCTTTAGCTATCGGCAGCAGGATGGTAGGCTGCGGTGAAAGCTAGATCCACCCTAGCTCGCTCGAAAAGCGCCTACTAAAAGCGTAAAAGGAAGCGAGGGTCCCTATTAGATATTATAGCACCTAGAAGGCTATACTTTAAGAAATAATAGTCGAAGTATCGAATAGCCTAATCTCTCGCATCCTAGGTTACCTTACCCGATACTAACGTAATAAATTTCGTAAACTTATCCGTAATAGTAAGTAGAGTATTAGAGCCGAAGCGAGAGATTAGTAGGTTCACGATAAAATCGATACTCTAGGCTGTAAAAGGTTAGTCTAGGTAGCGAATAGTCTGCAGGGTCCTAAGTGGCGGTATATTAGCTGGCTTGCTGGCGGTATAGACTGCGCACTTATAAATATACGCCTTAACCGCTTTCGTAAGGTTTAGAATATAGTAATTAGGACGTAGGCGCTTAATAGTGCGATTGATTCCCTTATAGATTAACCGATCGTATACCTTTTTAATAAATTAATTCTAGAGCATAGTAGGAATATAGAGACGTTCGTAGCTAGTCTCAGTCATCTAGTATATTAATTTAGTTGCTAGATTAACTCGAAAGGTCTTAAATATAGTTATCGGTCCTTCTTCGGTATTAGAAGTTCTTCGGATCTGCTATAGGATATACTTATAGGTGTCCGATAATTTAGGATTACGTAGCATATTGCGTACGATATCGCGTTTAAGTCGAGTTCCTATTACTAGTAAATCGGTACGCTAGCCGTCTGTGTCCTAGTCCTCGGATGGCTAGTTATAGATCGGTAGGTATATAAATTCCTTGCGAGGTTAGATTATAAGAACCTTCTAGATACGCGATAGGCTATCTGCATTGCGATATTCTTTACCCGGCTTATACTTAAGTGTTATCCGGCCTTTAAACTTCGATAGGAAGATGCGCTAATTATTTAGACGATTAGACCTCTTTCCTTTTAGGGTATTCGTATCTTTATAGGTGTAGACTATTGCCTAATAGTCGCACTAGACTGTAAATTACCTATAGTTAGTAAAGTAAGGTAGCTTATAAAGGGCCTATACTAGAGCTGCCGTCTCTAGTTCGGTTAGCTAGTATCTTAACTCAGCCGGTAATCAAAGCCTTCGAGAGGTAGAGAATAACCCTCTCTTTAGGCGGACTCGAGTCATTAAGTTAGTATACCGCACAGCTAAAACCGAGTTCCCGGCTGCTATTAACGTAGAAGACGAATTTACCTTTAACGAAATCTAGGAATGCTAGTACCGGTACCGAGTATAGGCGGTTCTAAAGAGTACTAAAAGCCTTTTAAGCTGCTTCGAGTTGCTCGTTAGTAGTAAAATCTGCCAACCGTTTCCTATCGGTATATCTTTCTTTAGGCTTCCCTTTTAATAGGGCCTCTTTAAAGCTAAGGGTCTTAAGTTTAACTAATAGCTCGCATAAGGCTGTATAGAATTCTATAAACTTCCGGTAGTAGCTAAAGAGGCCGATAATATGTTTTAGCTAACGTAATATAGTTAGAAATAATATTTATCGTATAGCTTCCGTCTTATCTTCTATAGTGCTTAATCCTAGGCGAGACACGTAGTACCCTAGAGCTTGTATAGATAGGTATGCAAAATAACACTTAGCGAGGGAGAGGGTGATACCTAAGTTCTATAGAAGGCTAAGGACCTAGTTTAATTAAGTTAAGTGATCCTAGAGGTTGCGGCTAAAAATAATAATATCGTCTATATATACTAGAATAAATTTCTATAGGTATTCTGCGAATAATCGCTTTATACGATATTAGAAGAATCCTAGTGAATTCGCGAGTCCTATCGTTACTACGCATAATATTTTCTACCCTCTATAGGGGCTAATAAAGGCCGTCTTCTATTAGTCTTTAGGGTTAATCCGTTATTAGAAGAAAGATTTAACGATGTCGAATAATAAAAAGACAACCGCTCCTCCTAAGGCTTATAGAATAGTATCCTGCCTAGGTAGAGGGTAGGCGTCTAGATATAGGGCTAGGTTTACCCGCCGTAAATTAACGATAACGCGAGGCTTACTATTCTTCTATACTACGAAAGCTAGAGAAGCTGCGGTATTAGGTTATCCTAACGGCACTTTACGTACCCGACCTTGCTTGATAAGAGGATCGATAACATTATTTATAGCCTTCTAGTCCCTTAGTAAGAGGTTATACGGGGCCTGCTTAAGTCTAGAAAGGTCCGCATCGGGTTTAAATAGGATAGGTATAGTAACTTCGTCGTTAAATATGCCTATATCTTTACTAAATAGCTTAGGGAATTTAGCTATTAGATCGCGAACCTTCTATTAGTATTTAGCGCCCTAGGCGTTCGATACGTTAGCTTTATTAGCTGGTTCTTTATCGTCTATAGGTTGCAAGCTAAATAGCATACCTACGTAAGGCATTTTAGGATTATCCTCGTTAACCGCTTTACCTTAAAATATCGACTCTATATAGAGCGAGATATTTAGATTTGAAGTAACGGTTAAATCGTCGTAGGCCTCGCCTAAGGCTAGCAGCTCGCCTTTTACAATGTAGATTAGGGCCGAACCTAAATTAGCGAAAGGTAAATAGGTAGTGCTTCTAGCTATAATAGCCTTAGTAACGGTGCCCTATTCTCTAATATTCGGTTTGCGGTGCTTAGATAGCGGCTGCACTAGTAGATCTTAACGATTAGAGTTCTATCTAGTTGTAGTAATTATTAAGTTGATGCCTTACCCTAGGAGGACGATAGTAGAGTGAGCGGCTCTAAAACGAACTTTGCGTGAACGGGTAGGTAGAATAGGCTTATCGCGATAGGTTTTAACCGTATTTTACAGTGCTATAAAATGTCTTTATACTCTAAGTACCGGTTCGCCATTTAGGCCTTTCTAGATAAAGTCCATCTAGTTAGGTGCTATAAAGCTAGTTCCTAAGATATATAGTATAGGTAACTAATTAACGATATATACTTCGCCGTATAAGTATAACTTCTTACTATCTTCGGCTGTTAAATAAACTAGGAAGTTTATAATATAGGATATCGTTGTTAAGGCTCCCTTACCGATACTATACAGTCTTAAATACGTATAGTCCGGTATTAGTGATTGCTTAACCCTTAGAAAGTGTTATAATATATCTCTACGGATAAGCGATACTCTAGTACTAGTATCTAGGTATAGGGAGTATTTAGTGCCGTCTTATACTTCGGCTTTAACCCGAGATAGAGTATATTGCTTTTCTAAAGTGAAGGTAGGAATATAAATAGAATATATATAATCTTCTTTAATACTATTATTATTGTAGCTTATAAAAGATAGCCCTAGTGTTAATATAAGATTAATAGCTAAGTTAGTATCTATTAGCTTAGCTACCGACCTATAGGCACTATTCTGCGAGGCGGGATCTAGTTTTCCTACTCGATGTTAGGGTCGGGAATAGCATTTTCCTTATCCCCTTTATCGGCGAAGTGCACCTAATTAGTGGCTTTTAGTCTTATTAGACAACCGTTATTAAGATGTTTAGCTAATCTATAATGAGTGTAAGGGTACCGAGGACGTCCTACAATTAGGTTTAGCAACTAGCAACGTAGTAGTGCTGGGCGTATATTCTAACGCGGTAGAGTTAGTAGTTATAGTAAAGTACGATTTAGGCTAGCAGGTAACGCGGCTTATCGGCTATTATATTCTACCCTAGGTAAGGTATTAAAAGACCGATAACTACTACCCGAATTAGGTCGGTCGTTAGAGTATAATTAAGGACGAGTATAGCTCTATTATTATTACTAGAGTCGACGTGTAGTAAACTCTATATTAATAACTTATTATAGGAATACCTTTAGTTACATTACGCCGTAATTTAGTACGGATACCTATAAGAGGGGGTCTATATCTCGGTATAAGCGGCGGGTAATCTCTTAAGGGTTGGAGACGCCAGCCTCTATAAGCAAATTCTACTTCTAGATAAGATATATTCTTAAATTCAGCTTATATTCGGTGCTGAAGCTGAATTTAAGGGCATCGGCTTCATTCTTAACTTATATAGGGTCCCGATAGAATCGGTTTCGAAGCTAGACGCACTAGATATTAATATTACTTTCTATCGCTATAATAACGTAGTCTAGTAATAAATCGTACTATACCTATGTAAGATCTTATATGCAGAGAGGCAATACGTCTAACACCGCGTCGTGCCTATACCGATTAACTATCGTAGTAACTCGCTTAATATATAGCTCGACCGAGGTCGAACTATTGTAGGTTCCTATCTCCTATAGTTTCAGCACTCTACCTCTTCGGGGAGGTAAAGCGTATAGCCGATCGTTAGGACGAGGAGGACTGCGTCTAACTAGCCTAGGTGCCGTGTTTAGATAGTACTAAGCTTGTTATCGAGCGTAGGGGACGTACTACTAAGGGTATATAGGAGCCGAATATATACTATACTTAGGGTACGGTTAGTACGTAGGCATTAGGCCGGCTAGAGTATAGGGTATTCCTGCGAAATAACTAGCTTCCCGTAGAGAAGGTTAGTAGCGGGTATAGAAGTTAGTATGAGGGATGCTATATTCGTAGGAGGGTGCTCGTTCCCGTCATTTAAGGCGAGGCACGTCCTTAGTTCTTTCTTAACGTCGAGGACGTGGTTCTTACTTGAGCAGTGTAGGTAATACTAAAGGAGGTATAGCTAGACCGCTAAAACGTTCAACTAGCTGTCTCTATTATGCCTCTATAAGGGGGGTAGTATTAAGTTGCTTATTTATTCTCCTAATTAATAACGTTCGATCCGCATCCGGTAACGTCGTTAGGATGCCCGTTACTAATGCTCGGAGTTAGGCGGTAGTAGATATTCTTACGTGCCTAAGGTCGGGGTCTGCGTTTCTATTACCTATAGCTAGGATAATAATAGTTGCATCCCGACGCTTCTTATTATTAGTATAGGGTTAAGCTAGTCCTATTTCCTCAGGTGTAGATAGTGCTGCCGCAGGCTCAAACGGTCCGGCAGGACTAGATAGTCCCGTTCGTTATTCTTCAGGTATATTTAAGAGCAACGAGGTATTAAAAGGTCTCGGACTAAGCTCTACTTCGGTTGTAAACTGCTAACTAGGAGCCACTAAACGAGGTATAGATAAGGTGGCTCGATAAACAGTAGATTAGAAGGAAGTAGCGGGCAGTAGTAGGGGAATATCTTTATAGCCTAGTGTCTGCCTAAGAGATTGCATAATTTCGGGGCTATCCGGCGGGCTGCTTATTCCTTCCGCGCGTAAAGCTTCCCGATAATTTTAGAAGGCGGGGGTCCGATAATCACTAGACTTCGGTTTAATAGTTATAGGATAGTAGCCGAGCGGTTAAAAGTTATATTACTTAGAGGGTATAAACGCTAGTAATCCCGGTTTAGACGTCTCAACTCTTTCTTATCGCGAAGTTCCTATAGCTAGTTATAGTATTCTCGTCGGTAATTCTAGCTTCACCTGCGATGCTCGTATTTCGTATATATTAATACTAATATCTTTTAATTCTCTTAATCCAACTCTTCGACGTGGTCGTGGTTATATAAGAGAATCAGCCCCAACAGGGAAAGGGTAGAGGAGGTGTTTATAGTGTTCAGATTAGGTTGTATGGTAATGGACGCTCGAAGTCGTCGACGAGAGCTTAGCCCTACCGGTCTTACAGACGCACTTGTCTGTCCGATAGAACACCACCAACGCCACTTCTGGCTTGCTCAGTACCTCATGTAGCTGGAGGTACCGATTACCAGGTAAGGTCGTGAAGGGCGAAACGGGGGTAGAGGAGGCTGTGCCAATTCACAGCGACAATGCGTATTGGAGGACGAGGTGATATTCTCGCAATGAGAATGAGCGTTGCTACCAAATTGTCAGGAGCAAGGGTTTGCAAGCAATTTGCAGAATGGTATTCATTGTATTCATTGGGGCTGTTGTAGATGTAAGATCGAGCGAACGATCTAGCTAACTATGTAACCTTAAGAAGTGTCGCGGTTGCGCCTTCCTCACGTGACAGTTGGTACGCCGATTTGGCTTCAACTTTCTTGCTTGCTGTCGACGAAGAAAACATGCTAGCGACATCGACAAAGGCGCTGCTTGACTCTTTGCGGTCGTACGTACTACCTTCTATGCCAATGCGAAGCTGACGGTGAAACGCGTTCCCAAGGCTTCAAACATCATGCGAATACGCTGATGTCAAAATATTCTGCGGTGATCGAAAGTATAAATTACACAGGGCTGTTATTTGCCCTCGTTCGAGATACTTCACTGAATCATGCAAGTGGGGAAAGGTTAGTGCCAGCGTTTCATTGGAAGTTTGACTAATCAAGCATCGAGACTGGTGAACTCAAAGAAGAGGTCACCCTCGACGATGAGCCTTGGCTCGTAGGGTTAATGATTGATTACTTCTACCGATTGGACTACGATGACGGATCACGGGCAGTAAACACAGACCAATTGGTCTCCAATCATGTCAAAGAGCCAGAGTCGCCTGTGGCAAAGAACATCTCGTACTTTGAGAGTCTTGCTGGTACCGAGGATGCAGCCACTGCTGTCAATGCGCCTATCGATGAGCCTGCTGTATCCGACACGTTTGTTGAGCAAGCTCACGACATAGCAACTTGGCCCACTGAGCTCGTTCACCCAGTGAATGACGATGATTCCCAGGTAATCCCAGCAAGAAAGGGCAAAAAGGACAAGAAGAAGAAAAAGAAGTCGTCTAGTCTCACCTTGAATCATGAGGAAGAATATGCTAAGGAACTCAAGCCAGCCTCCACGCCACAAACGCCAAATTTCAAAGACGATTCTATGCAACTTAGCTCTACCGAGCTGAGCACAAATGCATTAATGTATGCTCTCGCAGTCAAATACGGTATTGACGATCTCAAAGAGCTTGCTCGGATCAAATTTGCTGAGGCCGTGGAAAAAGATTGGACACCGCAGGCGTTCGCATATGCTGCGGACCTTGTTTACGGGAGCACACCGCGAGAGGAAACGGGCCTGAGAGACATAGTGGTAGAAACGTTGAACGAGCATCGAGAATGGATCGACTGTCTAGAGGTTCGGCAACTCATTGGTTCGGCAGATGAGCTGGCCTGCAGACTTCTGAAGTTAGCCTATGGGTAAGCAGCAGCGGAAAATCCGGGCAGATGTACGTTCTTATACGGTTTTTTAGTATCTCTGACATTTCGTTTCAACCAGGAGCCCACTTTAATTTGGGATAATAAACCAAAAATGGTGAGCAACAGGTTGAATGCAACCGTCGCCTATCTCTAGATTTCCTGCTTCGCGGGATTGCTCGTATTGTTGCCGTGTATGCTAATCTTCTTTCGTCACGAAAAGTGTAGTATAGGTTTCTTTTTCGCCGCTTGACTCGAATTCGGATGCGTAGTCTGTTATAGGGCTCTGACTGTTCATCCGTCTGCTGGTCGTGAGAAGTAAAGTCTGGTAACTCAAACCCATTACCAATCACGTAATTCAAAGACTCTTCTAGATAGCGAACATCGCCAGAGTACTGCTTGCAGTCACGAATAGACACGCAGTGGAATGAAGAACACATAATCTGCAAAAAGAGGCGCCTGTTGCGTCGATGCAAGCCGACAAACACGCTGTCGCGCGATGGGGATCAGTCGGGCTTGCCGTTGTCTGCCAAGCAACAATTCTCTTCACTGTCCGAAAGCAACGCACCGTCCTCTGTGAGAAACAACTGAAATGGATTGCACATGACCTCATTTGTCTGGATCCGATGGCAGGAAGGGTGAGATGGTGGGTGAGCTGCGCTGTGGCCTTTTCTTCAAATCGGACGATGAAACCGTTCGAGAGTCCAGCAGAGCTCGCTATTATCGGCTAGAAGTCCTTCTCTCAGGACAAGCTTGTTTCCCGGGCTTGGTGGAGGGTAAGCCGGAAGCCGCCCGTGTGCGCGTACGGCTGAGACCCTGCCCGTCAATGACGTGAAATTGAAGCTCGTTCTCCTGGCACAAAGAAATACTGCACAGAGTTAATAGCACAAACAACATGAAATCACCTTGAACATGCCAATGGCTCGGATGTTGGTTCTGTCCGCTTTCAGCCTTCCTGCCTCCATAGTGTCCGCATCAGTAACAATCGGTGCCATCAAGTTTACTGGGACTTTCGAGAATTCACGTTTTAACATTTGAAATTGTCGACGGTATCTTACAAACACCAAACTTTAATATCGTTGAAAAGGGAAGGTTCACGCAAGGTAAATTATTATATTCCCCCGAGCGGGTGACCCAGGGTTGAGCCAGAGCGGCGTCACCCTAAAACGTACCCGGCCGGAGACCTGATGCACGTTTCCTTCATGCTGGCAAAGGGGTGGTCTCTGACTGCGTAGCATTCGTCCGACGGCGCAAGTCCGTTCTGCATCCACTGATAGTCAGAAAGGAACTGGTCGGAACCTTCCAGTGTCACAGTGGCAGTCACTCTCAGACTTTGACACGAGGAACTAGTTTGGTATAGCCGACATCCAAGCTCCTCACTTCAAGTGATTACTTTACAGCCGACTTCCAGCAGCAACTTTGGTACAAGACTTGCTGTGTTCCAGCGCCGCACGTAGACAACGTTCTCCCTTGAGTTTTGTGTTCGGCAATGTTGCATAACAGCACAGCTTGGTGAGGCAACGTGGTCGGGCGATTTCTACTCTCTCGGCCTGGTACTCATATGTCTATCCTGGTACTCTGTTTGGCCTGCTCGATCCGCTCTTTCGCGTCTTTTTCGGTCGTAAGAGTACTGGCACTGCGCCTCATGCTCTCTTCCTCCGCCGTCAATAGTGTGCTTTTCCCTGTCATCATCCTGCTAACTTCTGGCAGCTGCTGCCAGGTAGGTGACCATTTCAGCTTGCCGTCTAGCATGTCTTGCGCTTGCTCAGCTATGCTCTTCCTGTGCTCTTTATCCAGGTAGCTACCAAAGTAGTCGTTGTCTTTCTTAGAGACTTCTTCCTGAGCGCGGGATACTTTGTAGAATTGGTCTTTGAAGAAACTAAGGATAATTAGCAAGGTAAGGATTCAGTAGGGCCTTGGAGAGCATACCTGGACTCATCTACATCCTGGGGTTTTGTGGGCCAAGTGAAGGGCTCGACAAGCTGTACAGTCATCCGCTTCAACGAAGCGCGCCTGTAAGCCTCCCCTCGAGTATATGGGTTTGTCGGCGATCGTCTCCTCACTTGAGCCGGAGTCACGTAGGACCTTATGTGCACCACGTCGACATTGTATAGCTCTTTCAGATACGACTTCAGATCGAGCTTGGAGAAGCTGAGTGGTACATCAAACTGGGCATAGTAAGGGCCTAGATAGTCGTTTCTGCGCAAGGTAACCGTGAAGTTGGGAAAGTATACTTGTTTCCGAAGATTCTTTGGCACATGCTCGGGTCGAGAAAAGTATTGTGAGGGGTTTGCGAGAAGAGCCAGCTTTTCCTCCGGGAGTAATTTGGTGCCTTGTGCTTCCATATCGTCGACGAATTGGGTGACATCTTCGGAGACGTGTTCGCGCCAGGTCTTGTCGATGGGGTTGTTGCGAACAGCATTCAGCACTTTGCGCTGGGTTACTGGCTTCGACGTTAATATTCGTCTTTTCGCGTTGTAGAGCGCTGGCGCTTTCTGCTTGACTCGAATGTAGTTTGGTAGCGGTCTGGATGTCCTTGTCCCGAGTTTGGGAAGGATCCGGGTCGCATACACGCCGCGAGCCATCGTGGTGCTGCGTTGTCGGGATGACAGTCAGCGCGGCACACGTAGGAGAGGCAAGATTAAAAGCTGCGAATGCAGAAATACTTACATTCGACGGCTTCCTGCAGCATTTCGATAAACCAGTCGCACCTTCCTAAAGTTCTTAGAAACGCAAAGTGGAGCCCTGGACCTCCGACGAGGCTGCGGTCATCTTTTCGCCGCAGCTCGAGCAGGTGCGGCAGGTGTGGCAGGTGCAGGTGACGCGCCTGCCGTTCATGCCTGCTCCGAGTTGTCGTAGCCCGTTACTCCGTTCCTACATTTTGATGTACCTGGAAATTCGCATACCACACGGGTCTTGCAACTGTATTTCCAAACCATTCACCACGACACTCCCACCTCGTTCGCACTGTCACCACGGTTGCAAAGGCCACGTCACTTTCTGCGCAGCACATTTCCATTGTTTGTCGTCCTGCTGAACGGCAAGGCATATCCGCCTCGTTTATCAAAATCGTTGTTTGTTATACATAATTAAGATGGCGAAGGACGACAAGAAGCCCACAGCGTCGGAAAAAGGCAAAGCGAAGGCGGATGATAAAAAGGAGAAGCAGGGCAAAAGCGAAAAGTCATTGCCCATTCACGACAAGGATGGCAAGCCAAAGGAGAACGGTGACAAGGAAGAAGAGACGGCTGGCGGTGATGAAGACCTCACCGAGGAGGATAGACAGCTCAAGGAGGACCTCGAGATGCTGGTCGAGCGGCTGAAAGAGGACGACAGAGACCTCTACAAACCCTCAATAGACGCCATCAAGAACTACATCAAGACCTCGACCTCGTCGATGACGGCAGTCCCCAAACCTCTGAAATTCCTCCGACCGCACTTTGACGGACTTGCTGACTTGTACGAGAAATGGCCCGCTGGTGCAGACCGAGACGACCTGGCAGACATGCTGTCTGTACTGGGCATGACATATGGTGACGAAGATGACCTTCAGACGCTCAAGTACAGGCTACTGTCCAAGTCGAAAGAGGATGATCTTGGCTCGTGGGGGCACGAGTACATTAGACATCTGGCTCTTGAGATCGGCAAAGAGTACGAGAAGCGGCTAGAGAAAGAAGAAGATACCCAAGATCTGACACACTTGGCCCTTTCGTTGATACCTTATTTCCTCAAGCACAATGCCGAAGCAGACGCCGTGGACCTGCTCAGCGAACTCGAGATGATCGATGAATTGCCAAACTTCTTGGACGAGAATACCTACTCGAGAACGTGTCTGTACATGGTCACCATGGTCAATCTACTTACCTACCCTGAAGATCAGCAATTCCTGAGAACAGCGCACGACATCTATCTCAAATACGGCAAGCCTGCGCAAGCCATGGTACTAGCTATCCGGCTCAACGATCTCGACCTCATCCGAAAGACCCTTCTCTCCACCTCCGATCCCTCGATACAAAGACAAATGGCATACATGATTGCGAGACAGCGCATTACTCTCGACGTGGATGAGGACGATGTGAATGATGCAGAAGTACTCAATGAATGTCTGATGAACACAAAGCTTCCTATCCACTTTAAGACATTGGCTAAGGAACTCAACATTTTGGAGCCCAAAACTCCCGAAGACATCTACAAGACACATCTCGAGAGCAGCAGAACAGCGGGTCCTGCCGCTGATTCCGCCAAAGGCAATCTAGCTAACGCATTCGTCAACGCTTTTGTCAATGCTGGCTTCGGTCAGGATAAGCTAATGCTGGTCCCCGAAGGTCAATCATCCTACGTATGGAAAACGAAAGAGGACGGGATGATCTCTGCTACTGCCACCCTTGGAATGCTCCTACAGTGGGACATTGAGGGTGGCCTCGATAAGATCGATGAGTATCAGCAGAGCACGGTGAACGAAGTCAAGGAGGGTGCTGTCTTGGCCTACGGAATCCTCAACTCGGGCACAAGGATGGATTCTGACCCCGCCATTTCGCTTCTGGCTGATGAGGACGTCCTCCAACATGGTAGACCTCACATGAGGATGGCTGCCATGATGGGCCTTGGCTTGACATACGCCGGATCGGCTCGAGACGATATGCTTGACTATCTCCTACCAGTTGTCGAAGACAGCAGTCAGGAAATGTCGTTGTCGGCTATGGCTGCCGTTTCGCTTGGCATGATCTTTGTAGGCTCTGGCAATCATCAAGTTGCGGAGGCTATTGCTACACAGATGATGGACGATGACAGAAAAAAGCAGCTCGAGAACAAATGGGCTCGATTCATGGCCCTTGGCCTGGGACTTTTGTATTTTGGCCGGCAAGAAGAGGTCGAAGTCATTATCGAACTGCTCAAGTCCATCGATCACCCCATGGCCAAGCCGACTGCGACCTTGGCTTCGATATGTGCTTGGGCAGGTACAGGTGCGGTGCTCAAGATTCAAGAGCTACTCCACGTTTGCAACGACCACATCGAGGACAAGGACGAAACGAAAGGAGAGCAGCTGGTGCAATCTTATTCTGTCCTTGGTCTGTCACTGATCGCCATGGGTGAGGATGTTGGTCAAGACATGATCCTACGACAATTCGGCCACCTGATGCACTATGGTGAACCGAACATTCGAAAGGCAGTGCCACTGGCCATGGGTCTCATCTCGCCATCAAATCCACAAATGAAGATTTACGACACTCTATCGAGGTACTCTCACGACAACGACAACGACGTCGCCATTAATGCAATATTCGCCATGGGTCTGGTCGGAGCAGGCACGAACAATGCTCGTCTCGCACAATTGCTGAGATCGCTGGCAAGCTATTACCATCGAGACCAGAACTCCCATTTCATGGTTAGGATAGCACAAGGCCTGGTACACATGGGCAAAGGCACCATGTCTCTCAACCCTTTCCACAGCGACAGATCAGTGCTATCACGCGTCGCAGCTGCAGGTCTCCTGACAGTGCTTGTGTCACTGATCGATGCTAAGCAGTTTGTGCTTGCTGAAGCGCATTACATGCTCTACTTCCTTGTCACAGCCATGTTCCCACGGTTTTTGGTGACACTCGACGAAGAATTGAACCCCATCACGGTCAATGTCCGTGTTGGGCAAGCCGTGGATGTTGTTGGTCAAGCGGGCCGTCCCAAGACCATCACCGGTTGGCAGACTCAGAGCACGCCTGTGCTGCTGGCGTACGGTGAGAGAGCCGAATTGGAAGATGAGAAGTATATCCCTCTGAGCGCCAACTTGGAAGGACTTGTCATACTACGGAAGGTGAGCAGCCCAAAGCCGATACTTTTACATTGTCATGCTAACAAGCAATAGAACCCTGAATGGGAAGAGGAAGACAGCAAATAGTTTCGGCTGAAATACCATCCCTGTTATGGCGAGCCATGCAGACGAGGATATAGACTGGAATGGCGTTCCAAGAAATCCGCACCTCTCGGTTGTGGTTTGGGCGGATTGCATAGCTGGGTCGACAGGTGCGGATGCGGGCCACAATGGTTGAATGATTTATCGAATGAATGGTACGACAAGGGCGGGAAATTCTACAAGAGCTTTCAGGAGAAAAAGCTGCAGGATCCTCTGCAGAACCGGTAGTCGGTGAGCATGTCTTCAGACTGCTACTCATGGACGTACGTGTTGAAAGATTGCCGACGGCAACGGAAGGTTTCCGGTTTGCATCCCGGACCTAGCAGTGGGATGTTGATCAGCTCGGCTACACGCGGCTGACATCCAGAGTGTTCATGATAAAATCCATTGGGCTTGAGAGAAACATTGGAAGCATTGATAGATTACCACAGATATAAAGGTCATCGCCTTCGCTATGAAGAGATGGAGTGCCATGTGGCCTATGGTTTTTAGGCAAAGTCCAGTCGTATTTTCTCCACGCCGCCGGGTGGAACGTATCCGAGAGTCCATTGCATCATTGGACCGCGGTTTTAGCACTGTGACTTCGCGTAGCCGGCACAAGTGCGATATCGCGTCGTCTTGCTCGATTGATGCACTCTCGACAACGCAGTGCGGCTAACTTGTATCCCTTCTCTACATTGCAGCTGGCTGCGTTGATCCAGCACCAGCTCGCTCTTTCAATTCAGATGTAGCAAATATCCTGCCCGACATTTCAATCTGCATAGCCCATCATGGTACTATCCTCACCACCTCCCTCGGACGAGCATCGCCGCATCGACGCCCGAGAGTTTGATCCCAGTCGAGCGCATACACAACGATCCGACCTAAACCTCCTCTCTGACGATGTAAGCTTCATGAATGAAGTTGCTAATAACATCATTTCTCGCGACCGCCGCCTGATGCGCCGCGAAGTGGCCCGCTACGCTTCTTTTGTCGTCGCTGTCCTCTCCTGTCTCTGTGCAGGCAGCATCACCGGCTTCTCGCTCTACGGTCCAAGATTCCTGGCGGACCTGCATTACACGCAATACCGTGTGAATGCGGTGTCTATTACGGCTGAGTTGGCAATGTACTTGCCCGTACCGCTGTTTGGGTATCTGTGTGATCGGTACTCGCCGCCTCCGTTGAGTTTGTTGGCGGGTGGCCTGTTTGGGACCGGCTACATACTCGCGGCGTTCACCTACAAGGCTGGTCCGCCGCCGGACGCAGGAAAAGCAGGAGACGGATACCCCTTTTGGGTCATGATACTTGCCTTTATCGGCATAGGCGCAGGGACAAGCTGTATGTACCTGGCGTCTGTCGCGACTTGCGCCAAGAATTTCGCGACGGCAAAGTACAGGGGCTTCATGCTTGCTTTGCCGATTGCGGCGTTTGGCCTGAGCGGGATGTGGCAGAGTCAGGTCGGCGCACGTCTGCTGTATAAGAGGTTGCCGGATGGGAAGAAGGGACCTTTGGACGTGTATCGATTTTTCCTGTTCTTGGGAGGAATATTAATTGGGGCTGGCATTCTGGGGTTCCTGGCACTGAGGATTGTAGATGAGGAGGAGTTGATTGAGCACGGAGTCGAGGTGATGGAGAGGAGCGGACTTCTTGAGCACAGCGAGTTCTTCAGACCGACGCCTAGCAGGAAGCATTCAACCTACGGAACACTAGACGAAGGTCTGAATCATCACGAGCATCACCATCACTCGCACCACAGTCGCAACAACGAAGACACAGAGCCCGTCTCAAACCTAGATCTGGACTCGGACAACGAAACCGAAAACGACGACATCGAAAACCTAACCCAATCCCTCCTGCTCTCCAAACAGCTCACAGAACCAGAACTAGCCCAGCAGCGGAAATCCTGGCTCCTTAACCATGCGACACATTCCTTCCTCACCGACCGCACCATGTACCTCCTCGCATCGGGCTTTTTGTTGCTTGCAGGCCCAGGCGAAGCATACATCAACAACGTCGGCACGATAATACCAACGCTCACGCCCGCACACTATTACTCCCACAACCCGGACCTCGATCCGCCCGCCGGCCTGCCAGAGACGCACGTGTCCATGATCGCGCTGACAAGCACCCTCGCGAGACTCTTCACAGGAACCGTCTCCGACCTGTTCGCTCCACCCTCCAACCCCGCCGACCGGCCCAGCACGTCATTCCACTTCAGCCGGCTCGTGCTCCTCCTGCCCTCGGCGGCCCTGCTGCTCCTCGCATTCCTCCTGCTCGCCCTCCCACCCCTCGTCCCCGCCAACCCGTCCTGGTTCCTCCTCTCCTCCGCCCTCCTCGGCCTCGGCTACGGCGCAAGCTTCAGCCTCGTCCCCATCATCATCTCCGTGGTCTGGGGCGCCGAGAACTTCGCCACAAACTGGGGTGTTGTCGCCATGATGCCCGCTGGCGGCGCCGCCATCTGGTCGCTCGTATACTCGGGCTTCTACTCTCGCGGCGCATCAAACGGCGAAGACGGGGCTGGGGGCGAAGGCGAGTGTCGCGGCTTCGCGTGCTACGGCTACTGGGCCGTCGGCTGTGCGCTGTCCATCACCGTGGCGATCGTGCTGTGGGGATTTGCTTGGAGGACTTGGATGCGGAGACGGGTCGTGGTTTAGGAAGCTCACAACGTATTCTGTGCTTGTCGGGATGATCGACTCCTCGAAGCGATCCGGCAACCGGGTGGATTGTTTATTGAGATGGATGCTCTCATTTGTCACTCGTGTAGAGGCGCCTATGGACCGGGACTGGATGGAAGCACACTGGAACTGGTGATTTCGCAGTTGTGGCCTAGATCTTGTTGGCCGTGCTGCTCTTCCTCACTAGAAATGCGAAGCCTGGGAGACGTAGCGTGGCCTTCCGCTCCCAGTGCTACCTAACCGCCCACGCATGCACATACGGGACGATCCAATCGATCGGTGGGTTGGCTGGTGAGTAAATTGATTGCGTGAGCGTTTGTCCGAGTGGTAGGGCAGAGAGGCGAGGCAGAAGGAAACGACGTCGTCATGGATTCTTTCTTCGTGGATATCACACAAATTCTTACGAGCGAGCGAGCGAGTGGGCGAGCTTCATAGTTACAGGTGTCATTACATTGATTGGATTGGAGCTCCAAAGTACAAGGGCTGGACTAAATACCCAACATTGGAGCTTGACCTCTAGTGAGAGATACTACATACATTTGACGCGACGGCGAACACCTTTCTGTTTCACTCATAGCCTGCTCTCCACGTAGTGCGCATCGCGTGCCCACGCACTGTCCGGCCAAATAACCTTCAACGCATCGTAGATATGCTTCACATAGACAACGTTCAGCCCAGTCTCTCCTTCGAGAACCTCCTTAGGTACATCTTTCACGTCCTTTCTGTTATGGTTTGGCACCAGCACGGTTTTCACTCCCGCCCTGTGAGCGCCAATCAGTTTCTCCTTGATACCGCCCACGGGCATCACGCGTCCTCGAAGGCTCACTTCACCGGTCATGGCGATGGTGGGTGGCACTGCCTTCCCACTGAACAACGAGATCAGCGCAATCGTGTGCGCAAGCCCCGCGCTCGGCCCGTCTTTTGGAATAGCCCCGGACGGGCAGTGAACGTGAATACTTCTCTTCTTCATGATATTCTCATCACGAGAGTCTGTGAGTCCGAGTTCGTAGCTGTGCGCCTTAACCCAAGTAAGCGCAACTTCGACAGATTCCTTGAGAACGTCGCCCAATTTTCCTGTCAACTGTACGCGGCCACTGCTGTTATCCGAAGCCGGCATATCAAGCACCTCGATGAACAGAATTGAACCTTGACCGAGCGAGCTATACGCAACCAGGCCCGTGACAACTCCCGGCCTAGATCTCGTGTCTGCAATCTCCTCCTCGAATTTCTCGATACCCAGTATCTCCTCCAACTCACCAACTTTAACCGTTGGCTCATACGGCAGGGGCTGCTCGGCACTCGCATCTTGCGACTCGGCGAACTGCACCGCTTTGTACCGACAGATACTCCCGAGTTCGCGTTCCAGATTGCGCACGCCGGACTCGCGGGTGTACGATGTGATCACGGCATCGATGACGTCGTCAGGCATGAAGACTTTGTCAACCTCTAGACCATTGGTACGGATTTGTTTCGGTATGAGGTGTTGTTTCGCAATGTGGCGCTTTTCGATCGTGGTATATCCGGGCAATTGGATGGTCTCCATACGATCGAGGAGGGGTGGCGGGATGGTGTCGAGGGTGTTAGCTGTGGCAATGAAAAGCACTTTTGACAAGTCAATGGGAATGTTGACGTAGTGGTCATTAAAGGTATAGTTTTGTTCTGGATCGAGCACCTCCAGCATCGCGGCGCTGGGGTCGCCATGGAAATTACTCGTTCCGACTTTATCGATCTCATCGAGGAGGAAGACGGGGTTCGCAACGCCAACTTTCTTCAAGCCATTAACGATGAGACCCGGCATAGCGGCGACGTAGGTCCTCCTGTGACCACGTATCTCCGCTTCGTCTCTAACACCGCCGAGCGAAATGCGATGAAATTTGCGACCGAGTGCCATGGCGACGCTGCGGGCGAGAGAGGTCTTGCCGACACCTGGCGGACCGACAAGAAGGAGGATGGGCGCCTTGTCAATCATCTTCTTTGATTTGAGGACATGGAGTTTGGTTTCTGCCGCGTCGCGATCCTCAGCGGGGATTGGCTCTATCTTGTCTTCCTTATTCTGTTTGCTGCCGTTGTTCTCGTCTTTGTGATCTTTCTCTTCTAGCTTCTGAGCTGGGGCGGCCAACTGCTTGGTCAGGGTTTCGATCTGCTTGTCAAGGGGCGCATTTCGGACCTGCTTCATGCGAAGCACAGCGAGATATTCGATGAGACGCTTCTTGACTTTTTCAAGGCCGTAGTGGTCATCGTCCAGCTGCTTGCGTGCTCTTGCGATAGTCTCTCTCCCAAGCTGATCTTCTGTAGTCTTGGTCCAGGGAATCTCAGCCAGATTCTCGAGGTAGGTGCGGCAAACGCCATACTCGGCCATGGAAGGGTGCATCTTCTTGAGCCTTCTAAGCTCTCTCGTTGCCACCTTCTGTGCTTCGGGGGACAGACCGGCTTCATCGAGTTTCTGCTTCAGCTCGTCGAGTTCGTTCTGCTCGGCGTTGTCTTCGTCTCCGCCGCCAACGCCTCCTAGGCCTGGCAGATTTGGCATGCCCCCTCCTTGTCTCCTCGCCAAAGCCGCTTTCTGCTGATCCGTGAGGTTAGTAATGTCGATCATGCCGTTAGTGGGTATAGAGGTCGAAGTGATGGAGATTGTCTTGATGTTGCCGTTGATGCCTTGGACTTGCTTATTTAACAAGTCCAGAACTTTCTCGATGCGCTCCTTCACGTTCAATGTGGACAGGACCTTCAGTTTGTCCTCGAAGCTTGCGTCAAGCAGATCAGTGATGAAGTCCGCCAGTTGTCCTGCCTGTCCAACGTCCTTCTTTGCGATGAACAACTCAAACCTGCGCATAAGCAGAGGGGAGAAGGACGATGCTCCGGGTCGGAAGAAGGAAGCCAGTCTCAGGACAGTGAGCAATTCTCTCGACCGCTGCTTGAGCTGAGAGAAACTCTTACGGAGGTCAGTGTCCTTCAAATCGGGCACTTCGTCGTCGTAGAAGGTGACCTCAGCCTCAAAATATGGCCTCTCATGCGTGATCTTGTCAATATGAAACCTTTGAACACCCTCCACCTGGATATATGGTTCGTTTTGGCCTTGAACGCCGACTATCTTGGCTAATGTTCCATATCTGAAGAGGTCATCCTTCTTGGCTTTAGCAACATCGATTTCATCTTGGTCTGCGTCTTCGCTACTCTCCTTATCCTTGCTATCCAGGAGATCTTTGCCATCCGGACTGAGGTACGTCGAACGTAGAGGGACACATCCGATCGGGAGATTTGCGATGGCGGATCGGGAGCGTGAGCCACGGCTCAGCGCTGTCGATAGGATGACAGGTATGTCTGGTCTATTAGCAGAGATTCGTAGCACGGTGCTAGGGTAAAGCTATCGGACTGTCAGCGTCGTTCCCACGCATTGCAACCCTGTTGCCACTGAGCAACACTCACCACGGCGTCTTTGGGAAGCGGGATCAGTGGTATCGTGGCTTTCGCCATCTTTGCGGTAGGGGTGAATAACAGTCGCTAAATCGAGAATGAAAACAAAACACAAGTCAATAGGTGTGCAAAGCCGGCGATGAGACGTCGATGGAAGGTACTGGACACACGCCGGACTGAGGCTCACCAGATCGATGGCGTCAAGCCGAGGTTGCCTTTTTCGGCAAGGGTCTTCACGTCAACCATGTGTTCGGCCAGAGCCTTCCATTGTCAACTCCCTTGCTTCAGAGATCAGTACACTCCCATCTATACTGTGAAGCCTATTAATTCATGTTGAAACCAGGAATGTATGCCTTCAAGAGCGTCAGCTTGGGCTGCTACAAATCGCGATGATACCGCTTCCGCTATCGTGATCCGGGGTCGGAGATCCACTTTTTATTAATGGATCAGATTTCGACAAATTTATCTTCGTGAAATGTGACTTTAATGACGAGCGAAGGACAAGATCTGACTTGTTTGACTTCCTTTTCTGCGCAGTGAATGCTAGCACTTCCCTAAATTCCTACACACACACAGTCTGTATCAGCCGTTATCCAGCCCAGCATCCAACATCATGACCACAATATCAGTAGTTTCCGGGCCCGATGCCCCCAACAAACTCCTTTCAGACGTCTCAAATCCAGATCCAAACCCAGAGTTGACGTTCAATGTTGGCACAAGAAAATCCAAGCTCGCACTCAAGCAGACTGATTTGGCGCTTGATGCAGCAACGAGATCTTTTCCAAAGTACTCGTTCATCGTCAAGGCTAGAGACACGGCAGCCGGTGATATCGACAAGGTGACACCGTTCAAGGATATGCCTGTAAAGAACATCTGGACGCACGAGCTTGAAACATTAATGATTGAAGGGCAGTTGGATTTCCTGGTGCACTCACTCAAAGACGTACCGACTCAGCTTCCGCCAAACTGCGAAATCGGCGCCACCTTGAAGCGGGAGGATAGTCGAGATGCGTTTGTAGTCAAGGCTGGACGCGAGAAGGATGTGAGGGGGATCCAAGACTTGCCGGCTGGGTCTGTGGTTGGCACGAGTTCTATACGGAGGACGGCGCAGATTGCGTTGAAGCATCCCCATTTGACCGTCAAAGACGTCCGCGGCAACGTCGGGACGCGCTTGAGCAAACTCGACGCTAGCGATGGCGAGTTTGACGCGTTGATTCTTGCGAGCGCGGGATTGATTAGGTTGGACTTGGGCCACAGGATCACGCAATTCCTCGACAGCAAGAACGGCGGTATGATGTATGCTGTTGGGCAGGGAGCCATTGGCATCGAAAATCGGCTGGATGATACAAGGACGAAAGATATCATGGGCAAGATTAACCATTTGCCTACGTTCTACGCTACGGCTGCGGAACGGAGTTTGTTGAGAACCATTGAGGGTGGATGTAGTGCGCCCTTGGGGGTTGAGACAGAGTGGGTCGGAGACGCAAAGGACGAGTTGACACTGAGGGCAACTGTGGTGAGTGTTAATGGGAAGGAATACGCCGAGGTTGAGGTCAGCGAGAAGGTTACCAGTGTCGGAGATGCAGAGAAGCTAGGTCAGACTGCAGCGGCAGAAATATTGAGAAGAGGTGCGGACAAGATTTTGGCCGAGATCAAGGCGAAGAAGCCTACTATGCCGACTGACTTGGAAGAGAAGTGAAGGTGGTAAGTGAAGGGACGAAGCAGCGTCCTCAAAACTACATGTGTCACAGCATACGTTACTGTGGCCTCGTACCATGGATACGAGGTCAATGCTCAAACTGGAAGACTCAGCAATCTGATGCAGTCGATTTTACGATGTCAGCCCTCTCTGATAGTTGCGAGGCGCCATGCTACGCGTTCATCTGAATCGTTGACGAAGACGCAAGACTAAGATGCCCTGGTCACTTTGACATCAATGTCTACCTTTATATCCAACTGCAGTTCAGCAGTCGGCCCGCTGGTGAAGCCGATCGGAACGTTGACGAAGTCATGGAAGACCGCCATATCCAACACTCTAGGTGAACAAAAGCAGCTGTTCAGCATGTTGAGTTGTAGAGTTGAAACACGAGATACATCAAGATCTGCCGAATGCTGTTGTGGCAGTCTGCGAATCCAGAAGGAGTCCAGCGTTGTCAAAAGTCCTTCGACCCACTTCACTAGCTTTGACAGCCGTGTGAGCATGAAAGAGTGGCCGGCCATTATGTGCATACAGTCTCATCTAAAGTACCATCGGATTGATACTAGAAACTGGGCATCACCAGGCCGAACAACGCTTAGCGAGCCACCACTACTCAGGTGGTCGTGCTGCTGCTCCGCGATACCCAGGACATGCAACAAAATTGTTCGAGATGTCATATATTCAGAATTTCCCCACCATATACTTTCCCCTATCAGCTTTCTTCAGAAGATTCAGAAAGCAATATGTAGCGATCTCTTTCACCGCCGCGAGGGCACAACAGTTTGGCGCAGCGGAAAGAGTTTCGAAGCCAATTCCGTCAGCACATAACTCGTAGGCGCTTACCTCGGATATTGAAGCAAAGACACTCGGCAAACATGGTAGTGATCAAGCCGTACAGAATTGTGTGACGTCCGCGATGAGAACAAGCTACCAGTGTTGCGAAACCGGTTAGCCCAGGACCACGCCACAATCTGCTACTTGAAGTTGCAGCAGGCCATGATACTCGGGTGGGATCAGATGAGAAGGACTGAGGGGTGTCATTGGAGCTGGTCATGGTCATTGAATCATATCTCTAGCTATACAAATCATTACCAAATCCGATCCATACCCAACCAATGTGTATATGAAGATAGACCCTTTCCGAGCAGATGCGCCATAAACACCATGCATATTATGCCCATGTCCCGTGTCTCCAGTCTACCATGTCATCGCCGATTTGCCCGATGCTGAGGTCGCTCAAGCACTATTGCATATCCGCCACTTGCTCTCAAGCACGCTGGGAGAATAAAGTCACAGCTATCGCGACCCATGGTGTGACTCCTCAGCCCTTACTCAAACCCAGCCGCTGTAATATCATGTCTCGTTATCTCATAGCTCATATCTTCATCATCCATAGGGCAGACAGCTGCAAGTCGTCCCATTAAGCCGTTCGGCGCTGGCCACATCCTTGACAATCATATAGTCATCTTCATGAACTGATCAGTCAGCCGATTCAAGCTCATTAGACTACCATACGCATTGCCCCTCCGCGGGTAACTTGGATATGTACCTGCCTGTGGCTGCTTTATCTCTTCATCGGTTTTAAGGCGACCTGCTCCTGATTTCAAGTTGGTGCTTTTCGAGCCCAACACTGTCCTTATTGATGAGGTAAACTCGTCGTTTGGTCCTGCTGGAGACCTCGCCCACTAAGCCCTCGAATAAGGCCGATTCAACCCCGCAATTTCCCGACTGACCTCCCACCATTCCATTTCTCTCTTGGGCTTCTCTCCTCGTTGCTCTTGCATCATCTCATCCCACTTCATGAGCTCGTACACAAATCTTAGATGTGGCTGTATGATTACATTCAGCCGCCTAGCTCTCACAAAACAATATGCTCTCGGGAAACTCATATTCTGATTCTTCATCACCTCAGCAATGCATATCGTGGCTGACCTGGATACGCCGACGCGACAATGAACTAGGGTTGCAGAACCATCTGTCTTGCCTCGGCCTGGTGATCGTTAGCAGTGCTTCAAAGAATGGAGAGTGGGTGGTCCTACCAATGAAATCCAAACACCGTTCAATCTCCGGACCGAGCTCATCGATACCATTATCCTGCACTCTATCGACAAACATCACATTTTGATGACCCCAATTCTCCCAATCTGTCTTGGTCCAGCTTACTGATTCACCAACGGACAATATTCTCCTGATGCCTAACCGCCGCAACATCTCCGGATTGTTCGCATGTGTCAAGTTCCCGAGGTACATGTAGGGTAGTATCCGGCTCGGCAGGCTGCCATCAAGCCTGCTCAGCCAAGCTGGTGGTGGTGTCTTCTTCCTCTCGGTGACAGCAGGACTATGGTGAAGTAGTTGCTCCTCAATTGATCGCAGCAATGCGACATCGGATGCATAGGCAAAGAAATTCCGCTTCTTATCGCAGTGCAACTGTATCCAGGCATCGTGGAGTGGTACGCCTTCGGCAAACATATAATATGCTACAGTCAGCATTGACGTCTCGGTATATCCATCAGGACAGTGAATCAGAACGGTCTTGGTGCGAGGGGTAAGCTCAGTCATTGGTATGTCGCCATCCTTGTCAGGCGTGCAGGAAACGACCGATGCTTGCGGGACATGCGTGAGATTGTATATCCATTGGCACATAGCTATGATACCGTCTGCTTCTGCTGCTGCCCATGAAGATGGCATGAGGCTGCCAGAAGATGGGAAACTGATGTGCACAGGATCGTTGTTCTGCCTGCATTGGAGTTGTTTCGATTTGAAGCTGAGGACTTTTGTGTCAGGTATGTTGGCATGGTCCTTGCAGTCGACGAATACGTCAAAGGTCAGTTCATCGCTATCCATCGGAGGAATAGTTGCAGGGTTTGGTGAAGGGCCTTGGTAGACACCGTGACTGATCTCGCTGGCTTTCGACATGGCACACATCTCAACTCGTTCTTGGTGCAAGAAGTCGAGGACTTGACCTGTTGGTTTACCCCGAGAGTTGATGGCGACAAGCTTCGGATGGGCTCTTTCGAAGTCTTCGAAGGGGCTCGTGAGGACGAAGGTATGATATGTCTCCGGCATCTGACCTTGACCTTCAAGTTCCTTTTTCCACTGTCTCTGAACCTTGGCAGCTCTCTCGGCAACAGATCGAATGATCCGACAATCCGTCTTGTCATCACCGTAAACGACAATGTCTGATACCTGTGCCATCTTGGCTGCTTGTATGTGAAAGTTTCGTACGGAGAAGCCTTCTTGTGGATCACAGTCTAGAAAACCCCCCTTGTCATCGTCACACAGGCTCAGGACCTCGTCCGGAGCTACGGCCCCCTTGATGCGGGCTCTGCACAAATCGCCGCCAGCTTTGATGACTGTGATACCCCTGAGGCATTTTGGTATTCTCCGTAAGGACTTCTTTCTGGCCACGAAGAAGTGTAGCTGTGTTTGGTTATTGGGATGCAGTCCGTGTAGCCAGGGGAAGACCATCGACGGGGCTGGCATAGGCTGCTCAGCAGCATGAGTTAATGCATTTCCTAGAGCCTCTGCATCGATGCCGTATATTGGCGGAGACTTGAGTAGTTTTCGATAGTTGTAGGGTGGGTGAAGAAGTGAGCTTGGTTTGCAAAAAGCACTGCTCTTTTGTGGTGGAGAATTTGGTGGTGTGACTATCTGTGTAGAGGGTGCCGGCCCCGGTGGGCAAAAGGGAATGTGTTTGTTCGGAATAGGTGTGGAAGAACGCGGAGTGTCAAGTGTGAGCGTTGGGGTCAGCGACGGAGGCGTTGATGATCGTTCGCGAAGTGCGGACTGCTGTTGCAGAACCACTGTAGCCATTATGCTTGGATATCGGAATTCGTGATCAGCAAGCGAGATACCTCTGGCTTTGCTTCATCCACGATTCTAATGTGCTGGTGCCGAGGTCGACAGCGGGAAGAGCTTGCGCTCTCCAGCACAATTAGGGAGCGGGAGTCATCGGCAGGTTACTTTTGAGGTACAGTCGTAGAAGGTATCCTGCCTATAAGAAGTCGCGTGTCTCTCTAAGATGTCAATTGAGAAGGCGTTTGGTGCCCGATTGGAGTTCAAAGCGGAACAGAAGTCAACCAGATGGTTAATTTGTCAGGAAAAGCACAAGAGCGTATTCAATAATCAGGCACTTGTTTTAGCGTCATAGAAGGAAATTCGAGAAGGAACGCAGACAACAATGCAAGAGCCGCGAGGTGGTGTTTCCTCACATATTTCGCGAGAACATAGAATAGCGAACCGAAGGCGCGACTTGTCAGCCCACTGAAAGAGAGAGCAGGCAGGTGGGGTAAAGAAATGGGCAAGCAGCAAGGTTGCTATCCTATTGGGTTGCACTCCCCGAAGATCCTGGGATAAGAAGATATTGGAGCTAGATGAAGCGTTAAGTTGAGGAAAGGAAAAGATGCACAAGGTAACGCACATCCGGAGCCATGAACGAGGCGTGGTTTGCAGGAGCTTGCATGATAAGCGTATCAGAATCTTTGGAGTCATTGCGGGGATTGGAGAAGAGGGCTTAGCGGCGCCCACTCTGCAACCGCCACCAAACAAGGTGCCTTCAGGATCCTTGCTCCCCATGCATTCCACTTCCGACAGCCCTTCACTATCTCGTCCCGCCCGCGGCGACGCTTTTGCCGAGAATGTGCCCCTCATTTCGGCTTGCTGACCACTATGCTAGAAGTTGATAGCGACTGTTGTATAATCCCTTCCACGAGTCTTACGAATGAAGAGAAAGGAAGCCTCGACCAATGGTCTGCTGCATTCAAAAGCCATGAGCAGTTGACGGCATTGCACCGTGATAATCTGTCCACATGCGCTGATGTGCAGAGGATTGTGTGTGTGGCGTCAGTATCGAGATTCTAGCCTGCCCGTTGCAGATTGGTAAACACAGATCTGCCGGGCTCGAATGGTCTTGCAGAGATGCGTAAGCCGATCGGCATGCGCTTGATAATTTCTCCACATGGTTTGTGCACCGTGTTCATGAATTTGCAAGAGAGCACAGAAGATGTCACAATGATTCGGCTTCTTGTTCCAGCTCTTTTGCCAATCTTTGCAGATAAGCCTTCCGAATGTCTTTTGGAATCCAATCCAAGATCACACTCGAGGTAGGACCATCAGATCGTTGCTTGCTGTCTTTAAACTTGCTTACAAGTCTCGCAATCACCTTGCGACCTTCTTCATAGCATGCTAAATCGCGGTTTCCGTATACATCCCGACCAGTGGCATAGGCGGACGATGGTAGATTGCGAAAAAAGACGTTAACAGCTATGTTCAAGAAAGGGTTGTCATGTTGACTCGGGATTGGCGCTGGAACACGCTCATCTCGACTCGTTGAGACGGACCCGTTGCTATCAAGTGGTGTCGCGTCGTTTTGCGATGACTGTGATTCTGACGCGGAAGTCTTCTTGCCGTGACCGGGCTTGCTGACTCCGACGTCAGGCAAAGAAATACCAGTGTGCGCCCACAGCGGCGGTATGAATAGGGCATCACCTGGCCTGAGAATCGCGATGATTGGACTTGTGCCTTCGGGAATTTGGATATCGAACTCATTGCCTGCGTCTCCGACCTTGTTGAACAGATCGAATTCGCTTGTCGTTGAGCCTGCCGGAAAGCCGAGCTTAGGCAAATCGGTAGGTGGGAATAATGCAAGTTTCTTCACTCCAACAACCTGAAAGAGCACATTCGCCATCATGTCATAATGAAGCCACATAATTATGTCATTCGAGATCCGAAGCGGCGATGAATGCATGTTGTCCTCGATTGCTCGGAGCGGTATAGGTACGTGAAAATCTTGTGCAAGTTCCGGCCAATCCTTGCGCAAGTTCGCTGCATTGGACGAGGGACTGTCTGCGGCGAGAGAGCGCAAGTACA
The DNA here is from genome assembly GCA_000315175.1 of Herpotrichiellaceae sp. UM238. Lineage (NCBI taxonomy): Eukaryota > Fungi > Ascomycota > Eurotiomycetes > Chaetothyriales > Herpotrichiellaceae > Herpotrichiellaceae sp. UM238. Next base: position 450,770 of record AMYF01000030.1, on the reverse strand, counting down.
AATGCGATGTGCTATCTGCAAGCTTATTGAGAAAATGGTGGAAAGGTAGACTCCGGTATTGAAAATCTTTTCTCTGAAAGTTCATCGTTCGCCCTGGTGAATCATGTACCACTACATTTCGAGCGGCGGAGACGCGATCTTTCAGATACGTTATCGACCACTTCTCCACGCAGCGGCCAAAGTCAAGTTTATCAAGTATTCGCGGCTCGTTCCAGCGAACGACATTACTTGCAAAATCTTCGACAGTGTCGACTCTGAGATGACCGACAGGCTGGCTGCGGGTGTGGCCATTTACAAAAGCTTGAGATTTGTTTTCATCCTTGTCCGTACCGAGTATCGCAGGCTTGGTAGGCACAATGATCCAATCCGTTGACATACCGGCTTCTCGATCATACAAGATCCAGATTCCAGTGTTGAAATAGTTGCCAAAACTGAAGCAAGTGGCACCTCCACCCATTGTGATCGACAAGCCAGATCTGGTTATATGTGTTGAGTGGCCAATTAGGAAAGGCCGGGGGCATCCAGCTGGTCGGGCCGGTGTGACACATCCTATCCGTAGTGGTAATTCGTTCTCTGAGTCTTTGTAGTTTGAGAAGCATCCAATGATGGACAGAATCTCGTATGGCTTGGGGATGCAGCCGCCTTTTCCGACTCCGCCAATAATCAAGACTTCGTCACGCTGCATGCTGAACGAGCCACCAAATCGAGCAAACCATGGCAATACTCCTGCGGAGGCATCCATTGCGGTCGTGGTCCGAAACGCGATGTTGACAATAACCCCGTTACGGATGTTCAATCTCCAACGCCACAAGCCCTGACAAACAATTCCGTCTTGCCTCATTCCACCGAACAACAAGCCATGATTATAACCGAGTCTCATGAAAATAGGAGCGAATCTTGGGACTGGATCTTGCCCACTCGTGCGCAATGTGTTCCATCCTTTAGTTGGTTCCCATAGCAAGATATCAGAAGCAACATTGCAGTGGTCTGTCTTGCCGCCGTAGCAGAGAGCACCAGAAGTGTTGTCTGGAAGCACAATACCACATACCCGATGCCGGTAGCGGGGTTGAGGAAGATCATGTATTCGTTTCCAAGTCTGACCAGTTTGCAACCAGCAATCCTTGAAGACTTGGGTAGGCGAAGCACGTCCACCAACCAAGAGGTTCTGCTTGCCATCCAGTAATGGAGTGATGGTGTGACAGCAACGAGCTCCAATCTCAGGTGGCGGCACTACTGGCGGTTGATCCATCAGATTCCGGGGCCTCGCAACAGCTGTAGTCGAAAGTCGCGACCTAGTCCCTACTCCGCCATGGACACCCACTGCCTCTTGGTCAAGAATTGTGTACGCCGTTGCATGATGTCGCTGGCAAAGATCACCAGGTTCCTTGCTGTAGCGGAAGGCGAACCATTCATTCGACGGCTTGTGAGGAGATGATGTTCGGGCAGAAATGTCAGAGTCCATGCTTGCAACAGAGTCTCGCCTTGAACGTGGTCTTTCCGCCAGGATGGGCTCGTCTCGATTGTGGGCGACTACAAGACAGTAGTGAGAGGCGAATAGGGCAAATTCCTCCCATTCATCGAAGGGCTCCACGTGATCGAGCGCTACACGTTGTGACGGCGACAGGAAGCGCGGGTCAGACCATAATTCCCACAAGTTGTGAAAATCTACATGAGTAAAGCCGGCGGCCTTGAACCGTTGTATCTGAGCGTGTTGTCCGGGATACTCCATCACCGATTTTAGTGGTGTTCCTAGTTTTGCGAAATGCTTCATCATCGTCATCGTAAACGGATGATCCATCTGGTCTGGACTGCATTGCTCAAGCAGGCAGAACGTAACGTCTGAAGAAAGTGATGAACTCCAGGCAATGAGTGCATCCGCCGCATCAGTCTGCATGTAAGTGATCGAGACTTCTGCAACGCACAGCACAAGACAATTTTCGATGTCAACCACTTCCCGCAGCAGTCTTTGGAGTCGAGGTAGATTTCTCAAGTCACAGCCAATCGCTGCATACTCTTCACTGTCGATCAAGATGGATTTATCAATTCCGGTCGCTGCAGGGTTGAACGGATGCAGCATATCATTCATCCTTGGGGTTTCTCGGACGATTTTGCGTTTGGTCTCCATGAGCAATTCATAGTCGACATCGACGAATTTTGTGTTGCTGCACAAGGCAGGGTCTCGAGCGAGCCATTGAAATGGCAGAGGATCACTGCAGGAATTGCGTCAGCACTCACCTTCCGTCACGCCGTGCATCCATCACTCACTATCCACAACCAAGATTGATCACGACCTTGCCTTGTTCAGATGGCTTCTCGAGAAACTGCTTTACTACCCAATCTACAGCGCGCATTCGAAGCCAGTACCCCCTGTTAATAGTCGGTGCTCGTCTGATTGGCTTTTTCACAAAGTACCGGAAAAAGTGAGGCTCCGGTAAATAAAGTTTCTCGACGCTCCTTTTCGACACGATGCTGCTGTTGTTCGTGGCCATGACCAGCCCAGCATTCTTTTCGATTTGCATCTCATCATCCACGGCGTCCTGATGGACGCCATTGGTGGGCAACGTCATGCTTCGACGATGTAATCGCGCAGAAATGAAAGTGTCAACGCAAGGTCAGCATTGCTAATGATGCTCATTCAGCACTCTCTGGCGCTGATCTGATCAGATCCGGCGAAGGAAGCGGTTTCGATTGAAAAATCTTTCCCACCACGCCGCGGACGCCACTCGAGAGCAGCTCGAGGGAATCTTGTTTGTTACCGGTAGGCTCGTATGCATGAACCGTTCGAAATCTAAAATTTGGACCATGTGAACTTGTGTGGTAGAGGCTCTGACACCTGATAGAGTTACGTTTTAATGCTGCCAGAGAGATGAAATGTTTGAGTCCCGCCTGATACTTTCCCTGGCATGCAGGAAACGCCAATGCTCTTGGCAGCCTTTCGTGGCTTTAGTCAGCCCGTGGTCTGCCCCACAGGCTTGTCGCCTTTCAGCCTTCGACATTAAGGCAATGCAATATTCGTAGCAAGCAACGTATTCACGGGCCTGCCTTCAATTCTGTTCAAAGCCCAGTCTTTTCAATTCTTGTGTCCAAATTCCACCTAGACACTTCGTCTATTTCTGTACGGATCTCATCCAATAGCGGTCATCACCATCATATCAGCGGACATTCACTGCAAATACTCCCTCGGAAGCAGGCAGGAATTTACATAAGCACAGCCCAGGCCATTAAGCTTTCTTTTGTTCGGACGGTATTCTTCTGAGGGCACCGGCTCGACACGTTATTCCTCTTTGAGCAGCGAGCAAAACTTCACGCAAGCGCATTACGTTTGGAGCCGTCAAGCAGAACCTCCCTCTAAGGCTGGTACCCGATTACTCAGTCACCCTGCATTTCAACCCAAACCGAACCCTATCGACCATCCGTCATGACAAATTCAGAGCTCCGAGAGAACGAAACATCTCTCTCGTTCTTTTTCAAGGTCGCCAAACAATACATAGAGGATCTCGACGCATTAGATCCACGCTCAGATGAATTCAAGGATCAGCTCCGATCAATTACTAGCTCGCTCGAGCAAAGTAGTCAGATAGTCGATGAGCTTGCCCTCTTCAGCCCCAACGAAGACCTGGACGACATATCCACTTCCGACATTCAGTACTTGGGCATCCCATACCTCCTCTCAGACCTCACATTACGCTCTTACAGCCCTGATTCGCGCCATCAACAGCTGGACAAAGCCGCTTCCTTCCTCGAGCAATTTCTCACACGCCTTGATGACTACGACTTGCTCAAATCACCCGACAAGAAACTCCTCGAATCCTACAAGGACTCCCGCTCAACCTTCCGCATCATTGGCGATTCCGCGTCGCCGGAATCAAAACGCAACATCAAAATCAAGCGCTTCCAGGAAGAAAAATCACTCAAGAACCGGCTGAAGCTCCTGCGCGATCAATCCTCGGCTCAAAACCTCAACGTCGACGACGAAGTAATCCGAGCGCTGTACCTGGCGGAGCTACAGCTATATGTCCACCAGGCATTTGCGAGTTTGGACACGATCAGTCAGGAGCGGGAGATTTTAAAGTCGATGCCAAGTCAACCTGACCCATCCATGGCGACTGGTGACGGGGGAAGGGACGACGGGAGGCAGAACGGACGGCGGAAGGATGTATACAGCGAGAGGCTGGATCCAAGCAGTCTACTCGACGGCGCACGTCCGCATCGAGGTATCCTCGACAGCTCCGGCCGGCCGCTCCAGCCCTTCACGATCACATCGCAACGCACGGACCTGCGGAAAGGCGTGTTCAGGCCCGGTCACAGTCTGCCGACGATGAGCATAGACGAGTACCTCGAGGAGGAGCGGCGACGGGGCGGGATTATCGAGGGGGGTGGACCGCAGAGTGAGGTCGTTATTGAGCCGGATGAGGATGATTTGAGGGCGCAGGACGAGGCGACGATGAAGGCGAGAGAGTGGGATGAATTTGTGGAAGCTAATCCTAAGGGGAGCGGGAACACATTGAATCGGGGTTAGAAACGAGCTTGTCAATGGGCGAGCACGTATGGGTGTAGGGAATGAACAATTGAATGAAGGTGACTTGATGTTCTTTCATTGTATCCCTTGCTTTATGTATTGACTGCTTGCTCGGTTCCATATGTACAGTGTTCAGCTTCAACTCAATGCCCGCACCTAGTCATCGTAGTCGCAAAACAAATAATACAAATTCCCCATCGTCTCATCGTCCCGATCACCCAGGTGCCTGCAGTCTCCTAATTCAGAGCTGATTTTATCCGCATATACCTCCGACACACCACGCGCAGTATTAATATCCGTAATCTCGCCCGCCGCCGTCAGATAGGGGAGGTCTGTATCTAGCGGAAGAGTCGAATGGTCTTTCAAGCCGAGGAGCTGTAGCAACGATGATGATGATGATGACGTTGGTGGCTCGTGGTTCATGTTTGCATGGATTTTGATGTTGTCACCCGTCAGTACATCTTCGTCGAGCGACGGCACCGTGTCGACGGGTGGGCGTGACGGTTCGGTCCAGAATTCCTCCGCCGCCTGAGTCGACTCGGAGTGAACGGTTACTATCTTCTTAGCCAGATTAGGGTATAGCATCCAGTCGTTCCTCATTTGCATTAACTCCCATTGTACTCCGAGCCAGGCCGGGTAGTGTGATGAGATGGCTGACTCTAGACTATTCTCGATCCGTCTCTTCAGCTTCGGATCGTGCTTGAGGCGCAAGGTGAGGTAATCCTGAAGTTCGACCCAGTGGTCACCGAAGTAGAGTGCTGCTTGACTTGACGGAGTTTGAGCAAGGAGCAGGGGATGTCCGGCCGGGATATTTGCTGACGCAGAGATGAACAGATCTTTGTTGTTCAACGCGTGCTCGGGATGATCAAGGGAGATGCCAGTCAGCGAGCGAGTAATTCGCTTACCGCTACGACCGTACTTATATTCGAGCGTGAGGTAGTAGAGATATTGCATGTAATTTTCTGCGAGCTCAACATCGGGACTGAGGATTAGCACGTGAGACATTGGTTGGGTTGGAGGGTAGAATGATTCGACGGTTCTCAGAGAAGTCAGTGCTGGGGACAAGATTTTGTTGTCAACTTGCCGACGAAGAGTGAGCATGCTTGGGCCGGACGAGCCAGCGGAAGGCCAGTGGAACCGCTCCAGATAGCGGAGGGCGAATGCGTCAATTTCCTGAGGTAATTCGACGGTTATCCTGGGCAGTGGCAAACCAGAATAGTCAGCTCGTTTGATCGACTCGAGAAGACGAATAAGAGATCCAGCGGAGTTCTTGTATGGACATATGACGATGTCGATTTGATTCTGGTTCAGGAGAGAGAGTGCTTGGTCATCGAGGCTGGCAATCCAGCTCATAGTGGTGAGAGCACTGCTTGGGACAACGGCGAGGGGCGTCCACAAATCATCTAGTCTTTCCCGTAGAGCGGTCTTGAAGTGAGCATTGCTGAGGTCCCGTTCGTCAACGATTACCACAGCTGGCTTGAGACTCGAATGCATATGACTGAGTGCAGATTTGACCGCGACGGCATGGCGTTCCTTCGACGAGTGGGCATTGTAGTCTGGCCGAGCGTCGTGCCAGAAGATTGGACAATCCTCTTCATTGATGCCGCTAACAGCTGCAATTTCCCCTATGTCCTCATCTGACGGAGAGACCACACCGATGTGTACAGTCGTTCTGTTGTAAAGCGCCATTTCGCACGCAAGAGGCGTTAAGCTCGAGGCGCTTCGCAAGTCGTGCAATATGAACAAGACATTGTTCTTATTGGACCCTTTTCCGTAGAGATGTGGTCGCAGACTGCCAGCCAAATTGAAGAATTTCACCGGTCCATCATAGACCTGCTTGGGCCCGAGAGCATCACCAGGCTGCTTCTCTTCCTTTGGTCTGTTACCATGCACGAGTGGACTCCCCTGATGCAGTCCTGTTCTGGAGTCAATTCTTTGTCCCGCGGGTGGCACATCCGTCGGCAGATATTTGATGAAGAAGTAGACCATTACTAGCATGACAAGCCCAACAAGGAGCCTCCTCTTGCGGAATAGGGTGACTGGTCGCATTCTGGGACTCGAGTGCCATGGTTGGCTATGGACTGGGGGGTCATGTTTTTTGTCGTACCCATCGAAGTGGACGGCTGGTCTCTTCGCAAGAGCCATTCATTGTCACGCAGACACAGGAAAGAGCGACACGCGTTGAGAAGGGAAGGTCGCCCCTTCCACTTCTACATTTAGTCCCAAGCTTTTTAGCGATTGCAATCACTACTGCGGCGCATGCAGCTGCCAGCCTCGTGTACCTCAGGGTGCGACGCAAGGCTTTCGTACCCTGGGCGGAGTAGAAGCATCGCAACTCATGATTTAACACTCCATGCCAATCGCTGTAACCACCACATCTCTACTCTGCGGAGACCGGACTTGATTGTGTTGCACGTGCTCGCGTCTTGTGAAGCTTAGAGACCGATACGTCTGCATCGAGTCTCATCTGACTAACTTCAGTCCAGCCACAGAGACGTTGATCATGCCGGACCGGTAACAAAGACCAAGTCAAGGAATGCGAGGCCTGACCACTAGAGGTGTTCGGCCATGTCTCAGACACGGTAACATCTCCAACACCTCACCATCATTTTTACCGATTCGACGGACTATTCTACCTCCTACGCGCAAAGGCTTGACCTCCGTCGATGCCTTCACAATCTTGCTTCCCGGCGTGCTCACAGCAGCATTCGTGGCCGATATAGCAGCCAAGGACGTTCGCTGTAAAGAATGGGACCGTCAGATAGCAGCTGCAGAGCAGGAAGTCGATCGACTGCGTGAGAGACAAGCAGAATCATGGGCAAGGATACAGCGGCGCTCCGTCCGCCGCGGACTGCTGGAGCAACGGAGACTTCTAACCACCTCGGCGCGACAAAAGATCGAAGTATCCGAGGACATGGACCCCTTAAATCTGGAGAAAGAGATTGATGCAGCCGACTCGGACGTTGCAGACTCTCCGGCCGATGCAGCCACAACAGAAGACCACATACAGGCACAGAAGCGTTTCGAGCGCTTAGTTGCCACTCGTCTTGCGATACAGTTTATGCTACAGCTCCGAGCAGGAAGAAAGCCTGTCTACAGTGCTCCGATCACCGTCGACCCTAACCATGAGAACTTCCCGCAGAGTTTGGATTATCTAGTACGCGAGCTCGAGAAAGTCAACTCTCTGATGGCCGCTATGAGAATCGAGAATGTGCCATGGGGTTTGGAGATGCCGCCCGAACACCGGCAACGGAGGGAAGAGCTGGGTACCAAACTCGATGAAGTCACTAGAAACTATCAGCGTGCCGAGATACACCTCCCAGATTTTGTCATGGCTTACACCAAGCTCATTGGCGAATATAAGATTGGCCCTCCCATGCGCTCCTATGTCACCATCATGAGAGTCCTATCCAACCTGCAATTGGGAGCCTCACCTATGGCTGCGATGGCCGAGAATGCTATCTGGGATATGCACGTGAAAGTGTCCAGCTACGCGATTGCCAACATACTATACCGACACGCCTCAGAGACTGAGTCGTGGCGCTTTACCGAGTTTGTCAGGAGGTTGACCACAGCGGACTCTTATCCCAGACCACGAAAGCCGTGGTTCCGGACTACTGTCAACGACATGCAGATCTGCGTCCCAAGGTCAAGGAATCCCCATCTCATCAGTGCTCTGATAAGAGCAGCTTTGTGCAACCAGCAGCAAACAGTCGCCGAAGCATATGCCAGTGTTTTCTTCAGCCGGTGTAAGACAGAAGACTACTCGGGTATCTTCAAGTATTTTGTTGTTTCAAGCTTCTTGGACAGCTATGGAGTGTGGGGAAGCTGGAACGTCGGTCAACGATGGCTGCACACCGCGACAGAGTGGGCACAGGAATTCCTTGCTGCCGGCGAGAGAATACTTGGCCGTGTGATTCTGCGAATGCTTGACTTCTGCGTTGCTTGTAATCAGAGGGACGAGTATGAGCACATCCTGCATAGTGCTGTTGCCTACCACATCAGAGTTCCTGACCTGAACGAAGCCAGACCAATTCATCTTTCGGACCGCATGCGGCAAATTCGACTAGACTGGATTGCAAGAGCACGAGAACACCGACCGGTGAATGCACCCTTATGGAGGAAGGTGTATCCAGAAGATGTCCAGAAATTTCAGGTCGCTCTGAAGGACAGGTTCGACTCACAGCAAGATTTGCCGATGAGGAAACCATTTCATCCTTCTGAATCCGATTGGAGGGACCCTCAAAAACATTATTTGACGTATAATCCCATGGTTGCAGCCACCCGTCTGGCTGAAGCCAGGGCACAGCGACGGCTGAGCACCACCAACAAGGCTCATGACATGGCCAAGTGGGGCATTGCCGATCCAATGAACATTGCTCCTGAGAAATATACCTGGAGCGGCTTCCACAGCGGTCTGACTGAGGCACCGGAGGAAGAGAGACATAAGAACGATTCAGAGCTCCCTTATCGGAACCACTTGCAGCAGCAGCAGGAGGAGGAGGAGCCATCAATGTTATCGACTTCCCCCTTCTTCACACAGGCGACCGAAGAGGCGCACATTCCCATCGGGAGGGTAGATACTTATCATGGCCGGTCAGAGCCTGACAGAACGCAAGGCCCGGAAGCGGAGGTTGAGCGACTAAGAGCTGCACTCGCAGCTGCAGAAGAGAAGCTGAGGGTAACCCGAGAGCGGAATCAGCAAGCGTCTGATGACGCAGATGAGCAGCCAAAATGGAGAGCATTCGGAGCGGCGTGAAATGATTGACATTCCATGTAGCTTTCAATTGCCACTCGTGTGTCAACACGCATAACCAGGCTCCTTCCATCGATGCTCAGCGGATCAGTTGGTAAACAATCGTCTGTGCTACACCGTGGACTCTTCGTCTCTCTAGATCTTATCCCAGCGTCACCTCCTCCCTGCAAGAAGCTCAGGATTATAGAAACTTTACTCTTAGGCGCCATTGTCTACCTACTCCTTTTATACAGCGCCGGTCTGACTGACAATAACTGCTCGCTGTCTGCGCCAATTGCCCCACCTACAGCCAGCACTGTACTGCCGTCGCCAAAGTCCTCTAGAAGACGAGACATCGCACTTGGACTTGTCCAAACTCACCTACATGAACAACGCGCTGGATGCCAGCTTCGGCCACGAGCACACCAACACTGCTACTACCCCCATTGCCACAAAAGCAGAAATATCACAGGTACGAACCTTGCAAATATCGGGGCCGGTGAAGGATTTCTCATAAACGATCAGTCGAAACGATACCTGTTTTGCTGGCCGGCTGCAGTCCGGCTCTGGCTGAATGTGCTCGTGCGGAGGATTGGCATGTCAGCTATCAGCGACCGTGGACTGTCGTACGCACGGCTTCCGGCCTGTCTGGGACTGTGTATGTCCAGAACTCTGGTGTGGCGACTGTGCACCGGCGGTAATGCGCCTGTGTGACCGCTGCTGTAGTTTTCAAGTCAGCTTCAGTAATAACATCGCGACACCAATCGGTGTTGACTAGGTAGACCCGACTGCTGAGACGAGGATTGTGGCCAGATTCGTGCGGGTGGAATGATGCTGGGGTGATTACGACAGCGGATGTAGATCCAGCAGTATCTGTCATTCTCACATAGGATGTCTAAACTCGCATAGAGATCCCGCAACACAACACTCGGCAACGTCTCCATTGTACTTATCTAGGTCTCTAGGTTGCGACTTTTGTGTGTTGTACTACAGTGATTACCTCGCCAGGACTGATGCCTTTCTGCGCTTCCCTGTCACCTCGCTCAAGAGATGCTTTATGTATTTCGTCGATACCGTGACTCTCTCCCGCTGATACATTGAACGCCTTGCCATGCCAAACATCAACATGTTGTGTTGACCATGACACTATACGAAATTGCCAGAGCGACGTTGCTGACACCAGTGACACATGGTCGTACCCTCTAGCACTATCATCGGCCGTTGGCTCCGTTGAGGCTTGATGCTCGCCGAGCTCGGCACTTCCTTGCACCTTGAGCAATCAAACCACTCTCCCTGCTCCGAGACATGACGGCAACTGGCTTGCGTTCGTCTGAATGCATAGAAGCAAGAGCAAACGAATCAGTGTTGTGACCGAAATAGAAGTAGATGCCCTGCTTGGTTTTCTTAACAGCGAGGATGCCAATCGCGCCCTGGCAGGGACTGTTCCGTACACCAGGATGCTTCATGAAGTCGTTCTTGATCATGGACAACATTGCTTCGTCTTCGTTACAGGCCTCGAGATGGCCGTGAGTCTTCCTTGTGCAGGATAAGATGCGGTCAGCTGCAATGTGAGCGGCAGCGGTAGTAGCCATGTGTTCGCCAGTGCCACTGGTAACGGTGGCAACGGAGGCTTCGTCTGGGTCATCCGGATCAGCGGGTATGACGGCAGTGCTAATACCGACAAGCGCAGCTGGTCCGCATCGACCTCTGTGTTTCATGCCAATGCCTCCTGAGGATGATCCTGCGGCTATTTTGCCAAAGCAGTCCACGGCTATGGCCCCCACTGTGTCCGTAATATGATCTTGATTTTCTGAGTGGGAGCGGTGGTGGGGTTGGGCATGATCCTCTGATGGCGGCCGGTAAACTCGCTGAGATTGTTGGATTAGGTTCACGTCGGAATCGCAAAAGCCGTCACTGTCACGGTAGCCTGAACCATCAGTTCGCTGTCTCTTCCTCGCCTGTGCCATTTCAGCCAAGTGATCGTCGATCCCTGTGTCGTCATCTTCAAAGTAGGCGTTGAGTTCTTTTGAATACCGCATTGTTGGTCCATCAGCGGAAGCATGCTTTGATACATTATGCGACTGTATCCGAAGTTGACCCAGGTTTTGCGGTGTAATGGGAGGACTCAAACTGTTCGATGTGAAGGCAGGAGTTGCAGGGGCGGAGTGATGTATTGGAGGTGCTCTAATGCCGTTGGTCTCTGCTTGCTTTCTCTCGTCAGCTTCGGCCTTGAGAAGGTCTCTCCTCCAATGTTGCCATCTATCTTTAGCACCGTCGGAGACAAGATAGTCTCTGGGCAGTATGTTGACGCCATGAGTCTCGGCGAAATCAGTGGCTCCTTCGCCCACAAGGAAGTTGGGTGGTACGCGGGAAAGCGACAGAGGCTGAATGCTTGCCTCGAGGACGTGTCGAGCAACAACGATGGGATTTTTGACCTCTGGAAGAAAGTCAGTCTCAGCTCCAGAAGGACGAATCAAGTTGGGCTCACGTGTTATAGCTCCGACAGCACCGCTTCTTCCATAATGGTCAACGATGCAAGCATCGCATTCCACGGCACCATCCATGGTAAGGTTGCTTCCATAGCCCGCGTTGGTGATGTCGCGATCTTCGAGAAGGCGAATGGCCATTTCAACGGCTTCGATGGCGTCGCCTCCATTCTTTAAGATAGCCATGGCCACCCTTGCCGCATCATTGCACGCTTTAAGGTGATTTTTCTCGTTGTTTGTGCTGTGGTAGCCAGCGCCCGCATGGACGTAGATCGCACACAGGTCGCCACCCTCAATAGCTCGCCTGAGACGCATGGTTCTGATAGACCCTTGGTGCAAGGATTTCAGGAGAAGGCTGTCAAGTAACGTGCCGAAGCCGGTTACAAGGCTGGATCCAGTGAAGCCTGCGTATGCGAAATCTTACCCTGTGGAGAATATTACGAGACTTTCAGCATTCAATAAAATTGGTCGACAGCAAGCAATCTGCCATTAAGGTGTCCGTAAAGGAGCGTGAATAGCTGGGCCCGAATTTAGAGGGAAATGGAGGAGGTCAGTCTAGCTTCAAACTAGCAATAAACTCGACTGCGGCCGACATGAAGTCTGGGTTGCGAGTCTCTAAGGAGCGTTGAAGAGCTGCAGATAATTGATTTTACCAATGTGACGGGGCTGGTTAGCTAATGATTCTTCGCGATGTAGGTTGAGAGGGAGTCGTGGGTTTTGGCAGCAAGTACAACTGGCAGTTGCGCGTTGCGATGTCTCCTTCCATTTATGGAGGTCGGCGTGTCGAGTCATCATCAAATTGGCAGCCACAGGAAGCTTCCTTGAAACCCATCATATGAGCGACTGCCTTTCTTACTTCCAATGAATCCAAAGAAAGGTGCAGCATGAATGTGGCAGCCTTGCCCATGCGGCATCCGTGGCTCCGCCAAGATGAGGCTGCAGATGGTGGCCGGCGGCTTCGTCATCCCACTCAGGCCGTCTCGTTTGTACGGAGTACTGCGGATGCTACAGTACTTCCCGGCTTCACATTCATGGTAGCTTGAACGACCACCCGCCGTACAACTTTGGTGAAAGACACCACCGCAAGCACTATAGGCAACAATACTTTGACATGAAGTGCCGGCGGTGAAGCACATTTTACAATCTCGACTGCCCCTCCTATATGGTCCATTGTGACAACCAGCTTTTGTGACGGCCGCCAATATGACCTCCCAAACGCCTGCCGTTGTCATGGACAAGTAAGTAACTACCCAGCAAGAGGCGACTCTACATCTGCTAACAGCATTTGTAGCGGTACCGGCTTCTCAAAACTTGGTCCGTCCCATCTCTTTCACAGAATCCTGGCCTTTCAAGCTGATTGACATAAGGATTCGCTGGCAACGATGCCCCGTCCTGGGTCTTCCCTACTGCGATTGCGACAAAAAGCGCTGCAGGCGGCGCAGGTGGTTCAGGAGCCGGTAGACCTGCGGTCGCCAACAAACCTTCCTACCTGACTGGCGGCGCTGGCCCAAGCTCAAACCTGTCTGGGAAGAGAGGAACCGAAGACCTTGACTATTTCATTGGTGATGAAGCCATTGCGGCTGGGGCTGGTCCAGGCTATGGCGTACACTACCCTATCAGACATGGCCAGATTGAGAATTGGGATCATATGGAAAGGTTCTGGGCTAACTCGATATTCAAATACCTGAGAGTAGAACCCGAGGACCACTACTTTCTACTCACAGAGCCTGTATGTGCGGGGATGACAATCTAAAGGCATCGCTAATCGGGTGCGCAGCCTCTGAATCCGCCTGAAAACCGAGAGAACACGGCCGAAATCATGTTTGAATCCTTCAACTGCGCAGGTCTTTACATTGCCGTCCAGGCTGTACTAGCACTTGCTGCTTCGTGGACGTCCTCCAAAGTCACAGACCGATCACTGACCGGTACTGTCATTGATTCGGGCGACGGCGTTACGCACATCATACCTGTCGCCGAAGGTTATGTCATTGGATCCTCCATAAAGAGCATACCCATAGCAGGTCGAGACATCACGTATTTTGTACAAAACCTGCTGCGGGAGAGAGGCGAAGCAGACAGTAGTTTGAAGACTGCCGAAAGAGTCAAGGAGGAGTACTGTTATGTTTGCCCAGATATCGTGAAAGAGTTCGCAAGATACGATCGAGAGCCTGATCGGTTCCTCAAGCACACTGTCACTCATCCTAGTGGCCGCACGGTGTCGATAGACGTGGGATACGAACGATTCCTCGCACCCGAGATCTTCTTCAACCCAGAGATATATTCGTCTGACTTCCTGACGCCTTTGCCAACTGTCGTGGATGGGGTAATTCAACAATCTCCCATCGATGTGCGAAGAGGCTTGTACAAGAACATTGTCTTGTCGGGTGGTTCAACGCTCTACAAGGACTTTGGAAGAAGGTTACAAAGAGACATCAAACACTTGGTAGACGCGCGGATTCGAGCTTCCGAGGCGAGGAGTGGAGGAGCAAGAAGTGGCGGTCTGGAAGTCCAAGTCATTACACACAAAAGACAAAGACACGGCCCGTGGTTTGGAGGTTCGCTGCTCGGTCAGACTCCCGAGTTTCGAAGCTACTGCCACACCAAAGCAGAGTACGACGAGATAGGTCCTAGCATCGTTAGAAGATTCGCTCTTCTTGGTGGTCCAGGAAGCACGTAGAACAAATAGATGCGAAATCAAGGTCCATCAAGTGTTCCCCAAGGTTCGAAAGACCACGGTGACTATTCCACCACCAGCACTGATTTTTCAGAAGAGCAGAGTGGTATGCATGTTCAAATATGACGAGAACAGGAAGATCGCATAGAAAGGCACTCGCCTCGAATTCAAAAAGCATTTGGCCTTGCCTTGAATCGACCTCGTTGTCAAAAACCAACCTCAAAACAATCCACAGCAGGGATTTACCGGCTTTCTTCAATCCAACTACTAATCTATCGTTTTCAAGCTTAGGTAAGCTGGTCTCTCGGAATTATAGTCACTTGCAAGAACCCAGTATCAGATTACAGAGATACGAATCTTTGCGTCAGATGCTCTCGTAGGTGGCCTGTCTGTGGACCATTATTGCAAGCCATCTATCTCCGATCGGCAGGCCAAGCCGGCCCGGGACACCTTTCATGATAGTTTATGCAGTAAAGCTAAAGCCGCATGAGATATGCATCTCGAGCAGGGCATTATTATTCGGCACGCTCATGTCGTCTAAGCTTTCAAATACAACTGTCAAAATACCGAGGTTGGGCTGCTATCACATACACATCCTTTCACGCATCCTTGAGCATCATTCACCAATGAGTGGCTGCACAAGGAACAATTACTTCGCCTATTTGTGGTCGCAATGTCTAGGCTTGGGAGGTATCATCCTTACTTGTCCGCCAGACTCGTGAACAAGGTAGCACCAGCAAAACAGCTCCACACATTAGGCGATCATCGCTGCTGCAGCTAGAGCTCAGGTACAGCGTTCAAGCTTGCATTAGCAATGTTCTTGCTGCGGCATGCATCGTGAACCTATGCGACTTCCTATGCGGGCTCCTCAAGTTGTTTCGCAATCTCGCATACCATTTCTCGATGCGAGCATTGATCAAGCACAATGCAGCTCGTAGTACAATGGGCCTGTAGGCAACTTCTCCGATCTCGAGTTTCAAGGTAATGTTTCTGCTGATATCCCGCGGCATCCTGTGCTTACCCTGTCGTGTCTGTTATTGAGGGAGAACAGCAAAATGAAGCCGTTAAGCACACGAGCCGCAACTTCCTTTTCTCTCTTCGCTGCCGCTCAAGCTTACTATCGAGGTGGGCCAATCTGGGGAAATAATTTCGGCGTACCTGGACAAAACGCTTCGTACGACTATGTCATTGTTGGTGGAGGAACCGCTGGTCTCGCTTTGGCAACGCGACTGGCGGAGAATACCTCGCTAACAGTAGCTGTCATTGAGGCTGGCGGATTCTACGAGGAGGATATTGGTAATATATCAGTCGTGCCAGGATTAAGCCTTGCATATACATCACCAAGCACACTATTGACCAATGCATTCCCTTCGGTGGACTGGGGTATCGAGACTGTCCCTCAAGATGGACTCATGGATCAAGTGTATCATTACTGGCGAGGGAGGACGTTGGGCGGCAGGTAAATCGCCATACCGGTGATTCAAAATCGCACTCATGCTCACTGAAACTCGTAGCTCCGCTCTCAATCAACTAGTCTACCAAAGAGGCACCAAAGAAAGCTACCAGCTCTGGGCAGACGAAGTCGACGACCAGAGCTATACCTGGGAAGAGTGGCTCCCATACTTCCAAAAGACAGCCCACTACACCCCACCAGACATGACAAAGCGCCCGACAAACGCCTCAGTTCCTCCTCCATCTGCCTCAGCCTTCACCGAAAATGAAGGACTCCTCGAAGTCGGCTACATCAACTACCCGGTACCTTTCGGCTCCTGGACCCAACTCGCCTTCCAAGAACTTGAATTCCCGACCCTCTCAGACATGAGCTCCGGCGTCCTCATCGGAGCCCAATACGTGACCCAAACCCTAGCTCCTGACATGACCCGCTCATCGTCGCAAGCGTCCTACCTCTCTTACGCCCTCGCCTCGAACCGTCAAAACCTGATAGCTTATCCCCGGACTCTCGCCAAACGCATTCTCTTCGACTCCAACCTGACCGCGACAGGCGTAGCAGTCCAATCAGTCATCGGCCAAATCCCCTACGCCCTCTCTGCTCGTCGTGAAGTCATCGTCTCCTCCGGCGCCCTCCACTCCCCGCAACTCTTAATGGTCTCCGGCATTGGCCCAGCTGCAACCCTGCAGAACTATTCCATCCCTGTCCTCGTTGACCTGCCTGGCGTTGGCCAGAACCTCTGGGACCACATGCTCTTCACCTTGACCTACCGCGTGCGCACCCAGGGTCTTGGACGCCTCAAGGACCCCATTTACTTCTCCGCCGCCGTAGAAAACTGGAACACTAACCGAACTGGCCAACTAGCGAATACGGGCTTTGATTTTGTCGCATGGGAGAAACTGCCGAATCGCACTGCCCTGGGCGAGCAAGCAGTGGATGATCTTAGTTATTTCCCGGATGACTGGCCCGAGCTGGAATTCATCATTGGCGACGCAGCAGATCCGACGAACACATTCGATTACGCGTCTGTAATTGGCGGGCTGGTTGCACCGCTGAGTCGAGGGTTTGTGAGTATTGCGAGCAACGACACGACTGATCTTCCAGTCTTCAGCCCCAACTGGCTCACGCACCCGACCGACCAGCGCGTGGCGATCGAGGCGTTCAAGCGGTGTCGGGCAGTCTTCGAGACTGACGCTGTTCAACCGGTGCTCATCGGCGACGAAGCTGTGCCGGGGCTGAACGTAACGACCGACGAGGAGATCTTGGCGTACATACAACGGGCCGCGACAACCATCTACCACGCGGCGTGTACGTGTAAGATGGGCAATGGGTCGGATCCGATGGCTGTATTGGATTCGCAGGCCCGGGTTCGTGGTGTGAAAGGGCTGAGGGTTGTTGATGCGAGTTCTTTTCCGGTGCTGGTGCCCGGCCATCCAATGGCGACGATTTATGCGTTGGCGGAGAAAATTGCGGCACAGATCTTGGGTGGGTTGTGAATGAGTTGTGGCGGGGTTTGTCAATCGCAAGCGACTGCAAGATTTCATTTCGTGGAAAGTGATTTGAATGGTGGTATTGAGTGTCCTGCCGCGACAAGTCGACACCAAGCTTGAAAAGCAAGCAAGTTAGCATGCACGATACGTTCCGTAGATTTATGTAACCTTCACGCCGCCTATCTGTCTTTCCTTTGACCCATCTTACCTTCGAGCTCCGCTTCTGTTGAATATGTGTTCGATATTACGCTCTTCGTCCCTCAACATAATAGCGTGCTCCTCTGATAAAAACAGGCCAGATAGCCTGGCTGCGCGCAACGACCAAATGTATGTTCCGCAGCCGAGCAAGGAAGAGCCCATCCGGCAATCAAGCGACGTAACACCCTTCTAAGTCGCCGTAGATCAGAACAACAAAGTTGAACAGCAGGCCTTGTTCGAGACGAGACGAGACCGGACATATCACGATCCAGGACCAACGAAAAGTTAAGGAGGGAGCTGGGAAGTACTTCCGCCGCGATTTGAAGGAGAGCTCTGAGCGGAAGCTTGCCGATGGGCAGGCGGGCTGTGTGCGGGTGGGGACGGGTATGAAGCTCCTGCTTGCAGATGCTGGAGGATCGGCCCTGGGCAGAGGGGAAGTTTTACTGACGCATGGGGCGGGTGGTGGTGCTATGGCGGTGAGGAGGACCGGGGGTAATGGATCTGGCGCTGTTGTGGCGTTGTGGTGATGGTGGGACGTAAAGCATGCGTGCTTACATGAAAGAGTCGTCAGAGGCACCGTCACCGTGGGGAACAACTTGGATCATTAACGAAACCAGTAGTCAGCGTTAAGCGATGAAAGATCGGATATGATTTTATTTCGCGTCTTCGGTCCACGTCCTCTCGCATGTCGATGTCGATCTCTAGACCAAACGGATAGGCTACTATCTCAGGCCGGTGTGACAGGCCTCGGCGTCACCGTTCCACTAACGCCTCCATCCGCTCTTCTCTTCTTTTTCTTCTTCCGCGCGACCACAATCGGTCCCTTCCCCATGCTCCCTACTCCACTCCCTCTGACACTCAAGTTCGTTCCACATGTCAAACAGCCTTCCCGATCAAGATCCTCCAGACTCTGATCGCAGAAGATTGACAGACAAATACTGCAGACGTACCCAATGGGGATAATATTGCGGTGGCAGAAGCAAGCGGCGCGGAAATCGACGTCGATACGTGTCGGTGTGATTAGGTGGAGACGAGAGGAGGGCGTTGGGAGAAAAGAGGTGAGAAGGTACGTTAGCATAGACTGGGAGGCAACAGAGGTTTTTGTGCGTGTGGATTCTGTTTGGGAGAGAGAAGAGGGAGATGGTGGTGTTAAGCGGGCGAGAATGAAGATGCCGTGGGTTGCATCGCTGGCTTGTTGCAGGAAGACCGTGGAGGTTTGGGAGGACTTTTGGACGACAGTCTCCTCCCTCGCGGCAGTCGTGGACTTTGCCGTTACTTCTTGTTTTGCTTGTTGATGCTGGGGGTCGTGGAGTAATGGGAGCTGAAGGACGTCTATAGGGATGTTGAGTCTCTGGCATGCGAATATGGAATTCATGATTGGGATGTACTGGTGAGCGAGGTCTGTTGATGGTGATAGCGTGACAATCAAGATTCGTGATTGTAAAGATCTGTTCGACTGACTGTCTGGATCCGTGATTGTTGTGGTGGACTGGTCCGCTAGACTGGATGATATGCCGGTCAGTGATTCCTGCAGCTCTTGAGACCGGCGGTTGATGTAGCTCAGGGCCAAAGAGAGAGCGCCAGCTATCATGGTGCTGGTCTTTTCTTGGACTACGTCTGGGGAGGTTCCTGACATGAGATTGCAGAGGTTGCGAACAAGCTCGTCTTCGATAAGACGGTAGGGGCGGTATTTGTTGCTATCACTGTCTAGTAACGCGTGCCCAGTGCTTGATTTGGTCGATGTGCCATTTACGTTGAGCTTGACCCGCTTGTTCCTATTCATTGGAGCATCATCATCTTCATCACCGCTTTGTCGTTGACTCATCGTTTTCGATTGCTGCTTCCGAGGCGGCTTTTGTGCATTGGCTGTCGGGTACAGCCATTGCGCTTTGTCGCAATGACTTGCGATGACGGCTACTTGATTTGTGTAGTTGCAGGCAAGGTGAGCATTGATGAATACGAGCAAGTTGGCGACAGCACTCGAGATTGACAGCACTGGATCGAGCAATGCCCACGCAGCAGGATTCGTGTCGAGGATGATGGTCAACAACGACGGGCTTTGCTCTGCTCGAGTCAGTCATCCTTTGCATTCCAGGATGCTGCTCGAGTCAGGCGCAAACTTACCTGTTTTTGATACATCTTCCTCGAAGTGTTTACTTCCGTCGGCGCCGTCCATTTTGGAAGCCGGCAGCGTAGCCGAATCTTAGCACTGGACGCAAATCATGGAAAAGCGCTTATGCGCTATTTGTGGACGGCGTGTGGCGATGGAAAAGCAGCCTCGACTATACGTTGGCCAGTTATTGCCTATTCCTATGAATTGTTCCAGGGGCGTAGATAACGAGCACGATTTCTGGCCGCAAATCTAAAGCCCACAGCGTTGAAAATGCAGGCGTACCGTCACTGGCGCGGAAATGACAAGGCTGTTATCGGCAGGTTTTGAGGTTGAGCCAGTAATGAATTGGCCGAAGCAAGAACGGGAGTTTGATGAGACCTCAACATGACACAACTTACATGACGTCTCCAGTGACACAAGCCACCATTCCTCCTTTCGTGTGGCGCAAGATAGGTCAGGCTCGGCGACTCTGCAAGGCTCAAACAGGCCTCAACCTCGAGATCTGCGGCCCTGAGGTCTAGTTTGTTTAGCAAACAATTTTCGAGTCATTACAGAGTAAAGATTCAAAAGAATTCTAGACCCATGTTCGAGTTAGCATGCCTTATTCTGACCATGTAAAGGCCCGGCACCTTCTCATCGGGACCCCGGATGCAAACCGGTACGGATGACCGTAATCTCCTATATCGGTCAGATGACAAACATGTATTCCGTACATGAGCCAAGATGCTCTGGAAGGGCTTGGAATGTCCTTCGGATCAAGCAGAGGCCAGCTGGTCGGGTTGAAAATGAACGAACATGTGCAAATTCGAGACGCCGCCGACGGTTAATCACTTGCCGCTAAAACTGATCATTTGAGGCTTGTGTACCCCTGAGAAGTCGTTGTAAGTTGGGGCAGAATTAGGCGTGCTTACGTGCCCAATGTCATTGGTTAGACCTATGACAAAACCTCTCAGCCGCCCCGAATTTAGCACAATCAGATCTCTCCGGTTGCGGATCTTCCAACGCGTGTAAATCCACCAGCTCCGGCCATTCACATTTACACGTGCCAAAAGTGCGTCAATAATGCGATATGAAGCAAATTATTCCTGCATTGCACCGGCACTGTACTCCTGCCCACAAAGCAGATCTCAGGACTGACAGCAAAGTTCAGCACGCGCCAGTATTGTTTGTTTCTTGCAAATCAAAGTGACTCAGCTGACAGACTTTGTATTTATGTTTTGTTGACTCCTTACCACCGGATTACTCGACCCAATTTTACTGCTAATTTCCTCCACGCCATAAGACTTAATTTTTTTCCTGTTCATGTGGCAACCCTCACCTTGATCTCTCAGACGCGCAACCCAACATATAGAGTCGCCACTGAGCTCGAGATCGATTGTCGGGTCACATCCTCCATTTCATGGCTGCGGTAGGCAGACTTACTCAAGCGCTATCTCAAGAACGTGCCTCACTGCTCGCGACTGAAGCAATAGCACTTGCGAAGTCGGGGAGGCTTGAAGTAAGTTTCAAACCCCCACCAATTGCATCAATGGCGCCCAACTAACCAAATTTGCAGCAAGCCGCGACGAGGCTGAGAGAGGCAGCCGCTTTGGGTCATGATAATGCCGATGTACAAGCAGCATTCATAGCTATACACGAAGGTCAGAGTACTTCGCCGTTGATAGATCTATGTCGACGGTATGCACAGTACCACGACAAGCAAGCAGGCGAAGATGCCGTCAAATATCTTCGGTCGTCAGAGTCTTTGGGTCTTAGCCAGGCAGCGGCCCTTGACTGCCTAAAACTGATTCTTGAAGAACCACCAAACAAACTGTCGGCCGCACAAGATGCCATCATATCAGAGCTTGCCAGAAGTACGCTGCAAATACGACAGTATCTTGTATCCCGACTCATCGAATCGACGACAGAATTCTTCGAAGACATGTTCGCTCGAGGCGATGACTCGGCGACCTCCCTGAGAAGTATTGTTCTAGAAGCTAAATTGTGGCCAAGCGAAGAAGTCAGATTACGCATCGAGAATGACCTCTTTGTTCTCTTCATCGCAAAGTTGATGGAAAGCGGCCACGATCATGATGGGCGAGCACTGAAAGGCATCACGTTGTTGCTATTGGCAGACACGGCACGATTGTACCCCCACATTGATGAAGACGCCTTCGACGCACTTCTCACATCCCTAGACTTCAGGCTACCAGCAGATGTCCGAGGACAAGCGACGCTCGTCGTAACCAAGTTCATGGAGGTTGCCGAACTCGAAGCACAAAAATACTTCAGCACTTTCATCACAACACAAGTGGCCAAATCGAAGGCGGAAGCCCTCATCATTTCCTTCTCCGCAGCTGCGCAATTATTCCCAGTCGCATCAAATATCGCAGCCCAGCTTTTCCTCACACAAGGGTTCCTTCAGAATCTTATGCCACTCCTACAACAAAAATTCAGCAGTCCCATGGTGCACGACTCATTCTTGGCCCTAATCAGCGCGGCCTGCGTCGACAGTGCATGCCGCAAAGCCATCCAAGAACACTGCTCAACCTGGCTCTCCCACAAAGTGAGCAACGGCTCCGGCCGTCAACCCGCTATGGCCGCAACCATTCTCGCAAAGCTACGCACAGCGAATTCTCGTGGATCTGGAAATGGGAGCGCAAATGTTGATGGAGGAGTGGGAAACGATAATGTTAGTGACCTTGTTGATCTTTTCCAAAAATCCCTTGTCGTTTCAGAAGACGAAAAGTCAAGCCAAAACGACTCTGAAAAGAACATCTCTGACTCTATTGAAGGTCTTGCGTACACATCTCTGAGACCCGAAGTCAAAGAACAGCTAGCATCGAACCCAAAGCTCATCAAAGCCCTCTTATCCGCCCTCGAAGACAACCCAAGCAGCCCAGAAATAACGATTGGCGGTCTCAGCATCATCTCCAACCTAACGCACTACCAACCTAACCTCTCCGAAGAGCAGAAGAAAATGTCACAGCTCAAAGCCTACGCAAACGCTGGTAAACCAACATTCGGAATCTCCGAGCTCGAAGACGACGCACATGTCGAAAAGCGTTGCAACGTGCTGGTCAAGGCTGGTGTGACGGGCACTCTAACCAGTATCAATAAGACGCCGTCCTCCGCAACGCAACAGCTAACGGATAAGATCCTGCTGAGTCTTTCGCGGAACAAAAGTGATCGTGGGACGATTGCTCAGCAGGGGGCTGTGAAATTGTTGATCAGCCATTGTCAGCCGAGGCAGCACTCGGCGTCACACAAGGCGCTACTTTCCACAACATCTTCCACGAGCACAACGGGTTCACCAGACGAAAAATCTCAGCAATTGAAAGGCCAGATCTCAACAGACGCCGCCCACGCGCTCTCTCGTATCCTCATCTCCCTGAACCCCTCACACGTCTTTCCAGCCAACTCGACACCACACATCACATCTGCGATCCCGCCCCTAGCACACCTGATCAAGCCACCCTCTTCCTCTTCCGAACACAGCCCAGCACTTATAGATAGCGGTCCTCGCGACCTCTTACCAGTTTTTGAATCGCTCCTCGCCCTCACCAACCTCGCGTCTTCGCCTAATCCCGATGTCGCAACCTCGATAGTTCGACATTGCTTTGCAGACGTTGAAGATCTGCTGCTGTCCACATCCCACGACGCCGTACGGAGAGCAGCCGTGGAATTGATATGTAATCTTGTCGCTTACCCGGCGGGTATTATCCTCTACGCCGATGGAAGTCAGCGGGCGTTGGAGCGGTTGAGGATACTGGTCGCAATGGCTGACGTTGAGGACGGGAAGACACGGTCCGCGGCGGGCGGAGCGTTGGCGATGCTAACGGAGTATGAAGAGGTAAGGAAGGTGATTGTGGAGGACAAGGAGAAAGTCGGGCGGACGATCGAAGTCATCTTGGAGATGGTGCAGGACGAAGACACGGGTATCAAGCATCGCGGTTTCGTGGTGCTGAGTAATCTCTTGGACTCCGAAGAGGGTAGGGGTGAAGAGGTCAAGAAAATCTGCGCGGAACAGGATGGAGTTGAGAAGGTGAAAATGGCATTGAGGGAGGTAAGGGAGCAGGCTGTGCTGGCGGTCGGCGTTGACGTGCTGAAGAGTTTGATGGGAAAGGATTAAAGTGTCGCTATGATACCACTTCATGAAGTTATGTTTTTGGACACTATGGAAGGCTTTAGACCTATGAGTGGGAAGACCACGCGTTCTGAGGATTACATTTTGCAACTTCGTCTTTGAAGCTAGACTTGCTGAGTTATCTGCTAGATAAAAGAAATCGGAATAGCTCTTTACGGTACATCGTTGGAAGGCACAAATATGGCGCTTTAGCAGCTATAGCCGAACAGGAACCTCGTGGAAAATGGACGTCAGCCTTAATGATGAAGCTAGTGCACAACCTCATAGCTTTCGAGAAGGCGACATTGCTAAAATGAATCGTGGATTTATTAACAATGAAGTGATCTCGGTCACTCTAGCAGTGACGGGAATTGCTCACCTCCGGCACAGCTTTCTTATTCTTCAGCTGACCTGTATGATAACCAACCATGGTAGATGGTGATGTGCTCTGCTCATCAGAGGTGCTACTCGGTAATAACAGGTTTGGTGGACATCACCTATCCGATCCACGGGTCCAGCATTGCTAACACCGTCGAATACCACATGTCGCATATGTCGAACAGTTGCCAACCACAACGGTGCTATTCTCGAGCTTTAGAACCACACCTTTGGATCAAACAGGTCGATGAGACCCAATGCCGCATGACAGAACGTATTCAGTATACAACTGCACAAACGCTGTACTGCAGAGACCTACATGACAAAAGCTTATTGCAGTTCGTACTCGAATCACGACGGCAGTCTTCTCCCGTTCTCAAGACATTGTCGTCTCATCAAAGACTGAAACTCAGGAAAGGAATCGACATTCTTGAAGGTCAGACATTGGTAGGATAGACATGATGGACAGTTCGGTCGTGTACTTCACACGTGACTTGGTGATTCCCATTGCAAACAAGCCAAACACGACCTTGATGCAACTGAGACGGCATGGAGACGAGTCCGTGATTGAGATATGTCGGCCTGACTTGTGCTGTTGATTTGCATGTCCTTTTTCCGTCTAACTTGAACCGACTTGCTCGCACCGCCTATCGACATGGCGTCTAACATAGATCTCGACGATGACGATATCTATCCCGAGCACGACAACGCCTATGCACCTCCAGAATCCAGGATGCAGGATGTGGACGATGAGGAGGAAGGAGAAGAGGTCGAGAGCGATAGTGATGTGGGAAATGGCAATTTGGCTTGAAGTTTCCGACTGACATAGACAGGACGACATCAATTTCATCACTGACGCGAAGGACGAACCGAAAACAGAAGCTGGCTCGTGTGTGCAAAACCAGGTGTCTGATACGCGCTGGGCTTACTAACGGGAGTGCTGCAGCCAAAAGAATCTCAGGCCTGGATCGCAGGTGAATGATAGAGAAAAAGCGAGACCTTCTCCAACTCCAACACCTGGCATCAAAAGAGAGCTCACACCACAAGCAAACATAAATCGCATATCGACACCTCAAAGTGACGGCAGGCCTGGTACGGATTACCCGGCACGTCACACCTCGACCCTCGATCCTCTGAACGGTAATCCAGTACACCCTGCTACTGGCAAGCCTATCTTTGACACAGATCTGGACAACGACTTTCCCTCCGAATCGTCGAAACCCTGGCGCAAACCTGGCGCAGATATCACGGATTTCTTCAACTACGGCTTCGATGAATTCACTTGGGCGAGCTACTGTCTCAAAAAGCAACAAATGCCGAAAGAAATCAAGGCGATCAATCAAGAAGCTGAACAGATCAAGGCGTTCATGGATCAAATGCCCAGTGCAGGCATGCCAGGAATGCCTCCGATGCCAGCTGCGCCAACTGTACCGGCCCAGAATGGTAGTGTACAGCCAGGAATGCCCAGCGAGCAAGAGATGCAGCAAATGATGGATTTCATGAGAATGCAAGGAGTTGATCCCATGCAGATGGACCCAAGTCAAATGGCTAGCATGATGATGATGGCCGGTGGACCAAATCCTTTGCAACAAGGAAATCAGCCTCCTTCTGGTCCAGCCGGATTTGCTGGCGGTCATCAAGACAATTTTGGTATTGGCGGAAGAGGAAGGGGAAGGAGAGGCAGGGGCAATTGGCAATAGTACATTGAATTGTTACCTCCGCTATCAAGACGCTAATCAACAAGTCTCAGGCCGTGGTCCGAGGGTTATACTATTGGCAGAGCCGACCATTTATCGCAGCAACAAGATCCTGATTCCTCTCTTTGTTAGGGGCATCTAAATTTGAGAAACAAGCCATTAGGTTTCTCATGGAAAATCGCATCAGACAATGGATGCTACTTCTAGCACAAAGCGAGCGCCTAGCAGATCGCTTTGTAAGAACATGCCTGGCCAAAATCATCCTTCTTTGTTGGCCTGTCTCTGGTGTCATTGTTCGGGAAGTTTTCGAATTGCTTTTAGTTGAGTGCCTATCCGAACAAGGGCCTTGACTTTGTCCAGATAATTTATGGCCAAACAGACCCGGAAGATGTCGTGGGACGAACAAGAATTCGACCATTAAATCTGGACAACAGAACTGACCAAGCCTTCACCATGACGACTACCACAACGCTCGTCCAGATAGTTACTGATAATGGATGGGTGATGACACCAAGATGGGTCAGAAGAGCATCAGCTGAACTCGGCAAGATGTTTCCTGCTACCCCTCCTACACCTGCTACACCTCCGATCGTAGACAGCGACAATGGAACTAGACCACAACGCCGAACAAAGACAGAACGACCGGTAACATGGCATGCATCTTCGGGCTCACTAGTGTTTCCAAAGCTCGATGTGCAGTCTCCGAAACACGTCACGTCGTCTCAAGCACGAGAGCCCAGCCTTCGCCGCACGAAAAAGGAACTACCGCCTCTGCCAGAAGGCGAGCATAGCGCAGCAGCAAGGAGCAGGATACGGCACAAAGCAGAAAGACGCGCAAGCCGCTCACGCAGCAGGCGATCGGGGAACAACCCGACCCAAAGCCTGCGGTCAAGCAGACGTAACTCTGCTGCGTCCGTCACATCAATCCCAGCGAGCTCTTCCACCAAGATTCTGAGTGCCGACGAGCTTGTTGCTGGGAAAAAAAGAAATCGAAAGAGCTCACCTTTACCGCTACCGCTTTCTCTGGCAACAAGCGCTGAAGACCTTCAAAATCTCAAAGAGATCAACAGGCGGAGTACTCCGCTACCTCTTCTTATGGACACGATTCCGGCGTCTCCTGACCATTCAAACCGTCGAGAGCCCGGTTCTGCGGCCGTCTCCAGACCCCAACGAGGAGCTCGTGAGCGACGAATGGGAAGAATCCTTAATGCATTGCTGGTTCCACCGCTGTCGCCAATGGTCTCCCCGAAGACTCGGTTCCCAATGCCTACAAGACTTGCGCCACCTCTCAAGACAGCCGCTACAACATACCAAAATCACATCCCGATATTTCGAAAGAGGCGAGACATTGCTCATGTACCCGCAAGCGCAAAACGGTACCTGTGGCAGATCGAAGTTGACGGGAAAGGACCGCTTATTCCAAAGGTACAACTTGACAGGAAGCCAAGCAGACCAGAAACTGGCTGGAGCGTCGATCTCCCAACTCCACGCCTTGTAGGACTGCCGTCTTCAAAATATAGAGAGCGTGTCTTCTTCGGAGACTACCAAAGTGATCAACACGGGCACACAAAGTTCAATAGAGATAGTGGTTTCTGGAGTTGGAGTAGAGACGTACGGTAAGTGCTATTTCAGTTCTTGGAACATGGCATGTTCTTCTGATTCTTCCAAACTACCATACGATTCAACACCAAAAGCAAGGTCCTCGATTATGTCCACATAAAAGGAAGTGTGCTGAAACGGCCGGCGAATTTCGGCGACTGGCACTGCGGCAGTGCTGACTAAGGTGGAGTTCGCTTCTTGCGGCTGCAAATCTAGATCTATGCGCGATGTGACTGGCTGGCCTGAAAGGGCATCGTCATCGTTATTGCTTATTTCCCAATCACCTCCAGAGGCAGGTATTGCACATTTATATTATTCTTATCTTCCTGAAATTAGATACTGTGCTTGATACTGTCACGTTAATTCATAGCTTCTCCAAGATGAGTGACTCACAACGACCATCTCTACGACCTCCAGACCTCCCCGAAGGCTGGAAGGCCATCTGGAACGACCAGTACCAGGAATGGTTCTATGTAAACCTCAGCACCCAACAAACCACATGGAACAAGCCAACCATACCAGCTCTAGCAGCAACTAACAGCACGGACACCTCATCTTCAATAGCTCCTAGCGCGGACATTTCAACACAACGAACTGGTCACGGTGACAAAGTTCCCGCGTTAACCTCTCCCGGCGCACACCCCCAAGACGACGTAGCCTATGAACGCCAAATCCTCTCCGACTACGATTTCTCACCCTCACCGTCCGGCTATGCTACCACTAATACTACCGAACCCACAAGCGTTGCATCCGCCTGGTCCCGCAAACGTTTTTGCCACGTCTTGGTCAAACGCTACTCCAAATCCAACCCCTCTCGCGTTGGCGCCGCCCAACGCGAAATCAACGCCCTCCATACCCTCTCTGACCCCGCTATCCCGCCATTGCTGGACTACTTCGACCCGGCGAACACCGTGTTCGTCGTTACTGAGGACCGCGCTGATGAGAACTTGAGGCAGTACGTTGAGTCCCGGGGTCCATTGAGCGGCGATTTGCTCAAGGCGATCCTGACGCAGTTTTTTGGGGCGTTGACGAGTATCTTCATGGCAGGATTCGCGCATTTGAGGGTTTGTGAGGAGACGCTGTGGATTGAGCCCAAGAGTGGGCAGTTGACGATAAAGGGGTTTCAGGATTGTTGGCCTTATGGGCAGGAGAGGAAAGAGAGCTTGTACGCGCCGGTCGATGTAAGACCTGGTGGTGAGGGGGTGTGGCGGCCCCCGGAGACGTTCGCGGACGGAGAGTACAATGCTCGTAAGGCAGTCATTTGGAGCTGTGGGGTTGCTATTGTAGGTTTTCAAAGCGATTAGCTGACGTGACGGGGCTAACGAGAGATAGTACTACATGGTCACCGGTCAGACCGAGAAGCTGTCGAATCTTGAGCACCCTGCTTTCCAGAGGCAAGATTTGACCACAATGGCAAACACAAAGGTGAATACAGGCGCGAACACGACAGGCGAAACATCCACCGAGCTGCCAGCCTCTTCACGAAGGCTTTCGCTAGGTCACGCTCGCCGCCGCTCCTCCCAAGGCAGCCGTAAACTCAGTAGCAGCATCAGCACCCCGACGAATATGGTCACCTACCCAGGCAGCATGCGTCTCGAAATCCCTAGTTATGCCCGCGATATCATCTCGAAGATGATCATCGTCAACCCACTCAAGCGCGCTGAACTCATCGAGGTTGCCGCGAGAGTGCCAAAGGAGGTTCTCACGAAGGACGCGAGGCCGTTGATGGAGTTGGCGTGGCTGGATTACAAGACCCATGTCGGGCCTTATGCAGGATTGGGAATAGGTGTTCCAGAATTGGATAGCAGCGCCAGTAGTGTCTACAGTGGGGTCAGTAACTTCAGTAATCCTTTTACCGGCTTGTTGAGTGGAGCGCGGAGGACTTCAAGGGGAAACACGGCCTTTGGTGGTTACTATGCATAGGTTGGCATCGGGAAGGCTTCCAAACGCGATATGAGAGAAGTCTGTGCTTGGGCGTGGGTGAACAAAGAGAGGCAGTACAAAGTGGCTGCCGGATTCGGTCTGAACATTTCGAGGACAAAAGAAGATGATGTAACAATGAGCGTTCAGACCACAAGGCATATCAAAGCTCCGACAGAGCTTTGCTCATCTGGCACTCTTCCCTGCTTTATCGCATTTACCAGCAACTGCAGCCGATTATGGATTACCAACAAGCGTTTTTGGAGGCTGCCATTGCCGAGACACGAAGGCCACTCACCGTCCGAGACCTGATCGATTCCATAAAGACCCGTTTGACCAATATCATCGACCACCATCTTTACGATCTAGAAGACGACAGTTTACCTTCAGCACAAGTCAGGAAGATTCTCAGAGATCACACCAAGGTCGCCAATCTGACGCTAAACAGCGATCATGACTCTCAGAGGCTGTTCTTGCAATTGTGTGACGTAGCAGCTCAGCTTGAGCACGTACTCGACATGCTTGTACAGCAGGCTATTGAGGATCAGCGAATGAAAGAGGTCAGGAGAGACCAATGGTTGAAAGACATTGGTAGGGACCTGGCAGATAGGAAAGAATGGAAGAAGGCTGTTACAAAGAGGCGTAAGAAGTCGCAGCGAGGTATGTCGTTGAGAAAGTGGCAGCCGGTACTCCCGGAGCATCGACTGATTGAGCTTGCTATGACTGGCAAGAGCAAGTATGACAGATCGAGCATTAGAAAGTCGTCCCGGAGATATAAGACGGCGTTGGATATGTGGCCGGTGTCTTCTGAAAAGCAGCGAAAGTCAGGATGGTCGCAGAGAAGGTCGAAGAGGCTTCAAGAGAAAGTTGCGATGAAAGAAGAAAAGGGCTTGCTTACTGCGGTTGATGAGGCCATCGATGAACATCTTTAGGCGTCAGTAAGGATAGCAACTCTAGTAGCTAGTGAGCAGATATGTCTTGATCCGATGGAGTCGAGCTTTTTGACAGCAGCCTATTGAGCTGAAAGACATTGCGCTAGGCAACAAAGCCTTGCCGTGTCGCAAGATTTGAATGATTTAGGACACGTCGTTTTTAGTCAGATAAACGCAGCAGGTCGCAAGATCTATAAAGGCATACACTTCTTGTCAACTGCGCGGTAATTCTGAGCCTCCATACTTCTATCCAATTCGCATAGTGGTATTCAAGAAGAGCTTGATTGTCAAATAGGCTCAATGTGAAACTTATTGCTCCGAGTAGCTGACTAAGCACGACTTGCGACGACCTTTAATATGTTGCACTACCTGGTAGTCTTAAGGCCCATCCGCCAGGTGCATGAAAGAAGCGCTCGGCACTCGCTTCTATTCCAAATATTATCAATCTCGCAGCGGGAATTTGCACTCGTCGACCCTGTTATGCGCTTGTTCAGGTCGTATATCGCGCATCCGTTGCTAACAAGGTGCCTAGAAATGACCACGTCCTATAGCATGCAGGGCGCTCGGTCTATCCTCTATGATTGGCAGCCAGATTTCACTACAGTACCTATGTAGATCAGCTCAGGCTTCCATTGCGGGGTCATTTAATTTCTTAGTCTTGACCTGACCGTGATTTACGACACTGGAAAGGCATTGATACTGGCCTTTACGCAAGGTAATTGAATTACCATCGGATGTGGCAAGGGTATACGCCTATCTTAATCTCCAAGGCCGACGATGGATGGCGCACTGCACAACGGCTCTCAGACCGACAGCAGCCTTCCTTCGGAGGAGCAGCGGCTGGACGTACCTGGGGCTTTGGACTTAATTGCTGAGCGCGAATTCCCACCCTTGAGCATTTCTGGAAACGCAAGAGTACACCTTGGCGATCAACATTTCCATGGCTCAAATATCCAAGACAACGAGATCCAGCGGCTGGAGTCGAGCCTTCACTTCCCGCAAATGCATCAGCGATACGAAACCGTTGAGGATCCTCACAGCAAGACTTGTGACTGGATCTTCGGACCTCCAGGCCATAAGCAGCCTTTATGGGACTCTTTTGGTGAATGGCTTCAGAACGAAGATCCCATATACTGGGTCTCTGGTAAGCCTGGATCAGGAAAATCCACGCTCATGAAGCACATACGGGAGCATGTGGTTGATTTAAATGAGCGACAGAAACGGAGGGCTTTGACTTTATTCTATTTCCTTTGGGAGCCTGGCGACAGGCTAGAGCACTCCTTGGACGGATGTGCACGGTCTCTATTGTGGCAGCTCTTACAGGATGGGGATAACGCGAGAACAGTCTGTGAAGCTGTGCGGCACTTGTTCAGAGGCCCGTGGGCGACGAAGAGGCTTACCGCTGCATGCAAGGCTTCTCTTGCAGCACTGAGTCAATCACACGACAGAATCTTTCTATTTGTGGACGGCCTAGACGAGAGTGGAACGGACGCAACGAGCCTGATAGACTTTCTCCTGGAGGCGTCGCAAGACCTCGATCGCCTTAAAATATGTGTCTCAAGCAGACCCCAGCAGCTGTTCTTGGACGTCTTCCACCAGTACCCAAAGCTGAGATTACAGGATCTGAACAAGGCAGACATTGACCATGTCGTCAGAGAAGGTTTCTTCAATAACAGCAAAATAGCAAGGCTTATACCCGATATAGATGGCTCCACAATAGGAGATTTCCGATGTGCCATTATTGCTGCTGCCCAGGGTGTGTTTCTCTGGGTGAGACTCGTGGTCAGAAATCTTCTACAAGGGCTGCAGAACCGCGACACGATTGACATACTCTGGCAGCGTTTCGAAGAAATGCCGACCGATCTTGATGACCTCTACAGCCACATGTTGAAGCGTAACGAGAGTGACATCAAGAATTACATGGAGCAGGCTGGCTTGTACTGCAAATTGGTTCTTTACACCTCAGTTATGACGCTACCAAGGTTTTGCCTAGCAATTAACGATAGCTTGCGAAAACACTATCTTGACCCTCGAACAGGGTGGGATACGACGCATATTGGAGCGGAAGTTGATTGTGAAAAGGTTATTACATGGATCAGCGTACGCTCAGGCGGCCTGCTCGAGGTCACTAGGTGCACTTCGTCCTCGGAGGAGAGGTTGCGACATGTCGGTGGTAGAACCCGCTGCCCTGCCCTGTCTCATTTTCTTGATTCTTACGGCGAATGTGTGGTCGATTTTATCCATCGTACGGCTCAACACTACGTTCTCAATACAATCTCTGGGAAACAGCTATTGTCGGCTTGCGCCAAGACAACTGAAGACGTCGAAGTACTGCTGGTCGAATCTGGCTTGGTCGTGGGCGGAATCTGGCGCGCCTTGGAGGGTACTTCTATCACGCCACGCCACATCAGAAGTGTTATTAATAGGGTTACCAAAAATTGCGATGCGAAGCCGCCAGCGTGGGGAAATTGCCTCAAACAAGTTTGTAACAGCCTCCTTGAGAGAAGATTCATATATGTTGAATCTCCCTGGATGCACAGATTTGAAGAGGAGAACGTAGTGCGTGTGGGTTTGACCTTTCATGGATTGGATGCATTCCCTGCCTCAAATGATGGAAACATAGACTATTGTCAACTTTACTGCTACTGGGGCTTCTTCGACTGGGCAAAGTGTGAGCTGTGCAGTCATAAGGCAGTCCGCACAGAAGAGATTGACCGCCTGTCTCGTCTATTAACCTTGACCTTTCTTAGAGGGTATTTTTCTTGTACTTCATGGCACTGCTTCTTCTTATGGTTACTGCAAATGGGTGCAGACCCTTATCGCAAGATCAAGAACGTTAACGACGAGGTGACTTGGCTGCTCCAATGCATGGTGTTATATGTACCTTGTGCAGAATTGGATAACGTCATGCCTTCCCACGAACCAAATGACAGTGAAAAAATGCAAGCAGAACCACCCTTGATGACCTCGTGCAACCCTGCACTCTGGGGAACTTTCTATCGGTCAAATAATCGAGTGAAATGGTTAGAAATCTGGGGGAGTTTTGACATTTTAGACTGGACGGAGATAGTGAATAATCATGCCAAAAGCGCGTCCCAAAAACGGTGGGCGCCGAAACGCATGGAAAGTCGAATTTATGTCATCTGTGAATGGCATGATGCGAGCGCCCATTATCCTTCTCTGTATCCAATTTCGCGCTTTGGATCTACGCAACTACTCGTCCTCTTGAGGGATCTTGCGCACAACCAGCCACATACCTGGAAGGAGCGCAGCGTCTCTGCTATTGGTCGCGCTGTTGGTGTGATAGAGCTTGAGATTCACAACTCTAGAAAAAGCGATCGACAGAGCAGGCTGAGGGACCTCATCAATACGATTCAGGACCGGAGTCCGCCGTTTGGTTCCTTGTCTGACGCCTTCCGGTTCATGGGAAAGTCTGCGGAATCTATATCGAATTGGGCGGTCACAGAAGAAGGAAAGCTTCGCTGCATGAGAAAATCAGAAGAACATATTCGCCGCTGGAAAATATGGGTCTTCGGCCACAATCGCGAGACGCTTGACTTAAATCCGCTACCACCATCTACAGCTCATCCAGCGGACGCAGATTTTATTCCACCCTGTAAAGAAGTGCAGAGACCACCAATAGTGTCGAATCGGCGTTCTACGAGACTGCTCGGCTTACCCAAACCTACGTATCCGGCGGCAAGTTTGATATTGCAGAGGCTTCCACCGTGCCCGTCTCAAGGCTCCTCTTCAAGGCAGAATGAGCAAGAAGTTGGCACAGACAAAAGCAAAGAAAGCAGTAGCAGCCGCATGCAGCAAGCGGACGGACTTTGCGGTTTCACAGATGAACAAGGCCTTGATTGAATGTTGCCAATGCCAGCAGATTTAGCCCGAAGCATAGCTCGTGCACAACCTGCCTGGGGGCAATCATCTACGAATTCTCACTCTCTTCTGACCCCTCAACAATCAGATTCGCACTACAGGGGCAAATCAAATCCCCATATCTCGTACACAGCTTATTGCAAAAACAGTGCTCCCAACAAACACACATCCTCGCCGCGACATACTCCTCCACTGTCATATGCCCCAGGAAATACCTATAGTATCCGACCGGTACACCTTCCAGTCTCGCAGATGTGCATTCCCGGTGCGCTTCTTTCCTCAACTCGTTCTCTTCCGCCGTTCGGACATCGTACAACTTTGAAGAAAGCACAGATTGTGCGTCGGCGTGCTGGATGATCAGGGGGAGCAGGGTGTCGTGGTGCATGTCTTGTTCCGAAAGCTCGACAGTGTGGTGGCGGGGATCGAGAGAGAAGGCAGTGTTTGTTATCAGGCCGTTTGGGTGGAGGTGTGAGCCAAAAGTGCGTCTGGTGGTCGCCGAGGTCGATATGGCGGCAAGGGAAAGTTGGTCAGAAATGAGGGTGGAGAATTGGCCAGTGAAGCCAGACAGGGCTCGTGGCATAGGAGAGGCTATTAGGTTTATGCTGGGGGCGCTTAAGCTTGTGGTGGTGGAGGGCTCTCGACGAGATTGGAGGACCCTTACTTCCGCAAGACTCGAGGTATGAGACTCAACCTGCAAGAAGTGTTTGTCGCGGAAGGCAAGACAGCGGCTTTGGGGACTATGATGGTGTGCGGGCTCGTCTATCTTGGGCTTCTTCATGGAATTAGGCTTGTCAGTGCGTCTTCCGACGATCGTTGAACCTCGGGACGGCATGTTGCTGATCCGTATAGAAGGGGAGGGGTGTTTCGTCTTGTTAGTCAATTGTCGCACGGGCAGATCAAGAGTCGGTGCCTGGGGTTGAGCTAGCGCAATGGCATCGGCGGTTGGAACTGCACCTAGATTAGTATAGAGCTCGAGAGTTGATTCGTGCTTGTGATGTGGCTGGTCTATTCTAGCAGCGGTCCTGTAAGAAGCCGACGGGTGTTGACCATCCTCGACGCCGATGCTCCTGTTTCGATCGAAATGTGGGTCGTATGAAATATTGATAACTCGACCAAGATAATACTCTTCGTTTGTGAAGTCATCGATGATATGAGACATGGCGTCTTTGTTGAATCTTCCAACACCGAAATTTCTCTGTGGGACCGCACGCTCAAGCAAATTTCCCTCTGTCTTGTGTCTGGGCATGCCAAAGAAATTGAAAGAGGCAATGTGTTTCTCGTCCTTAACAACTTGCTCGATACTGGGGCATCCGCACGCAGGACTAGTAGCTCGAGCTGCGACATGGTCATCTTGGAAGTCTGTGGTTGTTAGCCTCAGAAGATTAAAGAAGCATATATTGCCAACCTTGGGTGCTCACGAGGACACTTGGGTGGCCGGGTTGTGAACTAGGTGGAGAGTCGACACCAACAGCTGCAATATCTGGGCTGTCCTCCGGGCTCGTGCCCTCTGCTTCAAGCTCGGGTGTTGAGGAACCACATATTTCTCCTGACACGGACAATACCAAGGCTCTCTCGGTCACATCATCGCCCGTAATGATTGGAACTTCGATAGGACCAGCGTCCTTGAGCTGAATAGGAGCATCGATCATGCAAGCTGGTGCTATTCAATTTTTTAGTACATATTACAAGTGTAAGAGTGAGGAACTTGCCTTTGAAATGCCTAGAAGCGTTTCCAGCCGTATCCGGGCATGCGACTTGACGGGCCCCCAAACCATCGTACACCCATGCGTGTCCAGATCTTTCGGCGGTATACCTGGGACATGAGGACGTTGCGTAAGAGTCTGGCCTCTCGAGAACATTTGCTGAGCTAGTTCGGACTTTGATGTTGTTACTTTCGAAATCAGCTCCGGGGATCGCAACCGTTGGAATTCGCATTGAAGAGACTGGACAGCGTCAATACGAAAATCAAATTGGTAGCATACATACTGATGCCACGACTGCCATTGAAGTCACTGATAGAGAGTGTTCGTCTCCGAAAGAATTCGTCTATCACTGCGCAGGTCAGCGACTAAGTTGCGGATATTCTCCCTGTCCTAACTTTTGCTGTCCACAGTGAATTGCTCAATCATATTTTGGTATGAAGAGAACCGTTCTGATTTCTTGTGAGACGCTTGCATGCAAGGCAAGAATGATTGGCAATATGGATAGATACATGGCTTGTCACTTGTCTCGAGCTTGTAAATGTTTTGAAGCTCTTGGATCGACATCGTGCTGTGGACAGCGACAACATTCAGAGTTAATGTCGAATATTGTGACAAACGATGTGCGCCCAAGCAAAGGTGAGTAGTGGCAAGAGTTGAACTACCAAAAGCTCGTTGGATTGAACATCTTGAGCACTTCGTGCCATTTGCTGCGGTAATGTGTCAAATTCGTGTTATTATTCCTTGCGATCAATAGTGTTTTGAAGAGGCTGGAAAGTCGGACAAAATTCTCCAAGTGAAGATGAAGAGTGCGTGAGTGAAAAGTATCTCTGTCGAGACAGCCTACCTCTGGGGCTCAGAGAGAGCTCAAGTCTCTGCACGACTCTGTGATTACATAGTCGAAACGGGTAAATATTTCGCTCAGCCCAATTGATATAGTCTGAAGTCAGGTTGTCAGCTAACCGAGGACATGCTCCGAACAGGATCAGCAGTGCTGTTAGCTTGCCTAGTTGTTGGATGACCTCGTCTTTCCCCAACCAATTGCCTTCTGTGCGGAAAGAAGTTAGTAGCCTGGAAATGTATGGTTTGGCTCAAAGGACTGGGTCTATCCTTGTGCGGAGGACAAGCTGCATGAGAAAGACGTTGAGGGAGGAGCAAGTGATCGGAACGGAAGGAGACTGATATCATTAGCATGTCTTTTCTGCTCAACCATTTTTTGGCAAGGCATCTTTCTCAAGCAGATCGAGCATAAATAGTAGAATAGCTTGGTGGTTCTTGTCGTGGAATTGACCTCCAAACCAGCCGAGACTACCCTTACCATATCGAGCCAAGACGAACGGCGATTGATTGGTCTGGTCGTTTGCTTGGTACAAGATGTTGTCCATGGCCACGTTCTGCAATTCCACACCCATGCTGTGAATAGCCGTTGGTAGTTGACGGTGAAGTCGGCTTGAGCAAGTCTGGCTCGCTACATAACGCTTCATCGTTGCTTCGCCCTCTACTATTCTCCATGGGAGATGACAGATCTCAGAAAAAAAGTAGTTGAGTCCTGGTCCTTGTCTCCAACCATGAAAGACTGTTATGCCACCATCTCTTGTGTAATTCAGCAAAGCGTTCAAAAATCTTGTTTTTGGATAACGCGTAAGCATAGTGAAAGAGAAGTCCTTGATGAAGACCGCAGTCGGGATCATGGTCGAATTTAACGAGTCCGTAGCATCGACAATTGAGTGTGCCCAAGTCACCTGACAGTGATCAGAAAAGCAGTCAAGGTATCCAGCATCATACAGTTTGTCAAAATCTCCGAATCCAGCTGTCACATGGAGGAGCGTTCTGGGCTCTTTACCATCACCTTGAGTGGCTGCGGGCAATATATTGCTGGCTGTCAATTGCAAACTCCGAAGCACATTCTCCCTCCAAGAGGTTGTGCTTGCAGTTGTATCCATCACTTCTGATGCCGCTGTTGAGTATGCGAATGTTTCGGCAGCAAAGTCTGTCGGGCCGCTTCGAGGGCTGTGACGTTGCCAAGGCGATACGAGGGGTCCAGTGCCTTCTATCGAGCTCCTGGACCCGAGCGGAATGTTGCTGATGGGCGTTATTATCGATGAGCTTTGGTGAGAAGTGGGAGAGCTATGTCGACTACTACTGGTCGGTGAAGTGGTTTGGCTTAGCTGCAATGGTCGAGCTAAATGGTCTCCCGCATGTTTGTACTCCTGGCCTGAAAACCGTGCTCGGCTTCCGTGAATCTGTGTCAAGTCTGGTCGACGCGCCGCTAAATTTTCGTGAGCTTCACGATGATAGCCACTAGGAAGTATGAAATTTTGTGTCATGTCACCAAGGACAGTCATTCCGTTACCATCGATGACAGGGTCGCCATAGGTACGCCCCATTAACCTGTGGCTATTAAAGCGTCTTCTACCTCTATTGTTGCGATTTGGTCGTCTCGGTAATCCGCTATAGCCGAGAGAATCTGAAATTCCAAGTTTATCCATTAAGTGATTGAGCAAAGCGTAATCATGTGCCAAATCGCGTCCTGGATACCCAAAATTCTGAACAACATGGTCGCCGGTCGCAAACCCGTCAGAGTAAGATCCGTTACGGGCCGGTGGGTCATATTCGGGGTGCCCATTCCAGGCCATTGATTTCGTCGTCAGGTCGAAGTTACCAGAATTCAACTGAGCAGGTGTTTCACAACTTTGAAAAACTTTTCAGCTTACCTTCATCGTGCCAGAATCACCGACAATTGGCAAATCCGCGGGTTACGCTAACTTTGGTAGTTAGGACACAAGGCAATCTGCAGAAACAAGCCACGCGAAGGACATTCCAGTGGCCCCCCAGCCAGTAACGAGATCTTCCTGCAGCGCGCCCAAAAAGTCCCGTCGCAGCCAAAGCAGCCGCATGAATCTCATGGGCCTCTTGCGAATTCGAAGCAGTGACGTACTAGCGCAAAACACCTTCGCTTTGCGTCTCATTGATCTGCCTCAGTCAACTAGCTCTACTTGATGCTGCGCCAGTGCCTTCAGCACCTTGGCATAGAAAGTAACCTATCATCGATGCTGCGAAGGAGAATGAAAAGGTGCAGCATTCTGTGTTTAATGCTTTGATCCAAAATTAATATTCTCGCTGCACCTGGCGTTGATTTCGTAACAGTCGTCAACAACAGTGAGCTAGAAGTGAATTATGCGTCGATGATGTGGAGAGGAATTGCGGGTCTTGGTTGTGGATCGCAGAGTCGCTAACGGCATTCCAAGCATCCGGGAGGACATGATACCGCGCAAGCCCCTGCAGGGGTCTCCTCTTTGCGAATGCTGACACACTCTTGAATTCTCCTAGGCCTCAAGATTTTACTGATATTTCACGCCCAACATCTTAACTCCGGGTCATTACGTGCAGGTTTCACGGCCTACCGATATCATCGAACAAAGGACAGCAACGTCCAACGAATCGCTGCATTGAAGTGATCTGCTACCGTACAATACCCCAACCCTGCGTTGATCGGCCCACCCACGACAATTTCGATCCCATCCGAGACCACAGCATGCTTTTCTAGTCGAGAATTAAGCTCAGACGAGATAGACCTGGCTTGAGCCGGGCCAGAACGGACAACATGGCTTCAAGCCTCGATAGAAGGAAATCGAAGTCCTCGGCGGCATCGATATTGTTGTTGCTTGGAGTATGGCTATTGTTGGCGCACACGGCTGCAGCGGCCAAGACAGCGGCAGACTACTATGTCAAGTCTCTGCCAGGTGCGCCCGCTGGGGCTCTGTTAAAGATGCACGCTGGGTAAGACAGATCGTGTGAATCAATGACTACCACTAATCGAATCGCAGACACATTGAGATAAATCACGAGCATAATGGCAACTTATTCTTCTGGCATTATGCAAATAGACACATTGCAAATAGACAACGAACCGTCATATGGCTCAACGGAGGCCCTGGTTGCTCTTCAGAAGACGGCGCTTTGATGGAAATTGGCCCCTATCGAGTACGAGAGGGCGGAAAGCTTGAGTACAATGAGGGCTCATGGGACGAATTTGCGAACCTCCTTTTCGTTGATAATCCCGTTGGGACAGGATTCAGCTACGTCAACACGGACAGCTACCTACACGAGTTGCAAGAGATGGCCGACCAGTTCATAATATTCCTCGAGAAATGGTTTGCTCTTTTCCCCGAATATGCAAACGACGACCTCTATCTTGCTGGTGAATCCTATGCAGGACAGCACATTCCCTACATCGCACGGGCTATAGTGGAACGTAACAAGAAGTTTGGTGTCAGGGAAAAGTGGAACTTACAGGGACTTCTGATTGGCAATGGCTGGATTAGTCCTGTACATCAGTACCAAGCCTATGCATCGTTCGCCTACGCTGAGGGTCTCGTTCAAGGAGGCACACCGGCAGGAAACAAGCTCGACCAAGCTCTCACAAGGTGCCTCAGTGAGTTGGGGAAGCCAGGCGCAGGGGAGCGCATCAGCATCAACATCTGCGAAGAGGTGCTTACTGTGTTTTTGGAAGTCACACGTTCTGGCTCACAGTGCTATAATATGTACGATGTTCGGCTGCAAGATACGTATCCGGCATGTGGTATGAACTGGCCTCCCGACCTTGTGACAGTGACACCGTATCTGCGGCGACAGGATGTTGTTGATGCGCTACATATCAACAAGGAGAAGCGAACTGGCTGGTCAGAGTGCTCGGGTGCCGTGAGCTCGAATTTTCGTGCGCAGAAGTCGAAAGCATCAGTCGCCCTTTTGCCTGAGCTTCTAGAGGAAGGTTTGCCAATTCTTCTTTTCAGCGGTGCGAAAGACATGATCTGCAACCACATCGGGACCGAAGACATGATTTCAGACTTGAAGTGGTCGGGTGGTGCTGGCATGGAGACATCACCCGGCGTGTATGCTCCCAGGCGCGACTGGTATTTTGAGGGTGACGCAGCTGGGCTCTGGCAAGAAGCACGCAACCTAACCTATGTGCTCTTCTACAACTCCTCTCACATGGTTCCTTTCGATTATCCTCGAAGGACACGAGACATGCTTGATCGCTTCATGGGTGTTGACATTGCTAGTATTGGTGGCAAGCCCGTGGATTCCGAAATCGATGGAGAAAAGGCCCATTCTGAGACCAGCGTTGGTGGACATCCGAACAGCACCGCTGCGAAGGAAGAGTCGGAAGACAAGCTGCACCAGGCTGAGCTCCAGGCATATTACCGCTCTGGCGAGGCTGCGCTCCTAGTCGTTCTTCTCATCGCTGCTTTCTTTGGCTGGTGGGTCTGGCGAGGAAGGAGAAGACAAGCAAGGGCGAGCCAAGAGAGTGTTCTTGGAGCATATGCCCCTGTGCCGATGACTGGTGGGAAGCGAGGAGACGTTGAAGCACAAGACTTTGATGAGAACGAGCTGCAAAACTTGAGCAATGGGTCGGCCAATAAAAAGTTCATTGGCGTTGATGATATGCATAGGGACAAATACGACGTGGGGAGTGATAGCGACGATGACGACCAAGTTGCAGATAGGAGAGCAAAAGAAACAAAGGCATAGAGTACATATCGCAAAGATAATGTCATTAGTCGTCGGATGGAGATAGGTACTCACGCATTTCACATGACGAGGTTTACGTCCCCGCTAGTCGTTGGGATTGAAAACAATGGTTCTGGTAAAGAACGAGCGTTCTTGGTGTGCGGACACATGTATCTGAATACAAACATAATGTTCATTCGACTCCATGCTCTTTCGACAACGTTGAAGTGAAGAAGACCCGAATGAGGTCTATTAATAGGGCAAACGTAGAAACTAACATTTCGTGACCTTGGTTGCCTTGGTCTTGGGAAACAATCCAGATCGTCGAGAGCGTACAGGAGACGCACTCCACTAAGTAATAGTACTGGACGTCAATTCTGCTTTCGATACATCGCAGCTGCAAAATGCAAGATAAACCATTGCCCTGGCATTGAGTGCCTGTCATAGAGCTTGCACCCCCTGGGAACCTCAGTTTTTTTGCAACCTGAAAATCGGTCTCGAAGCTTAGTAAGAGCGGCACGCATCATTCTAACTTTGCGAGTCATGTTATGAAAAAGGGACAAGCAGATGTGATTCAACGCAGAATTAGGAATTGGCATCTGCATTAGCATGACACCAACCCCAAGGAAATAATTGGCGAGGCTTGCCTCCTTCTCGTTTCTGCACAATTACGTGCGCTAACCGAGCAACGCATCGGCAGTTGATGTACGAGGCTCAACTACGGCACTAAGCGGAAGGATGACTAACACTGAGAGCTGACCCAGTGGTCATCCTGGGTATCTGTGAGCGAGATGGATGGTTCTTGTAGACAAAGGATTGCCTTAGCTACGATCATCCGAACTAGTCGAAGGCAAAGGCGGCAAAATGTTGACCACGTCCACTGACAAGCAAGTCGCAGCATTATTCAGTATGCCCACCTCTAATGTCTCAATCAGCTGATCTCCTCGACCAAGCACAACGTCACACAGAGTGGACTCTATAGGCAACTATATTCGTTCATCCTCGTGTCCGAAATTCAATTGATCTCACCGCAAGAGCTAATCTTCGGGTCAATGCCTAGGTCGAAGAAATGCATCACGAGAACTCCACTATTGATCCTCCACTTCTGACCTTCCAAATCAAGGTAAGCGTGCAGACAAGAAGGTCCGTTCTCGCCGAACGGGTTATGTAATAAATGACATATCTTTCGGAGAAAACCTCGAATAAAGCTAGTGCAGGGAGTGGATGCGACGATAATGGCCAGATTGGGGTCGCAAATCAGGTGAAGCGTGGTCATGCATGGCGGCCACGGTGAGCTCTTTTACAGTTTGAGATAAGATGACCCGCAAAAGTACTCGCTTCCAGTCGCACAGCGCACGTTGGTGGCTTGGCTCAGAGGTGGAAGGTTATGGAACTCTGTCTCACATCTGGGACCAACTTGCTGACTACAGAATCGCACGCCACAAGCGAGTCAGGCTGACATCAAGCAAAAGCTCAAGCCAGAGCTTGTCGTTTGTTGCGACTCGTATTGCATACCTCAGCTGGATACGCGTCCTGGTAACGTGCTTCGCAGAAAGCGCTGCCGATGTCATGAGCTGGGCGACTTCCGCGCGGCATGCACACACCCACGCTGTTTTCACCGATCATTCCCAACTCTGTATACGAAAAAAAACTCAAAACAAGCAAACGGCTGTCATACTGATCCTAGCCGTTCTGGTCCATAGCCTTCCTCTGCCTTTCGTGCTCGCACGCCACCTATCACAATCGTCCCTTGCCGTTAACCTTTTTGGACTGCGACCACCTTTTCTACTTTTCTTCTGTCGCCTCTCTGTCTCGACTGAGTGGCATTCAATGTTGAACGAACCACAAACTGCCCTGACAAAG
Source organism: Herpotrichiellaceae sp. UM238 (assembly GCA_000315175.1). Lineage (NCBI taxonomy): Eukaryota > Fungi > Ascomycota > Eurotiomycetes > Chaetothyriales > Herpotrichiellaceae > Herpotrichiellaceae sp. UM238. The sequence continues at coordinate 407,518 of AMYF01000030.1, read as the reverse complement.
CACCCGAGATCTGACTCGCGCATTTTATCCACTGATTATTCCATCCAAGCGCCTCGAATCTCGCAAGATGCCTACGCTTGCGCCGCGTCCAAATCTTACGGTATGTAAGCAATTCCGTTACTCGTCCGTACATTCCCCCCTCTGGAAGCTGTAACTGGTCGATCTCTTGATCAGTCATGTCATAGGCGATCATTCGCCACTGTGTGTTTTCGGTCCATGTTTCCATACTTCTGGATCTCCACCGTCCCAAGACCGAGAACTTGCGTTGCGACAATCTCTCTCCCAGGTTAGCGTGAATGCTTTTACGGTGCTCCGCATGCTTGTCCCGATTGCGTTGCATGACGCTTCATTCGTTTTGGCGAATGCTTTGGGTATTTGTGGTACACGGTACTGACTGTAACAATCCTTTAGGATCCTCCATCTCAACCAGACGATCATGCAACAAGTAAGAATAGCATCTCCCTTTGCCAAGACGCTCATCCCATCTTCGCCATTCTGGGGCGCTCTCGCCGCTTTCGGAGCCACCAGCCAAACCCAACACACTGTCCCATACACAATCTTCTTGCCTTGACGCTATCCCTACCCTGCCTCTGTAGCGATCCGACCCACCCCACCATTGCCTAGTCAGCCAGTGCACTAGTCGTTGGCTCAGGATATATCACTTCGCGGTCGCCCACGTTCATAAATCGGCCTTAGCTAGCTGGTTTGTTCCTACTGGCTTTTGCTTAGCTCAGCCGTCAAAGCCGAGCAATCACTGATATCATTCCCCCTTCCTACCTATTTACATCACTGCCAATCGCATAATGACCTCCATTACTCAGCTACTTTCGCCGTGGCCTGCTGCTAAGCCTCATACAATAGTGTTGAGAGACCAACCTGAATATCCACCACCGCAGACACAGAGCATACCGCCGCCTCCATCGTATCAACCTGCCTCCACCGTTATGCCCTCTGCACAGTCACAAGGTGTCCCAACGTCGCCGTCCGCCCCGAGCCCGCAACAAACGAGCGAGCACAGCGACGGCGACCAGCAGACGGATGGTCGCAAAGGATATGGAAAGCGAGAGTTGAGCACCAGCAAGAGAGCCGCGCAAAATAGAGCCGCACAGGTGTGTATGCGCCATCCCACGGGAAACCCTAGATACTAATTAGAGGAAGAGAGCGTTCAGACAAAGAAAAGAAGGCTATATCAAGAAGCTAGAAGAACAAGTGCGAGATTACCAAGTCCTGTCGGAGAATTTCAAGGCTGTTCAAGCAGAGAATTATCAGTTGAGGGACTACATCATCAATCTGCAGAGCAGATTACTTGAGAGTCAGCATGAGGTCCCGCCACCGCCTAGCAATGTCGATGGACTTCAACCAGGCAAAGTACACCAGCCTCACCATGCGCAGATTCAACAACCACCACAGATTCCAGCGGTCAATTCGCAGCAACACGGACAGACGCTACCGAGGATAGCAGAGATGGGAAGTGCGGGCGCAACCCCGCCACGCGACCAGCAGCCCGTGCACCCTATTTCCACGCGATCATCTGCAGGTCTTGGGGAGTCCTACACGTTCGAACAAGCGGCAAAGCGCGTGAAAACAAGCCCAAGCATGACACCTGCCCAATCTGCGTTGCAAGGAACCGCCGTTCTGAGTGCGGGTCAGGCGTCAAGATAGCATTTTGACGCGGATCTTCCTGCTTGATTTTGGTACCGCAGTTTATTGCCGGCGCCAGATCAGACAGCAGCATTTACTGACGTTCTTGTGAGCCGTCTATCGTGCACACAATGCTACACTACTTGAAGTCCAGCAGCTGTCGAGGCTCAGTTTGAGCCTCAGAGACAACTTCGCTTTCACGTTTCAAGACTCATATTTTGGCCCAGCCGCGAATCGGCGCGGCGTTTGGGCAATACTGGATGTGTCAAATCTGATTATGCGAAGGAGCTGGTCAGTGGCTAAAGTGTTGCGTCAGAAACTATTTGTGTACGAGGTGTGAATGCATGCCGAAGTAAGGATTTGTCAGCCGCTGTTGCGGGATGCACCGCTATGAACGGAAGCCGCAGTTAGTAAGCGATTACCGCCTTTAGACAGTGGGCCGGACCTACTTCGGCATTGGATTATTGCTTGATGCGTCTTAGGGTCACTCATCAGTAATCGGATGACACGATACGCATCCTCGAATATGCATAAGGATTGCTCTTATCCTTGGACGGAAAATCTAGGGAGGAGTGTAACATCGTCGGAGCAAAGTTGAGCCTCCGCTTGTGGACATCAGCAATCGGATGCGTATTCAGGAGTATTGAACAGGCTTTACACGGTACAAGATTGCAGAACGGGTAGCTCTTGCTTTTTGCAGAGCGTTTTCAAGCTCATGCCGCGGCCTTCAGCAATTTGCACGAAAGCCAATCCTTGCGCCGCGGTCCCTTCTCTGCGAGCCTCAGGCAGTCATGCCGACCCTTCAGAATGTGGAAGAGCGAGACGCAGGTTAATCAAATGAACGGCAACACAGACAGAAAGCAACTCAACAGCAGCATAAGCTGCTTCAATACAATCAATGGAACGTTCTGTCTGCCATCCATCTTTGCCATATTCCGTACCTGACAACGTTCTGGACGAGCAATCGCTGACGGAAACAGCCAAACCCCCACCATCATTCGTCCGTTTCTGAACCGTCAAATATACAGCTCATAGCGCATGCCTACTTACCTAGATACCGCAGGTCAAATTTCCGAATGCCTGGGGTTGCGCTCGGTCTGCAAAATCCCCGGCTTACGTTAAACGCCCCACTCCGCACGAGCCGCAACGTTGACCCGATCATGCTTTGCTAGCTGCCCTAAGTGTCCACACGCGTTACAGCGAGCAATACTAACTTTGCTGTGGTCGCAGTCGCTCTTCTGAGCTCTGTAATACGTTGCCCCCGAGACTGACATGCCGCAGATGTTGCCCTCCTGAGACCCACCAATGCCAGACTCGATAAGGAAGGTGCGCGAGTCTTGCCTAACTTGGACTTACTGGCCCCGAGGATAGGAAAGTGAGCAAAGAGACATAGACTTGACTTCGTCTGCGGGTGGTATCGCGCGACATGCGACCTCAAGTCCCCTACGCGTACAGTTTGACGTTGCATGTTTCTTCCGTTTCAACTCAGCCGTCCCCGGCCGAATCATTTGCCACTGCCACCGCCATTGCCACTAGTGCTCGTACAGGCCAGCGCGCTTATGTTGATCGTTCCGGTGCGGCTCGCCTGGAGATAATCTACGCAAAGTACGATGGCCATTGGTAGGTCCGGCGGATCGACCTACAGGCGGTGGCATCGCGTGTCATTCGGGGAGGCAAGGCGAGTGCATCTGCATACGCATGCGTGGTGTATGTACATGCTCGTTTGTTGGAATTATTGATTACAGCCGCAATGCGGCATGATGGACTTACTGGGCCGTGCTCTGCGTTGTATAACGACCTCAGGCGGGGGGAGCAAGGACGAGAGAAATAAGTGTGATTGTCAGAGCGATGTCAGACTCTACCCGTGCATCGAGATGTTCAAGTCTGCACGAAGTGATACTGGAATGTGACGCTGTGCCTCTAGCTCTCGGAGTGCGTGTACGCGAGACGCAATTCGGCATGATCGACAGCTGGTAGGAGCTGTAGATAGTTCTTCAATGGCCACGTACATAGGTGCGGCCGTTGCGCTCCTCTACACGTATGTAGATTCGCATGTTTGTGGGGAAAGCTGCATGTACGATCTAGGCTTGGGCCTGATCGGCCATCTGTAACAAAAAAGATGCAGGACGAAAGTTGAGACTCACCTTGTCGGCCAATGATAACCCCAGTAGCGCCCATTCATTGGATTCGATGCTTTCTGACGTCTTGAGTGGCATACCCATCTGATATCTGGCCGTTGTTGACTGTCTCCTGGACCTGCCTTCTGAGAAGCTAGCGTAGGACACCTGATATATGCAAGGGTATCGACATGCGAATCGCTGGCTCTGGATATCCGCGAGGAGTTCCGCCAGGGTGATTTCCAACTAAGCTGTAAACAACTTCGGCAGTAGAGTGTAGGTCTATGATGCATCCTTGTTTCTTTTACTGAAGATGATGCAGCTCACTCTCGGCTCTGATGTCATGGTTTTCTCAGCTGTCGGCACGAAAGCATTTTGTCCGCTATTTGTTTCACATTTGGTACACGGTGAGGTCTGAGCGGCCAGCCTTGTTACCGCCATCACATGAAACAGGCTAATCAGGCGGCGCAGAGCGGTCATTTCGCAGCAATCGGAGCCTGCAAGTAGTATTGACGGGGCCGCAGACTCACACAGTGCAAGGTTCAGTCAACGTGACATCAGGCATCCAATGCTTTGTTAGAGGGTCAGCACCTGCCTGAAGTAGAGACGCAGTTTCTCACCTGAGGTTAGGCCATCGCCTCGGCTTCGCCGGAGACGATACGCTACTAGGCTCGCAAGGGCCACCCTTATCTAGGATTTACAGGCTTACGTGATGTCTTTAATAAATCTGTACACAAAACGCCTTCACTCCGTTGCCTGTGGTCAGCTCAACCCAAAGGGCCGCAAGCAAACCTGCTTTGAGACACGACGAGACGACAGGTCATGAGCGCGACCCTGATGTGCACTAGCCCGTCTTCCTGTTCTTGAGTCGGTACCCGAGTGTCATGGGGTCTCCGTCAAGGACCATAGCCAAATGTGTGGGAACGTGCCTTGATTTCTCGCAGAACGCCCAAGCCCGTGCTAGGTCCAGGCAAACTACAAAGTGTCGTTCAAAGTTTTGCAGGCATGTCGGACACCATTTTGTCGTCGCGTGACGCGTCCCACACGAGCGTAGGTGAGCGAAGCGAACCAGGATGACTTTGAGGAATATCGAAGCGCTAGTAGGTCTGGTAACACATGTGTTGTAGTCTGCCGATCGAGTGGGAAAAATAGCGCCTTTTCCAGGATGTACCAAAAACAGCAAGAGCCCAATCAACTGCGTGATAAATTTGTCAGCTCTGACTAATCATTCACTGTTAGAAGGCACATGCATGTACCGCTGGTGCAGGGATCAAATAATAGTTACGATGCTGTTATTCATACGAGCACTGGTAAGCGGCAGAGTCATTCTGCGTTAGAGACACGCGATATTGTCTTCGAGCACTACCTATTTCTGGACGTCCAGCCTCAATTGTGCCCACCATTCGACGGCTCGGAGTCGGGTCGAAGTAACTAGGAGGGTTTCTGTCGAAATGAGACGAATGGGCTTGGCACGTGGCATGGGGCCGAAACCAATTACTGGCCACTAAAATTCAGCCTGTCAGTCCTACACTCGAAGTTTAGCCAGCTTAGCCCTTGGACTGGTTTCATGAGTTTCCACTCGGGAATGCCTCGCAATCGCGATCCACGGAAGACTTCGTTGGAATACGATGTTAAGCTTAGCTCACATGGTTACGCCTTTGTATTTCGTCTATTTCAAGATGATTGGTTTGACCCACTATACCTCCTTCGTGATTAACGCTCCCACATTTGGTACAGAATCACGGCGGCATAACCGTTATAAGATGCGAGGCTGAAGCTTGAAGCGAGATGTTTAGTTCCAGCTGATGGCGTGTGAGATCTTGATTAGTACCGAATGGCTTCTGTCACTGAAGCCTGTATGTATTATCAAGCTATCTACATCATCGAGGTCGTTTATCACTCCAGCCAGGGCACTCCCAGCCTCATGTGCTTTCGTGCAGACACAAGATTGTTACACTGGAGTTTTTTGAGCGCTTGAAATATACGCAATAGCAAGTCTATATTCAATTTGGTAGTCTCAGGGACAGGCCGCTCACTTGAAGCTGGTGGGATAGGGCCTACAACTTGAACACGCTGTTTGCACGCATTTGATCCAGTGCATGGGAGCGGTGTGCTGGCGAAGCAACTGTCCTATTGTCGCCAAGACAATGGTTTCCAAGATCAGAACGGGCGTTCAGGATTTAATATTAGAGGACGTATTGAGGTCCGACGAGGAGAAACCGGGAAAGCAATAGCTGGCACAAGCCTTGCCGGAGGCAACATGGAAACCAATTCGCGAGTGCCAAAAACTCGAAATAGGAGCATATCATGTAAGTAGTGTCAAGAGCGCAGCCTCAAAATTGGAAGGCGCATTAATGGGTCGTGACCTCTTTGATCTCATTTCAGCATTGGTCAGAAGCTCTACGCAGGCGCGACTAGCACAGTCTCACGCGGGCATGGTCCTTTCGGCTTCGATACGTAAATGGAGCTTGGGAAGCGCACTCGAGGTTGCGGTGGGCCTCTGCGCATGAATCGCAGTGTTGCTGCTAATTTCTTTCAGTAGATTGGTGTTATGCGTTGAGCATGCCCGCGGGAAGAAGGATTCATACGGCTACAACAAAGGAGGAAAGTGTATTATGTCAAGTATTATTAAGGATTTTGTGAGTCAGCACAAACCGCAGAGCTAATCTTGCGGGGCGTGCGTTAATGCAAAGGAGCGGCTAGTGCTGGCGCTTCCGTCATACATAAGATGACATAAATTGCGTGCAATCCGGTAAGGTGTTCGTCCGAAGTATGTAATTTTCCCGCAGTATTGACTTTACAATCGCGAATGCCTGCGAAAGCCAGGGAAGTCGCCGTACGCCTTGATGGGGGGTTCGCTTACGGGCTGGAAGACTTGGAAATCTTTTCCTCGTGCTTGCGACGAATGTGGTTTCTGTACGGCTATTGGCGACCAAGTGGCGCCCAGCTCTGGTATCCGAACTTCCGTAGTCGAGATCGCGAGCCTCAAATTAACAGCGCTGACAGACAAGTATGAGCTTTGTTGTGTGGATCCCGCATCCTGCAAGTGCCAGGATTACAGTCCTAGCAGTACACGGACTGTTTGATTTGTCTGGCTGTGCTTGAGTGCATGTAGGTTGTGCAACTGGCACGACATTATTGGGCGATGCAGTGTCGCGGCAGCATCTTACATATTCAATAATCTCATGGATGACGATTGAGATCTAACGGCAGGCTGCAACCAAGCGTCAGATTGTGATGTGATGTCGTCCTTGCGTTGTCGAGACAGAACAGGACGGTCTCATCTAAAGAAATTAAGCTTCTAATGCGCAAGCTGGCAACTTCCTCAACCGAAGGCCGGTGAGATCGTGTTACCCAGGTCATGTTCCTGCACAATTGTCAGTTCTTAAGTTGTGAGAGGTCAAAGCCGTGCATCATACCTTGATATAATCACTTCCCTTCTCGAGGTACTCCGCTTTGTTTACCGTAGCTGCAGTCCTCTCAGAAGCATTCGATGTACTCCACCACGACGCAGCACCACGCCATGCGTCAAGAATCGGATCAGACGCTGCTCGGACACCGATCGCGAAGTCGGTCGGAAGGACGGATACTAATTCCGCGTGCAATCGTTGATCGAAAGTCTTGAACAGTGTATTGCCTCCTGTCAAGAACACGTCCTTGAGTAAGGCCTGTCTCTGAGCCGCATCGCTGAACCTGTTCATGACTATACCCTCGATTATTTCCACGATGCCGGCTTGATCGACACCAGCAATGCTCGGCTGGAAAATGACTTCGGGCACTCGTATTCGCTCCACGTTAAGATGTAACTGGTGCATGTCTCGCTGAGAATCGCCTTCGCCGGGCAGAGCCCCTCTAAGAAAGGCATGCATCAAACTCTTTGTCCAGTCATTTTGAGCGTCGATAGTATCGTTCTCAGTGAAATTGCTGTCATACTCTAGCAGCTCTTTTTCGACTGCTCTCAATTCGGCTTCTGGATCTGGTTCGGGTTCTTCGTCATCGCTGGCTTCCTCTTTCGCGACAGTCCTATACACGCCCCAGTCCTCGTCGTTGGCGCCAAAATCGTCATCATAATCGCCTCCCCCACGTCTTTTGCGCTTGGGTCCATCCGATGCCAGGTTAGCAAGTGTCTTCATACGCTGTTGCGATGCAAGACCCTTGCGATTGCTTAAATCTGCCTTGGCTCTTGCCTGTTCCTTAATTTTGAGAAGAAGGGCGGTTCGTTGTGCCCTGCGTCCAGCGATCCAGTCTGAAGGATTACTGATTCTGTGCTGCTCATCGAGCCTTTTCTCCTCTGCGACCCGAGCTCGCTCGCGTTCCTTTTCTTGTTTCGCTCTGATTCGGGCTTCGACACCGGACTTCATCAATCTTTGATGGCGCTTCTCCTTGATTCCATCTTCGTCAAGCTGATCGTCGGGTACTTCGAGGAGTGGGAACTTGTTGAGTTGCTCTTCCAGCGTCTCTTCATCTGCCGGATTGCCAAGATCTTTGTTCCGTGACTTTTGAATCTTTTGCCTGAGATCCTTGATCTGCCTCTCAATGGCGGCTTCGTCCTTGAATTCTTCGTCGTCGAGAATGCGCTTCTGCTCTTTCTTGGTGGGTGCATCTTGGTATTGCCGAAGTACGTTCTCGTAATACTGCAAATCTTGCTCCTTCTTGATGAGCTTCTCGAGTCTCATCTTCGCGGCTTGCTCTTGCAATCTTCGGCCGGACTCCTTTTTCCGTTCTTCTTGCCGTGCAATTTCTTCGGCCGTTTTCTCGACGATGACCGGTTCAGTGAATGGATATTGTACAATTATGTCGTTGCCAGCCTCGAGGCCTTTCCAATCAAGGTATGTGGCGACTTCGTTCTGGTAATCGGCAGAGACATAGGCAAAGTTCTTGAGATAATGCTCCATATGCTCCATATACATCTTGCCTGGGAAGTGTGGGAACTTTAATCTCAGCAGTTTCATGAGATATTCTTGAGCTTGTGAGCCTCCCCAGTTCAGCCGAGCACAAGATTGCAATTGTGGCTTCCGGTCCAGGACTGGGATGACATGGGTTGCAGCATGGCCAGACGAGACGATCAGACCAGATGTGCCTTTGTTGTAGCGATACGAGAAAAGACTGTCCACACCGTAGGTGACACTGAGAGCACCGTAAGCCTCGAATAACATCTCATTCATCATGCGTCTTGTGTAACCCAAGTTTCCAACGGGCTCAGTGATGACTATGGGTCTTCCAACGCCGCCTTCTCCATCGATTCCTAACTTGATGAAGGTATAGTCCAGTATTCCTTCCATGACATCCCAGTTGACAGGCACACTGCTGAACACTTCGAAGGCGTTACGGATTTGGCCTCTAGTAGTAGCATCGGCATACGCGTCGTAGCCAACGAAGGCGCAGTATTTGTTGTACTTTCTGTCCTTGTACTTTGCGAGGAGCGGAGGAATGAGGAATCGAGGTTTCTTGTCGAAGGACCATCCTACTTTCAGCGTGCTGGCTCCTGTTGCCTGTCAAACTGTGTCAACTCTACGAAGGAGTTCCCTACCTACCATTATCTATCACTATAGCGCTTTCCGTGGGCGTTGCTGCGCTTTGCTTCCAACCATCAGGTTGACTTTGCTGATACCCGCGGAATGGAAATTCTGGTGACGGGTAAATTTTGGGAGTTTGCAGCTGCCCATTCTCGAGAGCTGGAGGCCTGCTCCGTTCTTCAATGATTTTGTTTACTCGGGTTATCGTCATCTTCGTCGATCGGATCGCAACGACGCATTCGCAACAAGTCCTTGGAAGGAAGGAGACTCGATGGTGGCGCTAGGACAGTAGCATAGTGAATGTCCGGCCCAAGGCAAGGTTGTCGACAATGATTCACTGCCAAAGACTATTCCTCGTGTATTTTGGAAGAATAGGCTCAAGATTCTAGTTGCGCCTTGACATCAAGCCCACGGCGAGCGCTCTCTAAAGTCTCCCGTCAAAAATCTCCGAAACGCATCTGCAATTACCCCGTTCCAAAACGCGTCCTCAGGTGACCAGCTTTGCTAGCGGCTCGAACACACGTTGATGGCAGACATGTCACTATGCATACGTGCGTCGACAAATATAGTCTATTTATGTTTACACCACGAGTATGTCGTCGAAGTGCGTCAAAACGTTTATCGCAGACTTATCCAGCGCAAGCCGCGTTAAGAAGAGCCTTTTGGCCCTGGCTGGCTGGTGCCGGCCTTCTTTGTCTACACATTTATTTTGCAACATCATTGTCCCTGCTGACAGTTGTCAGCACCGTAGAGCAGCGACAGCGTGTCAGCCTCGGGATTGTGGTTGTCCAATTTAGCCTGGACACTGGATGTCTTGACAAATTACGGCACTTTCGCAGAACCCTGAACTTGGCATGTTCATATCGGATCCTTCAGGTTCTCGGTCGCTGAATGCATTAGCCAACATGCTCGAAGGACAGCATCTTGGGTGATGTGTACCTTCTAAGTGAAAAAGGACGTTTGACTGGTAGTTCTTGAACATTTGTGCAACGAGCTCGACGTTCATATTCTGAATATTAACTTCCTAAGAACTGTAAGCGCATGTCCATCATACCTTCATCGTCTTTACTTGTAGACTCTTGTTCATGATCATTACTGCCTCGTTGAGCTTCTCCTGTGCTGAGGTGAGCCATGTTACTGTGGATGCTCCGAGTTACGCACAACGTTGGTGATGATTCTTGAGAGCAGCAAGCTCTGCTGCTGCTCGTGTGGGCTTTCCTAGCTCGATATGAGAAGAAGGCCAGGTGTCAGGGCCAAAAACCTACCATGATGTCTACGATCTTGCAACGTGGACAAGAGACTTTCGTCAGCACAAACATAAAGCAACAAAAGAACAACACAACCGGCACCTTATAGCGCGAGCCCACTGCAAGGGACCGAATGACGCGATTTTAGCCGGGATCATCCCCGCTCGAAATACTTGTGGCTGCCTCAGGCGCTTCTGATCACGTTGTCAAAAGTTTCATAGAACTGAGCCTGCGCGGATTACAAGTCACGGAACCAGGACGTCTGTTGCTTTTGTCCTGCGACTCGACCTGCTGGAGATGCCTTCCACCCCGCAGCCCAAAGACGAGGAGGCTCAAGCGGCGCAAGCCGCCCACCAAGAGCTGCTTGACAAGATGGACATCTACTATACGGATAAGCCATTCAGAAACCCCAACTGGAAACCATCCATGAGGAGGAACAAGAACATCAAGCAAATAGTGTCAGAAGCGCAGCGTAGAGAGGCATCCGTCATGGCATCACAGAACAACTCTGGCGCGTCCACGCCGTTACCGTCGGATGGCATAGCGACACCACAACCAAATATGGCGCAAGCGGCACAGAGCCTTTCAACACTTGTCTTGGAGCGCAACCTGCAGAAAGCCGCGGCCGGCAGCTTGAATGGCTTAGCACTTCCAGGGATGCTATCTGGGCCTGCGGTAACATACACCAACATAGAAAGCGCACCAAGCCTACAGACAAAGAAGCACTATTGCGATATCACCGGACTGCCCTCTCGTTACACCGACCCCAAGACGAAGCTGCGATACCACAATCAAGAGATGTTTGGAGTTATACGAACATTCCCGCAAGGCGTGCCAGATCAATATCTAGCAGCACGAGGCGCCAATGTCGTGCTGAAGTGAACAGCAGCGAGCAGCAGAGGTGCAAAATCTCCGATACCTACTATGCGACTAGTCATACCTCGAATGTCGGATCATCAAAGTCAAGCTCATCCTATCCGCCAAAAGCGTCTCCGCAAATGGCTCAAGAAAGTGCTCCGGCTTAATCGTGGTCCTGAAACGCGATCTATTTTTCGCCGAGGCAACGAGATACCGAAGCTCCATGATGAAGGCAGAATCAGTTACAGTGTCTTTCAAAAAGCACTGCTGTTGCGGCGACCACGATTACATCAAATGGATGTAATTTCACGTCCAACAACAAAGGCAATCGAAATGAGCGGGAAGTGCGAAGGGTTGGTAACCTACAAGCCGGCTGCGCTTCGACTCTGGTCGGCCACGCAGCCCCTGATGCGCTCATAGCTTCCGGGGCTTCCATCATGCCTTGACTCTCAAGGAAGATTTTCCCACATTGTGTAGTGTATGCCCTGGCATAACAAGTGATATTGCTAGATCATCTATAAAAATCAAGGTGCGGAAACCCGAAAAGTGACTGGCGTGGAATGTGGCGCAGATCATCCTCAACAATGACCCCAGATGGCCCCGTACCAAGATAATCCAGAGTAGATTGTTTGATTCGTTGATGCGCAGCCTTCTTCGCATCATTTTAACGATTACATGATTTCCCATACTTCTGCATAACCGGTATTCACGTCTTGTAACGTAATAGGCAGGCTGTAGGCAAGCCTGCTGTAACAGCTGCCAAACTGGATTACTTCAACGCAAGTCCCTGGTATCTGACACCACAGGAATGGGGCTGACTCGGTGCAGCGTATAAAAGGTGCAATAGACGACCGCATCAAAGAAGAGCAGGCCAGACAAGCAAAAGCGCAACAAGCTGCGGCAAGAGCCCCTCCACGACGGCGACCCCAAGATGGAGACCCTGCGAGACGTCCTTCGCGACAGAGGGACTCCTCAGCCATCCCTACTGGTAGAAGTCCAGATCCGTCAGAGTTCACCATAGGTGACGGTGATGAAAGCGCATCCATTAGCCGGGTAGCCACACCTCTGCCACAACAGGAACCCTCGAATGGCATTCAGGACAAGGCACAATCCGGTCAGAACGATGGGGAGGAGCTGTCGAAGACTGTTACTGCTGAGAATGCGCCAATGGAGAATGAACCTGAAAAGCCCCTAATGGTGTTGCAAGACTTGCCAGTTGAGGTGAAGGCCAAACTGCGGAAACTCGACAAGCTGGAGAGCAAATACGCCGAACTTCTGAAGGCATACCGCGCTGCCCATGCCAAAGTCCAAGCAATTGAGCCTTTCGAAGCCAGGCTGAGAGAGACCACCCCTCTCACCAGTATTTCTGATCCAAGCGCGCTGTCCGAATATCTCAATCAGATCAACACGAAAAGCGGTATGGTTCTCGAAGAACTGAAGAGGGTGTCAGGGGAGAGGGACGAATACAAAAAGAAGGCTGATGCCTCAGATTCTAAGGTCAAAGAGCTAGAAAGCAGCGTATCGGCTCTTAAGAAGCAACTCGAAGACCAGCCCTCTGCCGACGCTACGAAGTCTCCGAAGCCTCCCGCGTCGGATGCTGCTCAGCAAACCGACCACGTGGGACAGACCAAGGATGACGGCGCCTCAGTCACTTCACCTAAATCGACTTCCTCGCGAATCCCCAGTCTTTCCATCTTCTCTCCGAAAAGCAGGCCGAAGGTTTTCGAAGAGCACAAAGACAAAGACGTTTCTGAAGATCTCTTCTCCTTCGACTCAGAAGTTCCCAAGCTTGAAGCACAATTAGAAGAGCGACAGAAGCAGGTTGACGACCTTACCACGCAAGTTAACAGGCTGGAAAAAGACCTCAAAGTTGCAAGGGAGTCAACAGAAGGCATGGTTCAAACGTTGGAAACAACGTCCGAAGAACTCAACTCACTTCGAGACGCAAAGGAGAAATTTGATACCACAGAGAAAGAGCTGCGGGAGCGCATACAAGAACTAGAAGATTCAGAGCAACATGCTGCTAATGGTAATGAGAGCGAGGAGAAACTGGCATCCTTGCGCCAGGAGCTACAGCAGACGCAGTCTCAATTACAAGACGCGAAGACTCGCATAGAGCAGCTGGAAAAGGATGAAAGAGAGACCAAGTCTCAACTGCAGGAGGCCAAGGACGAGATTCAACAGATGAGCAAGCATCTCGCAGAGGAGAAGCGGACGACCGAAACGTTAAATGAGAAGGTACAACAAAAGGACCACATCAACAAAGATCTAGAGGACTCACTGGCATTTTCCAAGAAGGCCGAAAGGGAGTACGAGTCAGCAGCGAAAGAATTGCAGGCGAGTGAGAAACGAGTCCGGACTATGCAAGGTATCATGGACAGCCTGAAAGCCCAACTCAACAAAGCCGAGTCAACGGCAGCGGAGCTGCGAGAACAGATCAACAAGAATGAGCAAGAGAATATCAAGCCTCAGGAGGAGGCGACAAGCGCAAGCCCACAGTTGCCTGCTGCGCAGGGGGAAGCAGGGGCTGGGAACAAGAAGAAGAACAAGAAAAAGAAGAAAGGCAAGGTTGCTTTAGCCGTAAATGTGGAGTCGGAAGCTCAAGAAGCCGTTGAGCCTGGTAGTGAAAACAAGGGGATAGCCCCCGCTACTTCAACATCACAGGAGACTCAAAGCAAGATTTCTGAGCTCGACGAAAAGGTTGCCACACTCCAAGAAGAGCTGGAGGAAAAGAAAGCCACAATCGATCGCCTGTCGAGCAAGATCAGGGACCAAGAGCTGCTGCAAGAAGAGATCGAGACCCTCAGGGATGACCTTCTTCATCAAGGTGAAGAGCATGTCGAAGCCAGGGATGCCCTGAAAGAAGCACAAAGCAAGCGTCAGGAGCTGCAAGAGACAGTCGACCGGCTTGAAAAGGAGCTCGACGAAGCCCGCAGGCAAATCAAGACAAGAGACGACGCCGCAGAGGGTCACAAAACAGTCCTGCAAGAGCTCGAGGACAAGAAGACGGCTCTTGACAAGGCCACGCAGGAACTGAACGACCTCAAAGCCAAAGCTACGAAGTTGCAAACGGATCTCGTAGCTTCTGAGCAATTGGGAGCGAGTCGATTCAAGGATATCACGGATCTCAAAGACCTGCTGGGCAAAGCGCAGCCAGAATTACGAGCCTTGCGGAAGGAGAACGAAGAGCTCAAGGGCATAAGAGATGAACTGAAGAACAAGACAGGCGAGCTCAGCCGCCTCGAAACCAAGCACGAAGAAGTCAAGACGGAGCTCAAAAACCTTGGTAAGAGACTCAGCAACCAAGACACTGAGATAAAGTCTCTACAGTCCAAGATTGAAACCGAAACGAAACTTCGCGAACGGGCAGAAGGTGAAATCCAAGCCAAAGAATCAGAACTTCGCTCGGCAGAGGCACGCCGAAACGGCACTCTAGAACTGCACGAACAGACCTCGCAAGAGCTGAGCAAAGCCCGGCAAGAAACACAAGCTCTACAGGCTAGACTTCGGGACCTCAACGACCAATTGACGAGCCACGAACGTCAAGTCTCAAGCCTGCGCGAAGAAGTGTCCCTTAAAACAGCTCTCCACGCCTCCTCCCAATCCCTAATTCAATCGCTACGAGACCAAATGCACGAGCTCAACGTCCAAACTCGCGAAATCACAAGCCGGTCCGAGAACATGGAAGAAGAGCTAGCCGAAGCACAGCGCATGCTCTCGGAACGAACGCGAGAAAGCCAAACAATGCGGATGCTCCTCAATCAGGCCGAATCCGGCACCGAAGCGCGGATCCGCGAGATGAAGGAGCGGATGGAGGCAGCGATTGAAGAGCGTGATCGCCTTGAAGATGAATCGAACGTGTCGGGCCGGCGCATGGCACGAGAGCTAGATGACGCGAAGAATAAAGCGCGGGATGCGCAGCGGCAGCTCAAGACTCTGGAAGCTGAAAAGGAAGATCTTGAGGCCAGAAGTCGTGAGTGGAGGAAGTTGAGGGAGGATCTTGAATATGCGTCTAAATCTGCGGAGCGAGAAGCGGAGGAGACCAGGAACGCGATGAAAGGGCTGCGGGAGGCACTTGAGGAGTCAGAGAGGCAGATTAGAGAGACAGAGGTGCAGAAAGCAGATGTAAGGAGGCAGGCTGATGAGGCCTTGGAACGGGTGGAGAAGCTCAGTCAGGCGAACAAGAACTTGAGCGAGGAGGTTAAGAGTTTGCAGTTGCGGACAGGTGTGAGGAGCTCAACGAGGACGGGAGGTGTGGATAGTGGGCTGCAATCTTCTCGCACAAGCATCGATTCCAGCAGCGCACGATCACCTGCACCTCCAGCATCACGCGCAGGCCTATCGTCGACGACTTCATTACCGCGCTCAGAGACTCCAACGGGATCGGGCGCTGGAGTGGGCGGTGGCGGGCTGAGTCAAGGTACGGTGGACTACGTGTACTTGAAGAATGTGCTATTACAGTTCTTGTCGCAGAAGGATAAAGGGCATCAGAGACAGCTCATACCGGTCATCGGGATGTTATTGCATTTTGATGAAAGGGATCAGCAAAGGTGGAATGCTGCCATTAGTGCTAGGTAGAGTAATTGCGACAAGCGTGAAACACGCAATGAAGGACTTGGGAGCATAACTATTCCAGACACTTGACATAGATCTTTGACAGCAGCATCTGCTATAGAACTACCCATCCTGAGCCAAGTAAGCGCCATGCAGGCCTCGCCACAGATTTATGGCAGAAGTGGTGCTTGATAAGTTTTCTCGCTCATATCGATATGGTCGACGCAAACTACGTCGATCCATTCCAACGCACTCGGGCCTCCGTTGTGAAGTGATCGGACCGGCTTGAAGAATGGATGGAAGTTTCGCCGGACGTGAAACCGGCAGCTGCTTTCCGAAACAAGAAAGCTTTGAGAAAAAGCGAGTCAAAAACTGTTCGAGACTCGCGAAGGGGAGATAGTCTTCGTAAAAGAGTCCGGATGGAGTATGTTGATGACTTGCTAAAGCCAATAATCACAGTTCAGTTCAAAGCTGCATGTTTGCTAGACTTTGAGAACTCTTGCGTTCAGTCGTACAGTTTAACATTCCGATCCAGAGAGTTTCGCATTCGAACGAGGTTGGCTACCGTTTGAAAGCCTTTTGAGTGAGGTTCAAAGCTAGAAAACCTGTGGCATTTTACCTTCCCCTTTCTGGTGTCGGCGGTTTTCCGACAATCAACTTATCGATAAGGTCTCCAGTGATAAACATTTTGCTCGGAAAGTTATCTATTAGAGTACTATCACACACTCCGTCTACTCGATTTTGCTGCCATATACGCACCGCTAAAATGGCAGTCAATGGTGTCGCAATCGATGGCATACCCATCGCCTCACCTCACGCGACCTTTGACACGATCCTTGTCCTTGACTTCGGCTCCCAATACTCCCACCTTATCACGCGCCGTCTCCGCGAACTCAATGTCTACTCTGAGATGTTACCTTGCACACAAAAACTTTCCGACTTAAATTGGAAGCCTAAGGGGATCATATTGTCAGGTGGGCCGTACTCAGTCTACGAAAAAGACGCGCCGCACACTGACCCTGCTTTTTTCGAGCTGGGTGTCCCAATACTTGGAATATGCTATGGTCTGCAAGAGATTGCGTGGAATTTGGACAACAAGAATGTTGTTGCAGGCGAAAAAAGGGAATACGGGCATGCGCTTGTCAAGGTCGAGAAACACGCCGGTAAGCAAGCTCACATCGACCGGCTCTTCCAGGATCTAGGCGATGACCTGGAAGTCTGGATGAGCCATGGCGACAAATTGTCTCAATTACCCGCGGACTTTGAACCTATAGCATCCACACCGAACGCACCATTTGCGGGCATCGCTAGTACCGCTAAGCCGCTGTTTGGCATCCAGTTCCACCCTGAGGTTACGCATACGAAGAAGGGTAAGGAGCTGCTGAAGAATTTCGCCGTGAGTATTTGCGAGGCTCGGCAGGACTGGACAATGGAGAAGTTTGTGGATAAGGAGATTGAGAGGATTCGCGCTATGGTTGGCGAGAAGGGACAGGTCATTGGAGCTGTGTCTGGAGGTGTCGATTCGACGGTTGCCGCGAAGCTCATGCAACAGGCTATTGGAGACCGGTTCCATGCAGTTTTGGTCGATAACGGCGTGCTGCGACTTGACGAAGCGAAAACTGTTAAGAAAACTCTTACAGACCATTTGGGTATTAACTTGACAGTGGTGGATTCAACGGGCTTGTTCTTGGGCAAGTTGAAAGGTGTGAGTGATCCGGAGAAGAAGAGAAGGATTATCGGAAACACGTTCATCGAGGTTTTCCAAGACACTGCAAAATCCATCGCAAACGCTGCACGGGATTCGCCAAAGGCTGGCGAGATTGAATGGCTGTTGCAAGGAACCCTTTACCCGGATGTCATTGAGAGCATATCTTTCAAGGGACCATCGGCAACAATCAAGACACATCACAATGTCGGTGGCCTGCTCGAGGGTATGCATCTTAGACTTATCGAGCCCTTACGCGAGCTATTCAAGGACGAAGTCAGGGCGCTCGGCACAAACCTCGGCATTCCAGAGGAGCTTGTCTGGCGACATCCGTTCCCAGGGCCAGGTCTAGCTATCCGTATCATCGGCGAGATCAATGAGGAGCAATTAAGGATAGCAAGAGAAGCGGACAAGATCTTCATCGACGAGATTGTCGCAGCTGGTCTGTACCGCAAAATCTCGCAAGCATTTGCTGCTGTGTTCCCTGATACTGCCAAGGCGGTCGGTGTGATGGGTGACAAGAGAGTGCACGGCAAAGTCATTGCCCTCCGGGCTGTTGAGACCACCGATTTCATGACTGCTGATTGGTATCCCTTCGAATTCGACTTCCTAAAGCGGGTGAGTCGGAGGATTGTTAATGAGGTTGACGGTGCTTGTCGTGTCACATACGACATTACCAGCAAGCCGCCAGGTACCATTGAGATGGAGTGAGCATGATGCACCAAGGCCCTGGTGCGAGGGGGTTACGCATTGCATATCGTCGGTGCTTCGGCAACAGGTTCTGGCACATTTGACGGCAGCAGCAAGGCGTTTTGGCATGTAAGAGATGATACCCAGACAATGATACCCAAGATCGATAGAAGGCACTGACGAGAAAACAAATTGTGCAGCTAGAGTATAGAGTAGACTTTGGCAATCCCCAGACTCGTCAACCGCTGCAGTAGCGCCTTCCAGTTGAACACCCATGACCTTGGCAGTCACAATTTACAAAAGACATTTCCGGATCACCCCGACACCCAACACTATTGTCTGTGAGGCTGTGGCGTGCACAGGATGTCTGAGCCATCAGTGGTTGAGTATGCTCGCTATTTTGGCTTGACAACAGACCACACAGAGCACAACCCTCTGGACCTTATCAGGCACCTTGTTCTGCAACAAAAGCAGAAAACTCCATCAGTAAACGAGGATTCAGATTTACCGCAACTTTGGCGACTGTTCGAAAGTGCAGCACAAGAGCACCTTTCCCTCGCCAACGACGAACCTCTTCGGATATCTCAGGAAGTTACCGGTTTTCTTGCTACTTGCAGCTGCGCCACCAATACAGAATTCGACCTCCGCCATATCTACCAAAATGTGCTTCCAGATCCTCAGCGTTTCAAGAAGCATAAGCTAGAAGAACCATTGCTTCTCATTGGTGGTGGAGATGTGCGGAAAGATGTGCGCAGGATTCGGAAAGGCATTGACCTCGAGAATGTCCTCCATAACCTTCTGGAGGATCTCGAAGAGGAGGCTGAGAATCGCGAAGTCCGTCAAGAGCAGTCCTCCGCTGATCTGACGGCCGAGATACTAAAGATGGCACAAGAACAGCTGGAGACAAGCGTGCAGAAGGAGACTCTTGACATATCTGTAAATACGATGAAATACTTGCAAGATGTACTCCGCGTGCTCACTCATGATGAAAGCGTCCTCAAAGCATCTGAAAACTGTCTACCGCTTCACAGGCCAACTACTCCATACGCCAGCCGCATGATCAGCGCAGATGATTTCGAGTTCGATGACGACGGCGCAGAGTCTGGCAAGTTCGATGAACACGATCCCCTGGATACCGAGCACTTCGAAAATAATGCAACAACCCTGAAGCAAGAGCCGAATGACCACCTTTCTTGCCTAGACATTGCCGTCGACAGGGAGCTTCTTCGGCCAAATGATACCCCCCAGACTGATGTAGATATGAACAGTCTCCTCAAGCAATTTACAAATCATGACATGATCGAAGATGTGAGCGACCAAAAGCTGGCCACGTGTACCTCTCCACCACCGCGAAAGAAGCAAAAGCTCGACCACCAGCGTGGTTTGGCCTCCCCTTGCAGGGTACCAGCCCAGCCAGACACAAATGCGGCCAGTTCCATTAGCGACGTTGTGCCTAGGGCTTCTACAGTTTGCAAAGTCGAATCTCCCAACTTGCGTCACCCGCAACACAAGCTACCATCTTTAGACTTGGGGGAGATGCTTCGATCCTGTCGGACCTTTTCATCGCCGACTAAGGTTTCACTGGCATGCGATCCTCACGGAGAGCGGGACTTGCCATTTACCATTCCGACGATGGAAGAAGTGATGCGAGATTCTCATCCAGAAAAAACTGCGCTCCTCGAGAAGTTCCTTGCGCAGCACAAGCCAATCATGACGAGTGACAGATTGTTGTACAAAGAACCAGGATTGCGGATTTTGGATAAGGTTGATTCGCAAGAAGACGACTTGGTATCAGAGGATTACAGCATCGATGAAACCCAAACAGGGACTTCTCCTACAGCCCGGCAGAGTGCTCCAACAGGAGACTTTTTCGATCGTCCCACTCATCAGCTCAGGCTTGAGCTTGCTGAAAATGATATGGCAGACCATTATGAGAGTGTTGATGCTGCTGAGTGCAAAGGTCTTGAACCAGAAAAGTTCAAGGAAGAAGTCGGATCAGGAACAAGAGAGAGAAAACCTGCCTCAATTACGTCCCCATCAACAAGACCTCCTGATCCACCAAGCACAAAAATCGCGTGCCAGGTAAGGGGTATTCATGGAACCACAGCTCACGCTACAGCGTTTTCCAAGGCTATCTATCCAAGACCAAACAGCTCTTCGAAGCGCAAGCCTACTATGTTAGGTTCCACGTCTCAAGGCTCTGTACCTGGTCCGTTGTCGAGTGATTCACTTTCGGGCTTTCTGGAACTTCGAGGCAAGAGATTCAAAGCGCCGTTGATCTCACGGTCCGCCCAAGTCACGGAGATCTTACATGATCCAATTCAATCCACACAAAACAGTGTGTCCGACAGTGGAGATCAGAGAAATGGAGACCCTTGGCCGAATAGTTTCAGTGCTAAAGCAACAGGCTGGGAGTCTGGCTTTCTTCCTCCGACTGGTCCGCTTGACACTCCAAGAACAATCGTTCTAAACAACTCTTTACTGCAAGGCAAACCACTGCTAGTCCAGTACTTGGAGCGTCAGAATGCATCTATGTTGACACTAGTATACCGCGACCTTCATGAAAGACAGAACTATGGTCCTGATATCATCCTGAATCCAACGGCGTGCCTTCTTGTTACTCGTCTGCAAGCTCTGGACCAACGTCCACTTCCTGGTCGAAAGACCGCAACGGGTTTGTCGAAAGTGCATGATCACATCGTGTCCCTTGCTGGAGAATACACGAAGACAATTGTCTTGATTCACTACCTCAGTGTCGCGGACACTGCAATACAAGACAAGCAAACCTCATCTATGGTATGTTTCACAGCCTTCTGTCAACACCTCAAGGGACCCACAAGGGCTACTAGTCCCGTTGTAACTCCTATCTGGATACCATGCGCTAAACCCTCGTCTACCTCCGAGGCGGTCAATACCTGGGTTTGGCAAATGATCTATCATCATGCCTATGTGACTCACAGTGGTTTCAGAGGCTCATCATCCGCAGGCGTTGCATCAGCTATCATTCACGATGAGACAGTCTGGGAGCTGTTCCTTGTCAAAGCAGGCTTGAACCCAATGGCAGCGCAGGTCGTGATAGGCTCGTTGAAAAGCCCAGGCAAGCCGGGCATGGCATCGAGCGGAAGGGATCCAGATTGGGGCCTCAGGAGACTGGTCTCGATGTGCGCTGATGAACGATGCCAGATGTTTGAGAATTTCATAGGGAAAGATGCAGTGGATAGACTAAATAGAGTATTGCAAAGCCCACTGTGAGTCGTTTCAGCTTAACTCCCAATCATCACTGCCGCTCATCTTCTTTGCATTTTTTATACTCTTCTCAACCGTCCATGACAGGCTGGCTCAACGTACGTGCAGGCGCTGTCAGTGTTACTTCCCACCAGCCTTCTGATCAAAACTCATGCTCCAGCCCCCCGTGTTCGGATCTTGCACCATCTTGAACATGTCCGTGCTCAGTCCGAATGGCTTCAGTATCCCGTTTCCCAACTGCTTGAGCTTCCCCATCATCTCGTCGACTTCTTGTTTCTTCGCTGCCTCGACTCTGGGCGGGAGAGTTCGCAACATATCTATGACTGTTCTTTGGTCTGAGGTGGGGAGGTTGTGGAAGTATTCTGGGGTTGCAAGAGTTTGATAGTCGGACAACGCGGTGCTGAGGTTGGACCAGTGGGAGACTGTCTCTTTGAGAGAGGGTTGCTTTGGCGGCTGTGGTTCTTCTTGTGGGTCAGTTTGCGAGGCGTCGGCGTCTTGAAATGATGTAGGCTTCGATGCTTGAGGTGGTGTCTCACACATCATAACTTTGGCTCGAGCTCGCCGGAGGAGAAGTTTCGTGCGTATGCGTGTTATGTCTGCTTTCCGCTGATCGGAGATGTCGAGTTTCTTCAGCATTTCTGCGGTTTGATCTTCATCTTGATCTTCTGGGATTTCAATTATCTTGCTGTCATCTTCCGCACCCTGCTGCATTTCGTCCTTCTTGCCATTGGCTTGCTGCTTCTCATTGCCATCCTTCTTTTCTTTTTTTGGCTTCGGCATGGGAAGTTCGCGTTCCAGATTGTCCAAACCTCGCTCAGCACTCTGTATTGCTTGCTTCCATTCTTTCAGCTGTAAATGACATGCAGCAATATTGCTCTGCAATACGGCAAGTTCATAGTCTAGGTATACCGGCAACTCAGCTAGCGCCTTGTCGTAGGTGCTGATGGCACTCGAATAGTCTTTGACAGCGAATTGCTTGTTGGCTGCTGATTTCAAAGTGTGGGAGGCGTCAATCATCCGCATTTCCTCCTCAGCTGAAAACCGCACGGGTTGAGCTTCGTCAGCTGCATTGTCATGTGTCTCGACGGCGGAGGCAAAGCTGGCACTTGATGTGATTGACGAACTTCTAGATCGAGGCGCGGACCGTTCGACTGGGACAGGCCTCTCCCGCTCAGGACGCGTCTTCGGACCAGATGATTTAAACGTGTAGGACATTATGGAGATGTCGTACACCTTCTGGTAATTATTGGCAGATCTCGAAGACTCGCGACTGTCCTCTGATGTCTGTCTGTCCGGTATAGGCAGGCACGACCTAGTTCGCCGGACGCACTTTCGTTGTGGTGATTAATTTCAGGCACGACCCCAGGGTGGACCTCCCACAACCGAGGCGGAGCGGAGATAAGCGGGCCATACTCCTGCCTCACCACAACGTTCTTTATCTCAAGCCGCGCTTCAACCTGCTCTAAGGTCAACGGAGTAAGCATCGCTTAAGCACTCCTAAGCCCTTATCATCCTATTCATAGCGGGGTAATACAGGTAAATCTACTTCGCTCTAACCAGGCTCTTAGCTTCGTCCTACCGCTTTTACTGAATTCTTACCCTTTTACTGCCTTCAACTTATCCTCTTGCGTCGGAAAACCAGTCTTAGAGTTCCGCTGCTTATGTCTTGTTTGCATATTTCTACAAGCGTGCTGTCTTGCACCTTTACAGTAGAGTGCGAAACCGCCTTCACCTCAAGTGTATTTGGATATCTTTTTCACTGCACACGCATG
This sequence comes from Herpotrichiellaceae sp. UM238, assembly GCA_000315175.1. Classification (NCBI taxonomy): domain Eukaryota; kingdom Fungi; phylum Ascomycota; class Eurotiomycetes; order Chaetothyriales; family Herpotrichiellaceae; species Herpotrichiellaceae sp. UM238. The sequence goes on along the minus strand of AMYF01000030.1, from coordinate 384,172 downwards.
ATCTACTGAGAGCCGCATTTTACCATAAGTAGTTAGCTTGCTTAGAAAAGATTGAACCAATTAACTGTTTGCGGATATGCTCCCTCTGTGTACGCTGTTTGGTCACAAAACATAGCCCTAGTAATTTCACAGGATTGTTACTTCCCCAGCGTTACATCGTTAGAGCCGGGCCCTAGACTATCGGGCCCGGCTTCCCCCCTCTTTGGATCGGCGAGCGTTATGGCGAGAAGGAACCTAACGCTTAAGCTTCTTAAGCGTTGAATCGATCATAGCGTATAGCTAGATCAGCGTAACAGATACTTCTTCACCTATTCCTCGCGGGAGGCTCGCCTCTGACCGCCGACCTACGCTGGTTCTAATATTGGGAAGTTCGCGTTGACATCAAACTTGTCGGCGATGCCTTCCATCTACATCCGTCCCGCTTCAACAGCTAAAGATGACGGACTGCGTCTACTTCGAAACTTCGACAGTCAGCTGCCCTGGCTATCTTCAATTGGCAGCAGCGCGCAATGGGGCAGCTCTCCAAGAAGCGACCAAGAAGATCTGCGGGCAAAGTATCGGGATAAAGTCGAAAGCAGCGAGCGAGGCTGGAACAATCCATGGAGTCGAGACTGGGTCAGAGCCTACATCGCCGAGGTTGAGATCAAACGAGAGGACCTATCGTCCGAATTGCTAGAGCTCGCTATCGAAAGTACGAACGACGCCGTTCGACTCCCAGTTGCAGGCATGATTCTCCAAGGCCAGTCGTCTGAATACGTCCGGGATATTGTACCAGAAAACGACGACAATGATCCCTTCATCTACTTGTTGTACCTATTGAGCGACAGAACAACGGCGCCACGTGGCAAAGGTGCAGGAGCGGCGTTGATCTCTCACGCGAAGGATGAAGCGCGGAAACTCGGTTTCAGGCGTCTTTGCGTTGATTGTTGGAGAGGGAACGATCACAAGCTTGTGCAGTAAGTCGATCTAACTAGTCCTTCCAAGACTTCTGTATGCATGCTTATGTGTTGTAAAAGGTATTACGAGCAACAAGGGTTCAGAGTGATAGGTAATTTTGAGAAGGATAATTGGCCGGGCACGGTGCTGGAGATGCGGCTCTAGACATATGCAATCGATCTTGTTTGTTTACCTGTTTACAGTAACAATCACGACTGATTGTTGTTCTGCCTCGTATCTTCGGTGAAATCAGGGACCTAACGGGTTGGAATAGACGCTCAGATGCGCCATAAAGGTGCCAAGCAGGTAGTGATTCGTGGTTAGACGACATAAAACTTACCTTCCGCCACGTGACGGCGTCTCAACCTAGCTTTCTTAATATCAGGTATTAGATCCCTCTACTCGAATGTGGATCTGTCACTATTTTGATTGACCAAGCGCTAGCTACCCTAACACAACCAAGCCCACTTGACGACTGGCCTCATCGCTCCTTTCACTTGTATAAAGTCATACATAAGCCTTCATATCACGCTGCATTTGTGTAGAAGAGAGGAGGCTTCGCAAATCCTGACTCTCCTCTCTACTGGAGAAGGTTTGATTCGACGTAGGCGTCGAAGGTCACTTTACTCAAACCAGGAACCAGTTTCCGTAAGGCGCCTGCTACGAGTCTGCAAGTTTCCCACTTCAATAGCTTATGGCTTGTCATTTCGATTTTCGTCCTTGTAGTCGTGCCTGACCCACCCTCATCGGGTCCGTTTGGTTCTGCCTCTTCATCTTGATCTTCGTCAGCTTCCTCTGCTGCTTCGCTTCCACTGTCACCGTCCCGATGGATATCGCTGGCACTTAGACTCTCATCGTCATTGTCAAGACCTTCCCAAGCACTCCTATCCAAAGCTCGTTGCCCTGCCTCACATCAATCAGTGAGTCGCTTCTCCTTGTTGTCAAATTCATCCCGCAATTTCCCAGTCCGTAATTAAGTGTCTCCGATCAAACTTCGCACGATCCGAGCAACCATACTCAACGTACAATTCCGTCAAGCGCTCTTACTTCCGACGGAGCAGGTCCTTACGCCGGTCACCCTGTAGCTCCTAAGCCATGTCTCTATCAATATCGTGTCTCGGGTCGATAAGTGGCAGAAATCTCAATGTCTCCACTCGACGATGGAGATCCATGTAAAACCCCACAGCGGGCGTGAGCGGTCGATTACTATGAAAGTTCGAACTGATGCGGTTACCGAGTGCGGCACAGCTGAGATCTTCGGTGCCTTCGATATTTTGCTAGACTCTATGCTCTGGAGTGCGTAAGAAGAGGCTTAGGGAGTCAGTAATCACACATTTATAGGAAGAACACACGCTTGTTCGCCGGGGCTCACCAGTGTGAGCAGGGAGCAGAAAATCCATGCCGGGGTGGCCATTGTGTAGCATCATTGTCACGATCGAGGCTTACAGAGCTGATTCCCCTCCTGGTTTAGAAGGGAAACGACCATTTTCCAGTTCTCTGCCGTCCCTGATCTCCAGCACACTTCCACCTGGCCGGACATTGAGCTCTAAGTCAGAACACACTTCCTCGTTCGGATACGGTAGGAGTCTTAGCAATAAAATAGCACTTTCAGAGTTCCCGAGTTGTCGCGCTTAGGATACGTCTAAGGCGTTCAAGTTCCAGCAGCCTTCTGGTGGTGATGATATGCCCTCCAAGGGTCAAGGTCTAATATCGATGAGCAGCTGGTAGAACGGTGTGTATATTGCTATAAATTCTTGGACATTCCATGCCTGCTGACATCGCGCTCTGTGTGCCGAGACTTCTACGATTTCCTGGGAGTCACAACACCAGTGCCATTCATACTCGGGTCAAGCTCTATCGGAGCAACCGATCACGCACGCTTTTGATGTAAATCGCCCATCGTCGCAAATGCTTGTAGTGGTCGACCCTTTCAGGGCGCAAAATGGTGCGATGCCAAGGATGCGTAACCTGCGAGGGGATGCACTACGGTGAGCGCCAGGTGAGGCTTGGCTCCACCCAGGCAAGCCGGGGTTGAGCCAGAGCCGGCGTCGGCCTAGGCCTTGAGAAAGTCGCGAGCTCGATGCGGATTTCCTATGTCTTTGGCGTTCAGGCCTCAACACACATCCACGGCCTCCTCACCCACTGCCGCCATGGCAGACCGGACCTCAGTTTCCACGTCGCACGCCCCGAACCTAGACCATGGCCCTCCCTTCCCTCCCGTCCGAGCGTGCATATTTGACATGGACGGCCTCATCATAAACTCCGAAGACGCCTACACGGACGTCATCAACACCATCCTACAAGAAAATGGCCGACCAAACCTCCCTTGGTCGGTAAAAGCTCAGCTACAAGGTCGGCCGGGACCATCAGCAGGCAAGATCTTCCGCGAGTGGGCGAAGCTGCCCATTTCAGAGGAGCAATTCATGAGGCGGCAGACGGAGTTGCAGAGAGAAGCTTTCAAGCACTGCAAACCCTTACCGGGGGTTGAGCTCTTACTGCGAAACCTATCGAAGGCACACACCGTGATGGATGGGAGGACGCGCGCACAGAGTCCGGGGGGTGATCGGCGCCCTGTACGTCTTGCACTGGCAACGAGTAGCCAAAGTCGGAATTACAACTTCAAGACTGCGCACTTGTCCCCGTTGTTCAATGTGTTCCCCGAGAGACACAAGATTCTGGGCGATGATCAGCGCATACCGCGGGGACGAGGCAAGCCGCTACCAGATATATATCTGTTGGCGCTGCAGACCATAAATGAGTCGTTGGTGGTGCAGGATGAGCCTGAGGAACCAATTACGCCGGAGGAGTGTTTGGTCTTTGAGGATTCAGTGCCGGGCATAGAGGCTGGACGAAGAGCAGGCATGAGGGTCGTGTGGGTGCCTCATCAGGGGCTCCTAGAGGTTTACAAGGACCGGGTGGAAGAAGTGCTCGCGGGCAGAACGGGTGAGCATGACGAAGACGATCTGGAACATCAAGAGAGCGAGCCATTAGCTGGAAGCCCTGGCCAGCCTGGCGAGCTGAATGATGGATGGGGAGAAATGCTAGAAAGCTTGGAGCACTTCGACTATAGAAAATACGGCATAGACTATGAAGATCAGCGGTACCGCTCAGAGAGTGGCCAGCTCGCCTTGCCGGGCGTAACAGACAAAGATCTCGAAGAAATGACTGCTCGCGCAGACGGGAAGCTCCATGCGGCAGAAGAAGGCACACCGCGTCTACAGACGCCCGTTCCTGTGTTTGGGGAAGCAAGCCTCCCTTCGAAAGTTTGAATACATTGATCTTCCATTAATTTTTCTAACTTGCCTTGTTACCGCTCGTCCTCCCGTATCAACGGCGTCTGCTCATTTACGGCTCTATCATCTCCTGCGTTGGTAGCATCAATGCGACTCTCCAACTCCTCCCTCTCCTTCCTCCTATGCCTCAATTCATATATCACCCCCATCACCAACAAAGTGCCCTGCAAACACCCCGTCACGACATACACACCCCACGCACTCCATCCCTGACTCCCCAGCCGCGCCGCCAGACTCGCAGCCCAAACAAAACTCCCTGGCGTCTGAATACACATCATCGGAATACTCAAACTCGCCACCCGCTTCAACACAAACGTCGTCCAGATCTGCGGGAAGTACTGCACCACCGCCAACGCCGTGCTGAAAATCCCCAGAAAATCCGCCCAGTCCTGCAGATGCGCGGGGGCTGCGAAGACGAAGTATATGCTTATCAGCGCCGTGACGAAGGCGTGCACGATGCAAATCCAGCCTACGACGACGGCAGTCTTAAAGCTCGGGTGGGCCTCGGCGTCCTTCAGGCTCGCAGGGTGGGGATCGGGTGTCGTTGCGCGGGGGAAGTAGATGAGGAAGAGGAGGAGAATGACAGCGAAGCAGGTCCATTGCATGCCTACTTGCATCACACCCAGCAAGCCCGCGAAGCACGCGAACCCGTTGACTTGGCGGCAGCAAGCCATGTCGGCGCGCGAGCCGGGAAGGGTGAGGATGTTTGCGAATTGGCATGTTCCGCCGGTTGTGCCCAGAAGGACGAAGTAGGGGGATAGACCGAATGAGGAGCGGCGGTTGATGATGCGGAAGTGTTGGGGCAGGTAGGATACGAGGATGCCGAGGAGGATGAGGCTGTACTCTTGTCAGTAGTTGCGCGGCATAAGGGACAATGGTGGTAACGAGAGCGGCATACATGCTCAAGGCAAAGTTGATGTAGTTTGGCTTTGCGAGCTCGACGCAGCGGTCGCCGCCTGGCGGAAAGGGTCCTGAGTATTCAAGCATCCTGTATACTCGCTTAATACTGAGACATTACGAAAGTCCGAAGGCAAGCACTTCTGGGAAGCGCTGTGTTGGAGGACGGAAGACGGAGGAACGCGTCGATCCAACTGCGGACGCTGGGGGCAGACGGCGTCACGGGTGCAAACAGGGCAAACATTGAAAGCTTATTACTAAAGCAGCAATTCCCGCATGGAGCCAAATGCATGGGGAGAGAGCTGTCTCAATATTTTGCAATCAGGTCGTGTCTCTGGCAAGCCGACTGTCCTCCATTGACCAGTGCTATGTGTTTTTTGCTTCCGTGCCTAGATGTCAACACTATATTTCAACTCTAAGCCGGGCTCCTAAATGTGCAGCCTCTCCTAGGTCTTTGCCGGAGCTCGGAGCTCAGAGCCTCAAATCGCAGTATGATTCTTTCGCCGACGCGTTGGCCAGCCACGACGCGAAGACACTCATGGTCAGGCGATGGAGACGTTACAGGCGAGCCTATCTTCATTCTCGGTACCCACTTCGGTGAATAAGAATACACGTGTCCCCTTGACTGTCGTTTTCGATGATGGTAAAAAGAAGGGGCTCTTCCTTATTCCGCTCCACGAGACCTCACAGAATTGGTAAAGCACTTGTTGCTGGGTATGTGAATCCTACCGTCCGTAGGCTCTACCTCCGGGAGCCAAAGAGCGGATTATATAGTCGGAACGCCTCTTTTGTCAAGGGAAGATGGGCGCAATGACTGCCCTCTTTGGCAGAAGCTGAAACCCCTGGTAAAGGCCCTGGGTGTGGTCTTCTCGTGATCCGATATTGGAGTCTGTGTTTTCTCGTTGACCCAAGAGCCGATGAGCATGATACCTTACTCAGCCTCACAATTCAAAAATGCTCTGTGAGCTTCAACTATTGACTGCTCCCTACTCATAAACGCTGGAGTATATCCGTTCTGTTGCTGTAACTGGTACTCTGTAGGCCGTAAGATCAAGGATTACATGGTTTCTGTCTCAACCCAGATGGAACAAGTTGCAATTAATCTCGTCCTACAATCGATGTTCTGCGCTCAACCCGCTGCTAACCCCATGGGGAAAATTTGGAAACTTTTCCTTGCTCTCCTTTAGCTTTCTCCCTGGCCCGGTCCTCTCTTCAGTGACGGTGAAATCAGCATCGGACAAGGACCGCTACTAAATAACGAAGGCATAAACCCTTGTCTGGTTTGCTTCACCGCCTATAGCTGTGCCTTGAACTCCTGTGGCTGATCCTTCTTTGGCTGGTACGGCTTTCCGCTGCCATCTGGATTTCCAAATACGGTCTTAGAATTTCCACCTAGTGCATCCACCCTGATGCCCATGTGGTGAATGTAACGCTGTATTAATTTGAACCACCGATTATTGTCCGGGATGGAGCGGGCAATGTGCTTGAAAACGGACAACGTGCGCGCCTCTTCGGCCAGGACTAGTTCGGCTTTGGATACTTCGATGCGGAACTCGCTAGCGCCAGTAATTTGGCCGACGTCAGCGGCAACTTGGTGGATCGTCACACGAAAGACCTGACCCGTCTTGACCGTGTCAGGAAGCCTGACGCTCAACAACGCAGGAATGTTGGCCTTCCGCCCACCTGGAATCGGCAGCCAGGTGAGACCACCGACTGGGAGTTTAAGAGTGTTATCGTCCACGATTTCGCAAGCGAGAGGGCTCTGGCGGAAAGATGCGAGGGCTTGGATTTCGCGCATCGAGATGTCCGAGAAATAGAGGGTGACTTCGCTTTTTGGTGGGAGATTGTGCCAACGAATAATCAATTCGTCGAAGTGGGTACCCTTGCTTGCTACAGCGAAGAAGTCCTGTGGCGGGTCTTTCGAAGGACTCTGTAAGAGGGACGGCTTGATTTCAAAGGTGTGCATGACCGTGTGCGAATCAGGACCTCCAGGATTGTCTGAGCCGAGAATCGTTAGATTCCGCTGTGAGAGATTATCGCTAGTATGCGGGCTATCGCCAATCGGTGTCAGATCAGGTTCGAAGAATATCTCCCCAACGATGCACGTGTGTCGTCCTCGCATGAGTTCCTGAATCGAGAGACAGGAAGCGCCTGGCCAAGGTCCGTCTGAGGAGCCAGGTGAGATTGGGATACGTTTGCGTGTTTCATTGATATCAAGCCAGCATCCGAAAAATGCCGTCACTTCCGCACCCGACGGATTGGGGTTGATGTCCCGCACATCGTACGTCGTATCTAGGACTTGAGTGGCCATAGAGTCAGCTCCAGGTTCGCCTTGCACTGTCTCCACACGAGGAGATGCAAAGAACGGAATGGACGCGATCTCCCCTCCCACGGTGCCAAGTAATGGCACAGTGCCTGGCCCGACGGCCGTCCGCCGATAGTTCGTGCTGGGGTTAAAATCGAGCCCAGTGACAGCTGTATTGAACGTGCGGAAGAAGCACTTGACGCGGTTAGCGGTGGTTGTGCGCGCCCGGTAGCGTACTCGTGCGACTGCGTAGTTGTAGATCGGCCGCAGAGAAGGTAGGGGCCCGCTGCTGGCTAAGGAAAGTGGGGCATCGGTGGACAGGGCCTCGAACAGTGAGCTTCCATTTGGGGAGTTGTTAAGCTTGTCGAGACAACGCCGGATAAACCCAATGGGATCACCCGGGCCCTGCAACACGTCGCCGAATTTAAACTGCTCAGCTTCAATCGAGAATACACGAACATCGGTAGACAGCCAGAACGGGTTGTTCTGAGCTGCATTAACGTCGATCAAGTAGGGATTAGGCGAGTAGCTCAGTTCCAGTCTCTGCATTGCAGTAAATTCGCCAAGGCTGTATGTGACCCGCAGCCAGCGTGTGTCCGTAAACGTGGTATACGCATTGAGAGTCGGGAACACCGCGTTAAAAGCAAAACTGATCCGCTGTGGGATATCAGGCGAACCCGGGTTGACTTCCTGCAGCCGTACTCCACCAGTAAGCGTAAAGTCAGCTGGATCTACTGGAGCGTTAGTATCGTCCCAACGAACGTCAAAATGCGGAGTTCCAGTGATTTCAGTGTGAATGAACCCATCAAATTGCACGTAGACCGCGTCGCTAAAATTTGCTGCGCCCCCGGCTCCAAGAGCTTCAACTTCCTCGCGAGAGAACCTCGAGCGGTTCGTAACAACTGTGCAGCTCTGGAACCCAAGTCTGACAAACTTCGCAAGCTGACATGGCCGACCTGAAGTGTCGATGACCCACAGCATGTAGTAGCCGGGAGGAGCCACAAGGCTATTTGGAGGCATAGTCACTCTGACATGACCATCGCCTGGATTGTAGGCAAAGAGAAGGCCAACATAGCGCTGGTCGAAATCGTATGCGTGTGTGCAAGAGCCGTTACGGATCAAGGCGACACGATGAACATCAGCGGCGTTTGAAACTGTTACGTCGAAGTGCTGCCCGTAGGTTGCGCTTCGTGGGACATTCGAGATGACAGGGCGTGCCCCGTTGGGATAGGCTGGAGTGAAAAGCTCGATTTTCTTGATACCAATATTATCTGGGTCGCCGGACTCGGCATTTTTGTTGCCTCCACAAGTCAACACTGATCCATTGGGCAGTAACAGCGCTGCAGAGTGGTAATTACGACTGTGGACAGGAAGGTCGGCGTCCGCCGTCCACGTGCCAAGGCCAGGTCCGTACGACCCAGTGGTCCAGTTTATTCCTGGGTTGTAAAGCTCGGCTTCGATGCGCTGACCGCGATCATTTCCTTGATTCTCGACTCCACCTACTAGACACACCTCTCCTGTAGGGAGGAGTACTGCACAGCTGTTGAAACGCTGCACCCCCAGCGCGGTATTGACGGACTGCCAGGTAGGATTGGCTGCCCCAAGATCGATACGCATTGCCTGCGTGCGTCCGCAGTGCATAACGCGAGCGCGGTAGTTTTCATTGGGTAACAAAGGAAGCAGAACGCACGGAAAGCTCCAAGAATCGTAGCCAATGGGTTCCGGAATTGGGCTTCCAACATACGCTCCAGTGGTTGGGTCATAGAACGAGCTGAAATGGTCACCATCGGTGGGGTTAGGCGCATTGGACGTGTTACTGGCCCAGTTAACTGGCATAGGCGTTGCAAAAAAGAGACGGCCATCGGGCAACTGAAAGGTACGGGCGTAGAAGAGGAACCGGATAGGCCCCCCCGCGAATGGTCGGTAGTTTGGAGCATCATTAGCTATCCTCGACATGGGTTGCCAGCTGTTGGCGTTCACATTGTAGCGCTCAGGTGTCGCGTTGCGGTGCCGCGAGTCATTTGCAAGCACATGGCCAAACAATGCCAGAACTTCACCGTTTGCCATAGTCACTGAGCCAGGGTACCATCGCCCGCCACCAAGGGAACCATTCCCATAGGGGTCGGGCAATAGCTGCGCCGCTTCATTCCAATTACGCTCATGAGCGCTATATAGCCAGCAGCGCCGATGACCTGCGAACGCCAAATCGTGTCCGTGCCCAGTCGTCCAAGCTTGGGTTCCTCCGACAATCAGCAGCCGTCCATCAAGGGTGAACGAGTGACCAGAACAGAAGACGTCGCTGTCTGGTGATTCGATCACAGCATTGACTATGGTATGAGACCGGACATCATAAACACGGGTCTTGCGGAAATTGCCACCGGGCTCTTGTTGATCTTGCCAGTGCTCATCACCTCCAAATAGAACAACCTCGCCATCATCTCCACTTGGCACAAGAGCCACATGAATGGCAAGGATCTCAGAATCGATGACGGCGGGATTCCAAGGCATATTAAGTTGAGGAAGGCTTGTAGAAAGGAGTCGCAGGGCTTGAGCAGAAAAGGCAATCCGGCGAAGGATTATGTAGGAAACTGATCAGGAGTTCTACGATCCCATGACAGCCCCCCTTTCCTCGAGGGGTTCTTTTGACGCAAGCGAGCTGAATGCATTGCAATGAATTCGGCTGCCTCGTTCGGATTTGCATTACGTGTTTCATGCCCAACACCCTGTAACCACTGCAGAAAATACGAAGGTCTCTTGATCGACGACCTACAGGTGAATGAAAACAAATGGACGTTGAGCCTCGTTTAATAAAGTTTTGACGTAGGCGAAACTTGCAAATTTACAATACACGAAAGTACAAGTTTACTCGTACTTGCGGGGTTCTTAGACGAGGCAGATTTTCTAGCTCAATCGACGTTTCCAAAGGCTGAGAGAAGACTTGTGGTATCCACAACGTCTAACAGATACGCCGCTTGTTATCGAAAAAGGGACCTGCAATTCTAAGGCTGCTGCAAATGTACGTGCTGACCGCACGGGTGGGGAGTTGCTGGTCGGTACTTACGCCGGCGTCTTTGCAGCTTTGTTGCGTATGAAGAGGTACCCTTTGATGAGCAGGATTGAAAGACCTCTCAGCCGCTTGATGGCGAGCAAGCAGTATGTCAACGAGTGAGAGAGACTAGTTTGGATAAAGACGACCCAAAGCCAGCACTTTGCGCGACAGGACCGCTCTTTGCTACCACTTTAAACACAAACTCATCGAATGACTCATGCCTGGCAACTGTCAAGAATGGCCATCAGTCGAGACCATTTTGAGGAAAGATCCAATGGAACAGGTATGGGGTACAACGTTTGTGGAGCGGAGCGGGAGTAAAAGAGCCTGTCATTGTGCAACTTCTTCTTGCTTCAGACCCAAAAAGAACTGTCGAATCCTCAAATGGATTTCGTAGAGTATCAAGGTCAGGGTACTGAAAGCATAGTAGACAGACTACTCACTCTTCGACTCTTTTCCTCTGGAGTCACCGGCTTGAATCTGGAGTTGAGCTCAAACGATGTTACAGATATCAGACCCCACCGGCGAGATACCATACGACTTAGATGCACTACCTACGTCTGGATGGTAGTAGTATTGCAAAGCGAAGCCATAGTACAATAGAATGGGCCAGGAATTTCACGCGGTCTATGTACTCGTTACTTTGGCTCGTTATCACATCCACAATCCACGAGCAGTCTCGAAAGGTAGATACACCATGATAGGACTCCTCAAATAGGCCTATTGCAGCACAATTCTCTCATTCGCAAAGCGACGTGGATTGTACGGAGACGTCGCACCTTCGTTCGCTGGCTCGATATTACCTCCTGGGGCTTCAGCCTGCTGTTCCGCACCTTGCCGAACTTCTCAAGTCACTATCATCACGTCTTGGTCAGAAGCAGGAAGCATATTTGATTCCATTTGACTTGTTGTTACTTGAAGATCTGGATTGGGAAGTGCTCTCGTGCCGGTTGCGGAAGCTAGATTGGCAAAGCGTGCCGCATATGTTGTCGTCACACTTCCAATTGGTCAGTTGTAACCTATTCCCGGGCTATCACATGGATCGTGACGGCCGGTGCCTCCTTGTCGATGTAGAAACCATTGCCATCGTCCCTCAATTCATTTGAGACTCAGGTCTGGTCGATCGAACTTGTTTCAGGCCCAATATCAGCAGCGACACCCAAAGAAGCTGTCTAAGAGCTGTGGTAGAGATGCGCTCATAGCTGCAACGTGCTGCCAGAGTTCGCTGATAGGAGCCGGATCCAGAGCAGGGGTCAAGAAGCTGCCTGGTGAATAATAGAAGCCTGGCATCCCTGGCTGTCGGAACTATTACGACAAGCCTGGGTCGCGAATGACCAGTCATGTCGTGTGTGCGTTCTACGTCGAGGCCTTCCTAGACGTACTTAAAGGGTAAAGTATGTTTCAGCAAATGGACTTAGCCACTAGATCAGCCAGAGGTGATGCATGCTTGTGACGAGTATCGACGCGTATGCGAAACATGCGGCCATTTAGCTTCGTAGTGCACGTGGGTCGCGTGCTTTCTACGGTGCGCTTCAAATGGGTAAGTGGCGCTGAATCACAGAATGTTAAGCAAGATCGATTCCAGGGCGTTTGTCGATGCCGCTCAGTCGTGCCTGCTCCAAGCCACTGACTTAGATGGCCCAAAGGTGCGCCATAGCCTCATTGAATCGTCGCTTACTGAGCCAGCTAAATGACGTTGGCCGGATGCGGTCATAAGGACGCTGGCACTTGGGTGCATGCTGATACTGTTCACGGAATCTTCATGTAACTTCATCTCGAAAGAAGGGTCGACCGCACCTTCACCAATATGCGGCGCTTTCCAGAGCCTGGCCATTCCGTCGACGCCGCCTCCCCAGACGTCTTGAGCACCATTTTCTGTGTCAACAGCAAGCTCGACCTTCATCCGTTGATTCGTCAGTGCCTTTCTGCCAGTGATCCACGAAAGAAGTTGCCCGGTCTTGCGTATATCGTAGACCAGGGCGCCGTCGCTCTTTCTCTCAACGATGTAAAGATACCTCCCACAGGGAGACCAGATGACCTGCGTGATGCCGCCACCACCAACAGCAGAGTCCGTCTGTGTACCATCTACGGAAAATACACCAACGCATTCACCTTCTCCGCCAGCATCATACAAGCCAATTTGACGACTCAATGTTCCAGCGGCTAGCACATTGTACTGCCGATCAATATCAAGAGTCGAGACTAAGCCTCTCATGGCGGCACCAGGATTCGACCAAGACGCTCTACCGTTCTTTGGTCCAGTTCTGAACGATGATATAGGCCCTTCGCCGGACCGCGACAGATCAAACACGGAGATTAGACTATCAGAGCCGGCAATGAAGTTGCTGCGATCACTTCTGAAGATCAAAGATTGAGGCTTGATGTATACTTCAGTGGTTGGACTGACGAGGGGGTACGAGGCAACGAGTTCGCCGGACAGCGCCGAGCTCAGGCGAATGGGGTGCTCGCTAGCCGTAGAAAGTATTAATGTTGAAGAAGGATCTTGCAAGCCGAAGCCTGGGTAGCAAGCCAAGGCGTTCACAGGTTCCAAGGAGGTGATTGTAGAGTATGGCTGGATATTGAGTGGCTCCTCCCGCTCCTCAAGTAGATCCGGCGGACTGTCAACACTTTAGTTTGCTCTGACTGCATGACCAGCTGTCAAGGAGCGTACATCACAAAAGTTCTGATGTGGTTGTCTGCAGAGTTGGTGATCACACAAGTACCGTCAGGGGACCACTCGCCATGCTTGAAATAGTTATTGCCATCGTTGAGTTCGAGGTATCGACCTTCAGATGGAACTTCTCCTTGAGCCAGCAGCTTCATCTTCACGCTTTCGAGTGAGCTTTCAGATAGGACGTCCACAATCCCTATCCGCCCAATCTCTGCGTAGAATGCGGGGGAAACACATACGTTGCATAGCGTGGTTATGCAGCAAAAGGCTTCTGTTCTGATTGAGGCTCTTGAGCCTGTCTCGTACGCGCAGCTTTTTACTCGTCCATAGATTGTAATTTGAATTGGCGCATGAATGACGAGGTGTTCAGTGCCTCGCTTGACCTGCTCTATCAAGCACGCGTCGCGCGATCAGCACTGTACACAATTTCGGCCGCAGTAGACAAGAGTGTCACACCAAACGTAGCCAACTCTCGCACCTGTCCTCAGCTTCAATAAGCTCGACTGCCGCCTTTGACAAAGTCGAAGACACCGCGAGAATGTTCGGGCAATCATCTACGAACAAGCCAACCCTCAACCTCTTCGGCGGTAACGCGAGCACCAACCAGGACACAACCAATACGGCCCAAACAGGCACAACTTCCCTATTGTAGGTCTCACGTAGAGTTTTACATACCACAGCATATCATCTACTGACTCTGCTACAGTGGCAAACCCCTTGGTCAAAGCACGACCCAAACCCCATCGAGCGGCCTAAACCTGAATTTGAACCTTGGTCAATCTACGAGTAATCAACAGCAAAGCCAACAGCAGCAGCAGCAGCAATCGACATCACAATTCGGCCAACCGCAAACAACGCCCCAAATTGACCTCCATCACTTGAGAAGCACCACCAAATTCGACCACCTCCAGACCGTCCTTCAACAGGAAATAACTAGTCTCGACAATGCAATCCTCAACCAACAGAAAGCCTGCTCCGAGCTCAGCGATCTCCTTCTATCCATCACATCTTCCGGTCCACAACTAGCACCTGCGATCGACTACGTCGCTACGAAGTTGGAGGAACTCGAAAGCGGTCTCGAGAACGATGCCGAAGCGATTGTGGGATTCCGGGACGGAGAGCTTAAGAGAGACGAAGGTGAAGTGAAATGCGTTTTTCGCGCTGTAGACAGGCTAAAAGTCCCCCGACAATACCAGGTGGTTGAGCAGCCAGGCGGTGGAAGCACGTCAGTGCTCGGCGCAGGCAATATGAACATTAGTACCACCGGGCTGAGTGGATGGTGGAATCAGCCGCAGACACTTCGAGGCATGCGCATGGCATCTGGCGTCGGCGGACAATCTCTGCAGCTTGTGAGCGAGGATGTCGACGACGGGAGCTCGACTGGGCCGAAAACACTCATCGACCTCTTCGATGGAACAGCAGAAGGGTTCAAGAGGACTAGTGACGACCAAAAGAGGCTGTTGGCTGAGATTGAGGATTTTGTGGAGGGGCTGGAGGAGAAGGTCGTCATGAAGGAGAGGGACACGTATGAGAGGCTAAACTATGGGAATGCGAACGCGGCTGAGAGGAGAGAGGAAGAGAAGAAGAACCAGATGAATCAGCTACGGTTTGTGTTTGGGGAGGTGCAGAGGGGACTATTCGCTGCAGCTGAGCAGATCAGCACCACGAGAGACGGCGTCACAGAATTGGGCATGCTGCGGTGAAGCACCTAGCCATGAGTGTAGATGGCCAGACAAGACTTCACGTAATCGTCCTCCCTCCCCGTTCGATCTGTGACCACGTGTGCCGGATCTCGATCAACATCCCACACTCTGAACGGTCGAGAAGAGCAAAACAGCTCGCCACATGACCGCCACGTCAAAAAATTTGACTAGAGTTCCCTCGGCTGAGCAAACCACATTCGCAACACTTCCCGCCAGCTGAGTCTTCGATGCGTCAAAAGCAGTATTTCCATGAATCAAGGGCTTCTTGAGTACCCTTTCGAAAGCGAACGGAGACGCTCGAGATGATATGCAACTTAAGGCGGACCAAACGGAGAAGCAGTTTAGGTACTGGGGATATTGCGGCAGAGAACTTATTCGTGCCCTGCAAAGCTACCCCCGACTATAACTGAGATCGTTGCAAGTATCTTGTGCATTACGGCCACTCTTCCTGGCACATATCAAGTCAACGAAGTAGGAGACATGAGGTGTCAAACACAAGGAAATGTGCGGGATTCTCAACGTTGTGGATCAAACAGGTACAAGGAACCGGTCAAAGGCGAGGTATGAGCACTTCTGAACATCGTTGCTTAGAATTCGTCTAATTCGTGTATTGCTTCAGTCTGTCTACGTCTTACTGAATTCAGCGATATTTCCTGCCGATGCCGATGCCATGCTGCAGTTCGTTGAGTCACCCTTTCCGACGCCTTGAACATTCACCGCGATGAAAGACCACTTTGCCAGTCGATGCCGCAGCACACGAGAGCATAGAAAGCAAGGATACGGCCTCAAAGAACCAGAGAATAGTACATGCCTTGAAGACACGTGCAGATGGTGACCATTGCAGCAGCGCCCAAGACAAATACTTGAAGACTCTTCTGTCGTGGAAACCGCGATCACGCATGTTCTGGCCACGAACCCAGCCGCAAATGCTATTAGTATGCTAATAGTAGTAAGAAGAACAAACTTCACAATCTCCGATCGATCTTCCTCTGGCTTCCTTTCAGTATCGTCCTCAAATTTGGAGGGCATCATCGTTGGGCCCGTCCACTTGAGCAAGATCAATGATAGCAGTGGCATCGATAGCTCGTGATGGCACTCTCTACTACGCAGGAATGGCTCTGGTATCTCGAAATAAGGCAGACGCACTGGAGGAGGCTCGGCTTGGGGAGGAGATGAAGTTCTAGTTCTTCTGGCCAGCCTGCTTGCCAGTGCCTCCTTTGTGGTTGCCGCCTGAAGCAGCGTCCTTTTTGGCTAGCATAGCTTCCTCTTCAGCTTGAATCTCGGCGTCGATCTTGGCTCCCTTGGAAGGCTCGTTCCCGTGCTTCCTGGCTGGTAGTGTGGGGTCTTTCTGGGCATCTCGACTTTCAGCAGTTCCTTTGCCCGAGGTGCCATCATTCTGTGACTCAGCCGCGGCGAGCTTGTTGCCAATTGATCGTTCGTCCTCTGTGCGTTGTTAGCAACGTGGGCAATGTGCTGGAGCGAATCAGGAAATCACTCACTGGAATCAAGCTGATCGTGGGCGTTGGTCTTGCCCTCATGGAACGGGTCTGGCTTGGGCTTTTCAGAGTCTGGTGGGACTCGCTGGTCACCAGCTTCATATGTCTGAGCGTTGCCGACTTGAGAGGACGACATCGTTGCTAGTTCAGCTTATGAAATGGCCTTTTAGTGGGTAATAAGATATGTCGACGTCAATGTTTAGGCTGATTAGTGTATGTGAGTAGGAGGTGAACTCAGTCGTGTGAGAAGGGAAACGTGCTTGATTTTGTGCTCGCACAGTGGGTGCCAGTGACTATTGTCTTCGAAGATCCATTTTGTGATGTCACTGCGGCTACAATGATCTCACTGGTGGACTCCAAATGCAGCTACCATCCTAGTCTTTGAGGCCTTCAGGCAGGAGCTTTTTTGACACCTCCGGAGATAGCTTCCACCACGAACACAAAGAACATTCGAGAGTCCAGATAAAGGGGTCTTGGTTCCAGAGGCGCAGTGTCCAGGCCCAAATTGCCCGATAGCTTTCTAAAAACAGCTCACTGAACACTGTTCAGAACATCCATTTCCGGGACAGAACCCCTTTTGGGAAGTGACGGGGTGTCAGAGGTTCTGCAAATTCCTTCCTCTGGGTAGCCGTAGACTGGCGCCTCAGTATGGTCTCACCAGTAGCCCAAGGTCCTCACCACGCCGGCTCAGCAAACTCTGATGATGTCGCCGTTAAACAACAAGGCAACTCCGCCTTGATCAACGCAAAGCGCAACTTCAACTACCTAATCTCTCCAGCCGCAGCCGAGCATCCGCCACGACTACGAACTCGAGCTCTGCTCCGTACATTCCGGTACATTGGCCAATTCATCATCTGGCGCGTAGTCCGATGGGCCAAGTATGCTGCTGTTGGGGCACTGGTCGCAGCAGTGGGGGCTACAGCAATTGGGTCCATGGTCAGCGGTGTCGCCTGGATTGCTGCACCTCCTAGCATTGGGGCTGGTATCCTCGCGAGTGTCATTTGGGGCGTCGGGAAGTACATGGCGAGGAAGCTGCATCATCGGTGGAATGCCTCGGGGCGTGATGCTGGACAAGAAGCGCGTGAGAGAATGGAGGATAGCCCCGTGAGACAGGAAGGCTCTTACGGCCAGGATATAGGGCCAAGAGCTATGCCTTGGTGAAGTCTCGAGTTTGCAAGCCGAGCCTAGGCTGGTTCCAGATGGGTTGAGATGGGCGCAGCAGCAAAAATGTCTCAGATTCACTGTCAAAGAGCATCCATCAAAGCGAATCCCTATTTTCTACTGCAGAACTCACATATTTCTTTGTTGCTCACGACCAACATGACCATCTCAAGTACATAAGACAAAACTCTTTCTTTGCGGCATACATTGCAGCACAAGCAGCATTCAAGAAATCGCCACCGTCAACATATCCTGCGTTTAGTTGATACATCTTGACTTTTGCAGTGAACCCAAATTGGTCTCTCAGCTCAGCGTCTCCAGTCCTCAATTTATTCTTCGTGGAGACAAACAACACAAGGCGGACACTATGTCTGAGTTGACCAACCGATCAAATCAGGCACGCTCACGATGTACAAACAACTCTGTAAGAAGATGAATGATCTCGGAACGCCAAGCGCGTCAGACATTATAAGGCATTCCAGGCTGAAGCAGCAACAGCAGACTCGAAAAGTGCCTTTGATCAGATCGATTCTCAACGAGATCAACAACGACCGATGCACACATACACACAGCATCCTTGACAGCCTCGGCGACCGCTCATCCATCAACAATGGTATCTGCTAGCGAGGAACGGACTATGGTAGACGACGGCACACAAGGTAGAGAACGACGTAGTCCCTATCAGCAAAGTCCACGACGAAGCTCTCCGTGACTTGAAGACTTTCGACCTAGTCGTTCCGAGCGACGGAGGGGAACGAGGACGACGAAAGACGCAGCAAAGGAGAGAGCTTCACCAAAGCTGTGACACACACAGACGAGCGACAGTTGAGCAAGGAGGATACGCGAAGGGTCAAGGTGAATCGTGAAAGATTCCCCATTCCAAAGCTTGGAGATTGAAACAGCTTTACTCAGTCAAAACAGCAGTGAAAGCATTTGAGATCGTTGCACCTTCTGCTTGGCGGTCGTTGGTAAAGTAGACAATATGTGCCGTAGCAGTCGACTCAGCTTTTCCACCGCATGACCTTTAGATCGTCCCACTTTCTGACTCTTATCTCGTGAGGGCACATATTGAATGAGCTATGAATGATTAGCATTATCACTCGGAACAAAGATCTGACGAGGGATGCCTCAAACGAGTACTATCTATCCAAAGTATCTGCCTGCACGCTCAATTTACTACTAATACTGTTGTTTCATTATCATCAACTGGGCAATGCTGAGGTATATTGTGTTGTGACCAAATTTCTCAGTGGAACCACCCATTATGCAACTGACCCATTTACTAATCCACACTGCTCGAATGCTAAGAACAATATGAGCATGAGCTCAGTCAAAATGATACTTTCACGGTCCAATCGCCGACCAGCCAAGGGTGGAACTCTACCCCTTGAACCCGCTTAACACTTTCTTTCCCAGCAGCAAAACGGTCTTCCTCTTGACACTACCCGAGCCTTCGCCTTCAATGTCCTTTCCGTCAATCTCACTCTCGCCCATTTTGCCACTATCGACTGCGTCTGGTCTTTCGGGAGCACTGCGGCTCCTACTGCGTCCGTTCATAGCTTCATTTTCAGTAGCAGAGGCACTGCCTTGGCTGAACCGGCGTTCCGCCGTGCTTTGAGAACCCTTATCTTTGCCTTCCTTGAAGCTACTGCTCGGCTTGAACCTTACGCGGCCCTTGTGTATTGTTGATCGTACGCTGCTGCTGCCTGAGTCAGGGAAAAGGCCAGAATTTGTGAGCCGCCTACCGACAACGTCTTTCAAAAGCGACTTCGCGGGATTGAAGCTACTGCCAGTCGTGCTCGGTCCAGGTAAAAAGCTCGCTATTGGACCAAGCGGATCCATACGAGAAGGCGACGCTGGGGAGAAGGGGAAATTTCCATTCGACCGTGGTCGATCTCGCACATCGTTCTCCGAATGTGCTGTCGATAATGTCTGGTTAGAGCTGCTGGTCTTCGTACCGACTGTGTCCACAGAAGTCTTGCTGCGATCGCTAGGATGCACGACATCACTCCAATCACCGCTTGTCAGCAATGGCGATGGCTCGAGTCGCCGCGATGCTCCTGCTGCCTGGCCATCGGACTGGAAAGACATCCTTGGCGGGGTGTAGTCGCTTTCTGTGTATATGCTTGATCGATCACTATTCACACTAGGAGTATTCACCAGCGTATCACTGTTCGGAATCAGGGCGTTGCCTGCCGCAATCTCACGGAGCCTCTCTGTTTGTTTCTTGCTTGGTCGATGGTGCGAGAGCTTGTTGCCGATGATCGCACCGGCGTGCGATATCAAAGCTCGAATAACGTCCTTCTTGAGGTGAAGAGCAAGATCAAGGTTCGACCAAGTTTTGTTTCGATATTCGAGTGCTGGCATTCTGAACACAAAGTCGTGCAGATCTTCAATGTTCCGACTCTTTTCTCCCTTGTAGCTTAAGCAGATGACGAACGAGTTGAGCTTGACGTGAGCCAAAGTCATATAGTTCGACGCTCTTGCAACCATTTGCGACACATCGTCCGACTTCTTTTTGTCCTTTTCAGTATTGCTGTCATGTCGTCGGAGTCTCAAAACACGACCATCTCGACCATCTACGCGAGTCGATTTTGCACCATCTAGGTTGAGGCTTGTACTCGAGTCCTCGCGCTTCTTGTTTCGGAACGAACGTAAACTATGAGAGGATGATTGGCGACGGAGTTCAGCCTTGACAGAATCAGAATTCTTCTCTCCGTCTCTGTGATGATGCCCAAACAAGCCAATTCTGTGACTTGTGATGCCGAGACCTTTCTCTTTAGCCCCCCTGTTGGAAGCAATACCGTTACGAGATGGCTTGCTTAAATTGTACGTCGGCTGTAACCTATTCACGATAGATCCAGGAGAGGAACTTGGCAATTCGTTTGAATCCGAAACAGACAAATTCTGTTCTGGAGAAACGATGCTGCGCGCTTTTTCATTCTCTTCGTCTTCCTGGCGCTCAATAGGTTTCATATTTTTGACCATAAGTGGAGAAAAGCCACCATTGTCGAATGCATTGGAGCCAATACCCGGAAAGATATACTCGAAGAGAGCCTTACCCAGAGAACGTTCTAATTGTACCTTCAGAGGGTGCATCGTTACCTGAAATTCTTCTAGGACTGCGATCCCAGCAATAGCTTCAAGCATGAACCAATGAAGCTGCAGCATTTTCGGGGACTCGTTGGCTTGTTTGTGGTGCGGATCGTAGTAAGGCCCAATAATCGCAGGATACAACGCCTTTGGTAGCAAGTTCCACCCCCTGATATGCTCAATTTCCATCGCGTTGTGGTTGGAACCATCACTGTTGTCGATACGTTCGTATGTTGCATTACCGAGCTGGAACTCTAACAGGGGCTCATTCTTATCTTTCATCAGATGCCACACGATCTGGGACGCACTTAGGTACCACCGTAGGAACCCACTCGACTGTGAAGACCGATCGTCGTTGCGTTGCTGCGACGTGTTGATAGCTTTCATGATGAAGAAAAGTTCGTCCTCACAGCTTGTCAGATCTTTCTCAAGGTCAATACGGTCCTGCCAGCCCTTCTTGTCTAAGAATCGAGCGTTGATCATAAACTGCAGTCTCAGTTCAGAGAGTTGGCGAATCCGTTCCTGTAAACTCTCTGCCATTTCCGGTGCACCTCGCAGATCGCTGAAGTCGGATGCAAGCATGATCTTCTCAAGCCGCTCGCTTCTGGTCTTCTCAAGCGGTTCGTGGAACATGAGCAGATCGAGCACGATAATGTACAGCGTATAATATTGTTGGGAGTCGCAAACAGCACGGAGACGGGGGAAGTCGACCCAAAGATGGTCAATCCTGCTTTCCTTGCGCGCCCTAATTCCTCTATGACCGTTGCCGCTCTGAGCTACTTCTTCGTTGTACTTCAGGCGAAGAGGATTGTACTTCTCGTAGCGCAAGCTCGCCGAAGTCTTTTGAACCACTCTCTGGAAGCCGAAAGGATCAATCTGGAAGTCGAACATTGCTTCAATGGGTGCCCATGGTGGCCATGATGACCCAGGCGCGTTGCCGTACTTGTTGCCCGAGTAAAGATGGATGTATTTGCTCAAATTCTTCAGATTTGTGCTGAAGATCTGGACGCCGTCCATGTCCAACGCAAATCTTCGCTGCACCAAACCGCTAACATCATCTGATAACCTGTCTTTATCCATGATCGAGATAACCTTCAGTTGCATGCCTTTAGCCGTAAGAAGGACAACGGAAGCTGTGTTCTTCTCACTTTGCAGCTGAATCTGAGGAGCTATCAACCGTATATTGTAGCTGTTTAGAGCCATAAAGTCTTCTGCAAGTTGCTCATCTGGATCAATACTTATTGTTGAAGCCCTTCTTTGGGGTTGAGGAGTCTCTTCTTCATCTGCAGTGACAAACCTGTTGGCATCACTCAATAACTGCTGGATTCGATCTTCGACGACTGTGTCCTCATCGCACTCCTCGGTTGGGGAGGTCACTGTTGGAGTAGCGGGTGGCTGGGTACCACCTCCGCCCCGTTGCCTCTGTGATTCTTTTCGTTTGGCTTGTTCATCAACGATATCCAGGATGAATTTGACAGCCCTTCTTGACATATAGTATACAAAGCCACGTCTCTGACTGGCCTGGTGACTGTAACGCAGAATGATGTTCCGCAAAGAGTTGTTCCATTTGACTTGCGCGTTATGAATGATGAAGCGATTGTTAAAATCGCTTGCGAATTCATCGTGAGGTGCTGAATATAGGCCATCCATATCGACTTGGCTTGTGCTCGCCTGTGATGGCAGTGAGGTGGCATTCGTATCGGTACTCACCCGGGTAGGACTCGAAGACCGCACTTCAGTCGAGTCGTCCGAGCCGTGCGATTCGACGGTCCGTTCTCCAATCATGTGAGAAACCTCGCCAGGGTACTCACGCTGTGCCAACTTTCCCAGCCCATGTTCCAAGAAGATTTTCTTGGCGAACAGCTCCTTCCTTTGGGCCTGATACTCCTTCAACTTCTCCTTGAGATCGTCGCTAGGTTCTGATTCACGAATCACGTTCAGCTCGTGTTCGCCCATGTTCCGCTCGTGTACTTTGATCTGCTCGTCTAGATCTCTCAACCGGATTTCAATGAGATGCATTTGGATTCTCCGGGGGTCATTGTGGCGTGTTGGCATAACACACTCGTGGGTATCTTCTTCGCCAAAGGGGCTCTGCCGGGACTCGTCGCCATGAATGGCATTACCATGGTCAGTCTGGCGGAAGTACGTAAATCGAGGAGTGAATGCTAAAGGTAGTATTTTCGTCTCAGGGTTCGACTCTGCCGGTAAGATCCACTCCAGCTCAACGAAGTCGTCCATATCGATCCAAGAAAAGTCGTGATCCGGGATGGTAAATTTCGAAATGTCGACGTTGGGGTTTAGCTCTTGGAATGATGATAGCATCTCATCTGTGGCTCGTTTGAGCTCTTCAGCTGTAGTGCCAGCAATATTCGCTGCAACGGCTCTAAGATCGGCATTGACAAAATCCAGCTCTGCTCGATTGATTTTCATGGCACTTGCCCGCATCTGTTCCGATTTCGTTCTTGAGAGTGTGTTGAACCATTCTCTGCGTTGATGCAGATCAAGAATGAAGCTGTCGAGCCTCAGCTTGACCCCTGTCGCAGAGACTATGTCCTTCTCATAGTCTTCATTGTCTTTGTGCTTGTATACATGGGCTATGAATAGTGGCGAGAGAAGTAACCCATATTTGATCGTGGCAAGGTGTCTGCCAAATTTCTTACTTGATTTCTCAGGGCCGCGCCAGAGCGAACCTTGTCGAATTGGCAGCGCCATGACTCCGGAGAACAATGACCACCATGCGAAGAAATGTGAGAAAAATCGTGGTGTGAGATGAACGCTATTGTAGCTTTGTGAAGGTTTGACTTCTGCCGAGGTCCATTCTCTATCGTAAGGTGCGGCCAAAGCAACGGAGAGATGGATGTGATGGCTTCTGAAGCCACGGAAAGCGTCATAGTCTTCCAACTCGGTTTTGGACAATGCTTTAGGATTTTTGAGGACAACATCGTAGTGAGGTTTGAAGTTCGGAGATCGTCTATTGCCTGGTAAGTCTCGCTCAAAAACCAGCCCGGCAGTCCACTGAACGTTTCTAGAAACCTTCATGACAACTTTGCTGAATATAGCTGCGTTCTTAATAGAGCTTGAGCTGCTCACGCTATCCCCATCATTATGTGGAAGATCACTGGGACCAGCCTGCGCTTTATGGCTGTAGTCCGGGATAGCAAGGACAAATTCACCACTTCTGACCGTCATAAACTTTTTTGGGTCGTCGCTTTCGTGAATCGCCCATCGTACGTTATTGCGCCAACACATGACAAAACCCGCACCGTAGCCAGTAACGACATAGGGGTCTCTAGAGCCTTTGAGGCGCAATTGCACGTCCCCGTCGCCCTTCCAGTTGATGACTGGGCGTGAATGCAAGCTCAATCGAATCTTGTCCCAAAAGCCAACCCTGTCGGAGGGATCAATCTCAGGTTTCGTGAAGCTCTCGATAGTCATCATAACGTCCTGTATTGCGGGCTGATAAGCAGTGCCCCAAGATATCAATGTTGGTGCGCTAGTATGAATGTCAATGACAGGCATAGAATAGGTTTTAATAGGAGACACAGTTCTGCGCACGTCGATGGCGAAACCCGGAAGCTCTTGACCGTCATTGCCTCGTTGCCCCTTGGGCACGATCTCCACTTGTACATGTCTGATTGATTCATCGCCCCTAAACTCTTCGGCGATTACAAAATCGGTTCGCAAGGACCAGCTGGGGAGGCGCGGCGGTTGTCCAGGTTGGATTGCAGGTACGTGCAACAAGTTGAGGGGATAATCCCTTAACATAAATCGTGCTTCACCCATGTCCAAACTAAGACTCATCGGCAATAGTAACGCATATTGCATGTTGTGCGGGATGCCTTTGCCAATATCATGCATAAACTTTGGTAAGGCTGAGACAGGAAAGGAAGGCTTGTCAACCACTAAATGTAGGTCGCTGATCACAATCGTGAGCAAACCAGGCCGATTGGGAATTGCGAGTATGGTTTCGTGATCATCAAGGTCTGGTGGAGGCTCATCAGCACCACTGAATATTCGCCGAATCTTCTTCACAGTCGAATCCTGCATGTGTTTCAGCCAATCAATCCTTGTTTTCCAGCTGCGGGCGTTGTATTCCTGCAACCTCTTCCATGCTTCGTCAACCTGAACATTGGCTGTAGAGCTCAGGTCGCAGGTTCCGTCACGATCATAGCGAAGTCTGGACAAATTGTTCCGCCTTCGTCGCGAGTGTGACCTATGGCGTGGAGTACTCTCCTGGCTTTGTGAACGTCTACCTGGAGTCATCGGTGACAGGTCTCTTGACGCCGGCTGGCTGGATTGAGCCCGGCGTCGGGAAGAGTGGCGTCGACCTCGGTCTTCTTGCATCTTCCGAAGCTTCAGCTTGAAGGCATCGGCTCGTGCTATTCTTTGCTTCTGTTCAGTCCGGCCCACATGGTAAATGTTGCTGAGTCTCCACTCGAAAGCGTCATCCTCGAGCTCAAACATCAAGGCTTTGCACCTGATAGATATTCTTGGCACATGTTTCGGCGACTCCGGCCCCTTTTTCAAAATGTAATCGTTTGATCTAGTCTGAAACCGATGTTTCAGCTGCAGCAGCGATTTGAAAGTGTTGACGAAATTGTCAAACACCTTGAACATTTGCAAACCGTGCGGCACCGCCAAACGAATAAAATCCGTGCTCAGATCGACCAATTTCTCTTCAGTAGAGCCATGCGCGGTCTTTTTCCGAACGGTCCGCGGATCAATTCTGATTGAGTTCATACTGACTATCCTAGCCCATGCAGGACGAACATGAGGTGATGTAGCATGAAGTCTCAGTAAGTGGCTCCTAACAAAAGGCGATGACCATCTATGTCGACCTGCGGCGATATCGTACATCTGGAGCATCATCGCGGGCTCATGGGGCATTTGAGCTTTTATCTGTACGTAAGCCGCTTTGATATCCACAGCCAGAAGCTCACGAGGAACGCGGTCCCCGGAACGGGAAGATTCTAGAGTCACATTGCTTGTCGCTTTCGATGATTGGTGATGGATCTGCTTCGAACGGCGTAGTGCTGGAGGGCCCTGGAATGCATCCTGCAATACAGTGCCAGCTACGCCGATCGCGTATGACCGGTAGAGCGAAAAGTCAAGGTAGAAAGCGCGTACGTGAGAATGAATGTGACAAGTCGGTCCTTGATGGTCTCGTGACGTGCTGAATGCGACTTCGGTACGAGGTATCGACATGAATGGCTTCTGCTCCCATTCTTCAGAAGACTCAATGATAAAGCCCTGGAAGCCTCTCACATGAACAGTCAATCGTCTCCCGTCTGTGAGACCTTGAGCGCTTCCCTGGTGTCTCGCAGGGGATGAGGGTGGCGACAGATGTGTGACGTTCTCTGGAGGCTCGTTCGCTCGGACTGAGGCACTAACCTTCCTTCGCGAATTAGATCGATGATTGTTCTGGGCTCTGTGTGCAACATAATCCATTGTCCAGGATTCTAGCTCAAAGCCTACGCCTCGTGTCTGGCTTGAAATATCCTTGTCCACACCAGCGGTCTCAAAGCTACAATTTGTGCCCTCAAAGTGCAATTCCAAGAGCCAGGCCGGTATCTTTCGGAGGAAAGTCTCTTGATCCTTGTTAGAGGCGTCCACCTTGTCCGCATAGATGTTGTTGTGGAAATGCCGTACAATGTTGTAGACTCCCCGGCTGACTTCCTCGCGGACCATCAGTACAGAGAAGCTTCTCAAAGAGCCCGACACGACCACCAAGACTTCGGTAGAAGCAGTGACTTGACCTTTTATTTCAAGCAAATCGGTCTTCAGCAGATTGTGTTTGATGCCTGAGGCTGACTGGTAGTACAAAGTATGGGTTGTAACCCGGAAGTTTGACGTCAGCGAATAGAGCAGATCCTCTTGTGATGAATGGGAAGACTCTACCTCGAATGAAATGCCGGAGACCGCAGATATGATCATGTCGAAGTCGTCAGGGTCGTGAGCTTCCTGCGAAGCAACGGGAAGCACGAAGCGAACAACAGGTTCATGCACCGAGACTTTGATGACGGCCCGGGGCAGTAGTCTCGATATCAGACGATGACGGCTCTGCTTCGACGAAGACGTCGGTGTCATACCCGACTGCGCGACTGCAAGCAGTTGTATTAGATGTTGTGGCGTGAGGTCGACCGACGGGGAAGTCACAACCAGGTTGGCGAAGAAAACGTTTGAATTTCTCTCTGCTGCGTTGCGTTCCTCGGTAAAATTCATTGTCTTTGAGGGCAAAGTTGTCCTGATAGTTGTCGTAGCCATTGGAATGTACACAATTTTGGTGGAGTCTGCTTCATCTTCGTCAAGACTGACGGAGATAGAGACAGCGGCCACCAGAGCTTGATGAGCAATGTCATGACGCAAGAAATACATCCTGTGGGAAGGTGAGTTTTGGGGCAGACGATGCAGATCGATGCCAATTTCATGGGTGACGACATTCATGATGACTGGCAAATTGGCTTTCTTCAACGATTCAACCTCTTTGGAGACGCGGATGAAACTCATGCCCAACTGCACTTCTTGCACGCCTCGTAAGACAGAGCTCAGAAACTCCTTCGAGTCTGCAACTGTTTGCACAATTGCGGCTTCTCTGCTTCCAGGCCTTTCAAGCTCTTCAACGACATCATCGAGACTGATATCGCGACGATGAGTCCGAAAACGTTTCTTGAACGCGTGGTCAGGGTGATAGAATGCCCTGGATTTGAACTCTAGAATATCGTCCACTGGTATGTGCAACCTTCCGACTTTGATAGCAATTGAAGTATCTCTGAGACCAGCTAGGTCCTGATACAGTAGTCCGTGGATGTTGACAGACATGCCATCCAATAATTCAAGCGGCTCTCGACCACTTACCCCAAGAAAGATGCTTCTGATGGTAAAGATCCATTCAGCGGGTCGCTGGCCTCCGGACGCGTCTTTCTTGTGCCTGAAGAGTCGACCTCGATCAAGCATCTTTCGTCTTGTATGGACGGCTAATGTCACTGAACCAACAGAAAGTGAGCCTACTCCAACGACTTCGATTGTTGTATTTGTAGCGTAGAAGTCAAGCATGCGTAGCCAGTGGATCTTGTCATGTATCTTCTTGAGATGTTCCTTGACTTCGGTCAACTGGCGCCATAGCTTGCTCTTGTCCTTGAAGCCTTCTGTGCCGGTTCTGCGCACTTCATGCTGTTCATCATCCTTTCCCGTGGGCTGATCAGCGGCTCTTGTCCTTGGTTTCTTACTTGAGGACTGTAATACTATCGGATCGACAGTTATCACCAACTCTTCTAATCTGAGGCTGACCCATGTCGGCTGCGCGAAAGTGGGTCTGTGTATCGCGAAACCGAGTCCTCTGATGTCAATTCGTATTCCATGTTTGTCGGTGTAAGAGACGTGTCTGAGACTGGAAAGTCCAAGTCGTTGTATAGAGATACCCGTCGCTATGCGAAGAATCGCAAATAGCACAAAGGTCGACAGATATGCGAGGACGAATAGGCCAGCGAAGGAAGTCGCATTGATCAAGGCCATATCCCAGAGGGCAAGCCGGGAAGGCACGGATGACTTTTCAAGGGCTGGTACGTCTTATCTCATGTCCTGTGCTTGTGGTGCAAGAGGTCTTTGCGTACTCTGATATGTTGTTTGACTCGCAGACCTGTCGACATAGTCATACTTTGTGCGCATAGTCAGCGCCTTGAGCGCATGATCTGCTGGCAGCCCTTCAATAACCGACGTTGGATGAGGAGAGATTCCGGGCTGCGGCAGTGCGAGTTGCTGTGTGGCTGCGAAAATGGGCTCTAAGGGAGGTACTCCCTGAATGAACAAAACAGAAGCATTGTAGAAACTCGAGCGCTCTGAATTGAACTGTGACAACTGCTGCACTGACCTTGAAGTAACTTCGCGGCTATGGAGTACGCAAATTAATCAAGCTTTTGGATTGTCCCCGCGCCGTCTGCAACCACTGACAGGCGTGTCTTTAGCGGAGATAACAAGCATTCTCTAGCGCGGTTCCTTACCGATGTTTGAGTACCACAACGACGAATCTATCTAGCGTTCTGCGAGCGGTCCTGAACGTAATTATTTTGATACAAGTCTAAAGGCAATACACCAGCATTCGGCATGTCAAACTGCTCAAATCATGCTTTGAGACCAGGCCTCCTGCTGAACCCGGCGTTATTTGGCTGTGATTACACAAACCGAGAGCTACATCTACCCACCACACCCTTGGGGGGGTTGCTCCTGCAGGCACACCTTCGAATATCTTTTGGTGTCAATAGGCCAGCATCCTCGATGAGTTGAGTTGGTACTCGACATAGATCTGATATCAGGAATGCTTTGCCCAGAGCTCCTTCGCCGCCCCTGATTTAGTAGCTTCGCAGTCGGCTCCGGCTTCTGGCGGAAGTAGCATCCTCAAAGGACCAGATGCTTAGCATTGATTGTCACATTTCGCCGTTGATCTCTTGGTATTGAAGAGTGTTGTACTTTAATTTCAGGTCTCCTTGTTGAGATTTTGGTGCTCTTGTTTCAGCAATGATATCTTCTCATCAATCACAGCCATTTCTGCTTCGAGCTCAACAATTCTCTCTAACAATTCCTTTTCATATTCCTCATCTGTCACAGATTTCAATGGCCACCATCTAGAGCCGGACAGTCGATCCAAGAGTGGCCGAGATTCCGATGGAGACTCCGCTATATTCACGAAAGCCGAGAATGATGCCTGGCCACCAAGTCCCATGATACCGACCATAATTGCCCCCGGAATAATGTTTGCACGGCCTCGCAATGCTCCGCCCGCCATCCCTGCAAAAGCACCAGCCAGCGAGCTGTATCCAAGCTCTTCGCGTCGAGACAGAAGGTGTGTTCGGGAGGCATTCTCCCGCAATACGCTTCTTGTGAACCAAAATGTCGAACCAAGGAAGAAGCATTGTACTCCAGCCGCAGCGCTCCAGAGAACAGGCGGGCGTCCTTTCAGCGTGGCATAGCCCGCAAAGAAGGTGGCCCCCAGGGCCGCAGCACCACCTCCAAAATATGCAGAAGAGCTGATAATGCCACTTGCATTCGGCTTAATCCGTGATGAGGTTGGTGCAGACATCTTGGTGGTCTGCGTCGATGAAGTTTGATGATCCTCCTAATTTTCCGGGTTCAAATGGATGAAAGTGCTTGAATGATAGACGGCACCTGCATGATATACTCGTTCTGGTGCTTCATCGCTCTTTTTCAATGGGCTTTTGTGTAGATATCATTATCCGCAACGCTGATCTTTGGGTGAACATCTACCTACTCAAGCATTGGGCTACGCCTGACCATGTGGTGAGTGTCCAATGGAGAGAAAGTTACGGACGGACAGCTCAATGGCAGCCTTGGGAAAGGCCTTACGAGGCTGCGGCTTTCGCCGGTCGAACGCCATAACTCGATGATCGGGGTTGGCAGTTTTGTGCGGAGCGCTTCTGTGCAAACCTCATACAACGAGAATATTTTCGTTGTAACACATTGAAGCCTTCGACCGAGGCAACAACCTTCTAAAGTCAGTTTACTGAATCGCTTGATCAGTTAGATCAATTTGACACCTCTGCGCGCTCACGGTACAGGCGACAGTGTGCGCGGAGCATACTTCCGCAACAATGGGTACGTACATCACGCCAGTCTCATAACTGTCGGAGGCAAACGATATTCTACGCCGGTTTTCGAGTCAAAAGTGTCGCTAACGGAGGCTACAGGACCCAAGAAGAATCAGAAGATGTCCCTCGGGACCTTCTTGCAGGACGATAGTACGATGCGACGATTTGCCCCTGTGCGAGATTGATGCGCTGACCAGGGTTGGACAGGTTATGGCTCATGGGCTGATGAAATGGAGGATATGCCGCTGCCGGGTACGAAGTGAACCACAGCTTGCTAGTGCGTATGTTGCTGAAACTTGCCAACAGCCACCGATCCGGCGAAGAGCTACGGCTCAGGTCCACGACGAGATTTCAGCTCAACCGCGGGAATGGGTAGCGGCTCTTACGGTCAGTGGCCCCACGCAATGAACTGATGTGCAGCGTGCTGATCTCCTGCAGAGCAACGCGGCTACTCTGTACGCGAACAGCTCCCTCTGCCCGATAAACCACCATACACTGCGCATCTTGCCAACCTCTCATTTGATGTTACACAAGACGATATCCGAGACTTTTTCCGAGATTGCGAGGTTACAAACATTCGAATCGTTGAAGACAAGATGGACAGAAAGCCCAAAGGTTTCGGCTACGTTGAGTTTGCAACGCTTGACGGGCTAAAGGCTGCACTCAATCTTACTGGCAGTAACTTAGCTGGGCGCCAGGTCAGAATAAGTGTCGCCGATCCTCCCAAGGACCGGCCAGAACAGTCCCGAGACTTCAGCGACTGGAGCAGAAAAGGTCCTCTTCCAGATCTTCCTCAGACCAATAGACGCGTGTCAGACCGCAACTTCAACAATAGAAGCTTCGACAACATGTCAGACGCAGGGAGTGAACGAGGCGGCCGAAGGGGATTTGGCACTGACACTGACGGAAAGGTGCGCGATTTCTCCAACTGGGAACGAAAGGGTCCCTTGTCGCCCGCACCTGTCCCAGATCGAACCCTGGGCGGCGCAGGCCGACAAGCTAGCAAAGGGAGTGACTTCCGAAGAAACTCACCATCATGGGGTGAAGGTCGATCGCAAGATGGTTCGAGACCACCAAGGAAAGACTTTAGCGAGCGGCCTGTTCCCGCAAGAGAACCTACCGCTGCTGAGACGGACACTCAGTGGAGGTCAAAGATGCGTCCTGATGCTCCCAAGTCGCCAGAGCCCGAGACTAGTACGCCATCATCTCCTGTACCCACTGCAGCCCTCGCAACTAGACCCAAGCTAAACCTACAGAAGAGAACCGTGTCGGAGGCAGAACCAGTTGGCCCATCTGCGTCTGTTGCTGCAGATTCAAAGGCTAGCCCGTTCGGTGCGGCTCGACCCGTTGATACTGCCGCGAAAGAGCGTGAGGTGGAGGAGAAGAGGCAGGAAGCACTGCGCCTGAAGCGGGAAGCCGAAGAGAAGGCCAAAGCTGAGAAAGCCGAGGAGAAACGCCAGGCAAGAGAGAAGGCCCAGCTCGAAAAGACCGACAAAACTACGAATCCTGACGACGCTAACGAGAACGAGAACGATGAAAATGATGAGAATGAGAAACCAAAGCAACCAAAATTCGAGCTGCTTCGGCGCCAATCTTCTGGCAACAACGACATGATCGCTGACGAGGACAACGACGACGATGATAATGATAATGATCAGACTCCTGGGCCGGAGCGGGACACGGCTGTTAAGCCCAAAGACGTTACACGAGATATTCCAAAAAAGGCCAATGGCACCTGGAGGAAGGCAGCTCCAGAGGCTCCAGCCGAGACTGAGACTGCTTCACTTGAGGAAGACGGTTGGAGCACTGTATCGAAGAGCAAAAAACAGAGCAACAACAGACGTAATCAGCCACCTCGAGCCATAGCGTCATAATATCGTGACCCAGAGACAAGGAGCCCTTGTTGTTTCGATGACGGTCAAGACTTTCAGGTCCGACAAGACTTCCTTCCACTCATGCCTCAACCCCATTGGGACAGCGTTCTGCTCTATCACATTCGCCTACTTCATGGCCAGCTTTGCATGAAACCTGTGGTTTCGGTACCTCGAAGGCAACAAAAGGAGTTGGGCTGTGTTTATCAGCGGGAAGCAAAAGGTGGAAAAGACTCAAGTATGCTTCTCATCACCATAGATTGTTCTAGTGTCATCTCTTCGTGACTGTCGACTTCAGCTTGGCAAGAGTAGAAATTGTTTACGAAATTACTGTTTTCGTCTTCGAGCAAACCGTCACATGTCCTACAACCCGCTTCGGCAATGACTTCATATCACTGGATTTAGTTGGAGGGGCAGCCGAGGCCTCGCATATCCTGAGGTGCTCCCGCTCGTTGGGCTGCACGCTTGTGATACAGAATGAAGATATGCTAACGAATCCATTGGCCTACAACGGCCTTCGCTGCAAAGTCTAGACCAAGATGTTTCGCTAAGCCTTTACTTGGCAAGGTTATCGATGCTCTGTCTACTGCCTTCGTCATGGGCTCCAAACACGAGAAGCCGATAACACGACGCCTCTGTTACAGCTGCAAAGTGAGTCTTATCAGACATGCTCCTCCTTTGGAACACGTTTTCATTGATTGCGTCCTTAAGGCCACCGTTTTTCGTTTCTCTTGTTATGCCTCTCTTCTCTTTCACATTGAGTAGGGCAAATGGCTCCTTTTGCTCTCTATTGAGCATCTAGAATCGCTGAGGCACGCGCGCTGCTTCTCTCACTGTGCATAGTTACACCACGAATTCTTGGGGATGATTTTGATTTCAATTTCTTGAAGATGGGCGGCCGGCACGCTCTGAGCAAATCTCACCAGTCTTACATTTCTGCTAATCATTCAACTGCTCCGTTCCCCGCTCCCAAATTTTCGTACAGTTTAACCTCCACCGTCCTCTCTGGCTCTTCCATTTCTGCGATTTCTGTTGGAGACAAGATCCCAGGTTTTAAGGTTTCAGCAGGTAGGCGTCAGACCCCTCTAGAGCGGCTGCGAGGCTACGACTTACCCCATTGACTGCAGCCTTCTGGTCAAGCTTACATTCAAACATCTTTACCGAGCTAGATTCAAATTACGATTCTTTCGATGATACCCCTTACAGCTTGAACCATGCTTCCACAGAGCCTCCACCCTCCCACCTCGTCCACACTATATCGTCCTTGACCGACGCAGATTTTACTTCACCCAAGGCACAAAATGTCGCGCCCTCACCGGCTGCTCCAAGAGACGGCGTGGAAGTGAGCGAAGCAATCGTCGCAGACGATGGCAATACGATTTTGAAGACATTCCCTGCCAAAGACAACGATATGAGAGCGGAGGCTCTGCACATCATCGCGCTTTCGGTGGCTCAGCAAAGAAACTTGTCCTTAATTGCCTTGATCTTCCATCCAGTCTGCCTGGCGGCTTTTGCTGCAACGTTTGCGATCCTCGTGCGGATTTTCTCTGACAATTGCAGCAGAGACTGGATCAAGATTTGCACCATCTTTACAGGCGTGGTAATGGCACTTCTTGGGGGTCTTCGTTTAGCATGCACCCCGTACATCGTTGAAGCAGAACGAGTGGGGACCTGGCATTGGCTCGACAGAGGTCGTACCGCCGAGGATGAAGAGCAAACTAGTATACGTGTTCTTGGAGAGAGTGACGAGGTCCTCCTTGCGAAATTTGGCAACGAATACATCGGAGCTATAATCTTTCGCGGCGTGCAGCCTGTCAGCTCTCCTGCTTCGCCTGGTGCCAACAAGAGATTGCGTAGAGCACATTCTCCCTCGAAACATACAAAGATGATCATTCGTGGTTGGAGTGTGAGGCAGAAGTATAGAAGGAGAGAGGTTGGATCAGCGCTTTTAGAGAACGCCATTCGAGTCGGAAAAGAGAAAGGATGGACGATTGGCGGAATCGAGTTCGCGAAGGATCATGCCAATCACAAAAGAGTGTTCCCGAACATGTTTGACGGTCCGTTGAACAAGTATGACGAAATCGCGCGGAGTACATTGAGCAAGAAAGTACAAGAACTCGACGTCACCTTTGAGAAAGTCAGAAAGAGGAAGTAAGCAACAATTCAAGGGTCCTTTCGCGTCTGTCAGATGTGAACGGTAGGGACCGGAAGGGATATGACACAACGATTTACGATGCCCATTTTTACGAGACCACGACAGGTTGCTCTTTAAGATACCCATTCGTTTATTGCGGGAAGTCTGGGGTTGGTGACCAAGTTGAAGCTGCTGGCTAGGTATGTAGAAACATAAGAGCTTTTAAACCAATTGCAGCGGGATCTGCGCATCTTTCTGTAGGTGCTTCGGCAATTCGTCTTTCATTTCTCTCTGTTGCAATAGCCGCCGATTCACTTCAGGGTGAAGAGGAGTCACATTTCTTCAATTCCCATTCATTTATCAAGCTCTACTCAGGTTTTGGTGACTCGGATGTGGAGATGTACGCACCAACACACTAAACCAATGCTGTCTAGGCAGCAAATGCTCCCTGCGGCGTCATGCTAGAGCATAACCAGCACGGAGTATTCATCAGATAAGCGTGCGGCAATCTATCGGGGCTGATCTGCTCCTGCCCACCCCAAAGTAGAAGCAGTATAGAACAAGTTTGAAAATTTGGAAAACAACTTTATGTTCGATTAGTCCCGTTGAAAGTTCGTGATTGAATGGACAGATCACCGTTTTACAAGCCCTAACCTGCGACTCAAAATTCAGAAGCTGATGCTCGAGCTTTCCGACACCCCGAAGCACCATCCAGATTGCTGTCTCAGCTTGTCGTCCAAGTTGTTTCGAACCATTGCCAACAGCCTTCGCACCTGCGTCAAAGATAACCAACGATGCACTCTTGTGACATCCGTTGGTTGTGGCACTGGACTATTCGAAGCAACCCTTGCTGCATACCTCTCTGAACAGGGAGTTACAGACATCACCGTGGAGGGCGTTGAGGTGCTCACAGCGAATACGCCATACTTGACCAGTGACCGACTCCATCACGTCCATGGCACGTGGGACACTTCGGAGGGCATCGATCGTGCCAGCGTCTTGATATTCGTCTATCCACGAAACGGGGAACTTGTTAAGCGGTACCTGGAACGCTCTCGCTTTAACGTCGCGCTTGTTTGGTGGCTCGGACCACACGCAGATTGGATCGAGCAGGAATCATTGTTACACAATGTTGCCACCGTTTACCAGCCGACTATTCACGAGGACGCCGGGCTCGCATCTTACGAGGTGGCTGTAATGTTCAAAAACAGGGAGCTCGGGGTGCGCGAAGCATACTATAACGTTCAATCAAGCGAAGACGACTTGAGTCGAACCATCAGACTCATATGAGCCGGGCGCCTTAAAGGTCTACCAGCGTTGTTGAATGTGAATGAGTCCTGAACTCTATGCACCACCTTCCTATGTTTACAGCGGAAATCAGTCATAGCCGCTCGGATGCTACTTGATTACTGACTATGATGGCTCGTATGGGCTAGTACGCCGAGCGATCGGTTCAACTGTTCTTTGAATCAGATGATTGGTTGCCCAGAGGACCTTAGCTGGGCCCGGGAGCCAGAATATTCGAGTCGATATATCTTGTGACTGTTTTCAGCAATCTCTTCGGGGAACCCTCCCATTCCTGATACAAGACTATCTTCTTCGGGCAGCTGTACTTGTTGGGACAGCTGTGGAGGTAGCAGTGGTGCTGCCGCCTCCGCCTGTTGTCTTCGCTACCGCGGCTTGTACGATTTGACCAGCTGTGTTG
Organism: Herpotrichiellaceae sp. UM238; assembly: GCA_000315175.1. Classification (NCBI taxonomy): domain Eukaryota; kingdom Fungi; phylum Ascomycota; class Eurotiomycetes; order Chaetothyriales; family Herpotrichiellaceae; species Herpotrichiellaceae sp. UM238. The sequence goes on along the minus strand of AMYF01000030.1, from coordinate 348,259 downwards.
AAGACAATGTTGACTAGAGCATTTAAGGGTGAGTAAGAATACGTCTTCTGAACCAGGCCATCTCCGAGTTGCTTCACCTCGCCTGTCTCGGTCATGTTCTGGACGTAATTTCCGACAATCGTGCTGACACCATTAGCTTCCTGCACGATGTTGCCAAGGTTGTCGATGAGAAAGCGAAGAGTGGTACCGCCGTTGGTGACGGTCCCAAGCAATCCTTCCACAGCGCCGACGATAGGCTCAAGGATGTTGGTAACATTCCCGATGGTGCTGATTAGCAGTGGGTTTAGGTCGAGAGATTCGAACACACGGTTGACGATTTCCACCAGATGCCCAAGACGGACAACAAGGTCCAGCTCAGCTTGGACATCCGTGATTGTTAGGTTGACTTCCTGGATCGAGACCTTGACTCCGGCATTGATCGAGACTAAACTGGCTACATTGGCGTTGAGATTGATGTCTGCGTCGAGGTTGTCGACATCTAGTTCGATACGGCCGACTGATAGATTCGGCACGTCAAGGTGAACATCCGGCGGAGTCTGTAGTGAACCTGGAGAAGTCGAAGTCGAAGTCGAAGTTGTTGTCGCTTTTGTATTACTTGTTTTCTGCGCAAAAATCAACGGCAAAGCGCATGCAAGAAAGAGCAGCGGTCGCATGGTAGAAGGCGGTGGTGTGGTTTGGGTTGAGTTGACTTGAAAGTTGCGCACCAGATAATTGTTGATGTTGATGGCCAACTATCCCATTTTCTTTTCTCTTTATTATCGCCTCGTAACCTCCACCCAGAGTGAGTTTCTGGATAAAGTTTCGCCTTATGCAAGCCCCTTTTGCTGATCTGGGGCAGGAAATTACCCATCCCAGTTTTCCATGTTATTCATAAATTTGGGGTTCCAGCACTGACCGGGGTATTAAGCCTTGTCATTCTTGCCTCATACAAGTCCACTTGATGCCTCCACCCCTTTTTACCAGAAGAATCGAGCATACAGAATTTCATTCGTTGTAGATTATTATGATGCCGCATTGGACAAGGACGACTTCTGTTCGTCTCCAACTTCAACTGCCGCACGGCAAGTTCGTGATCTCGAATCGAAGGGGTGTCGGGAGCCGGCCTAAGAACTATTGACAGCTCTGCAGCCGCTGCCAAATTCGTCAACGTCGCTCGCTGAACACGTTCGCCTCTCGTGAGCATTCGATTCACCAAGAGAAAATTTCATTGTCTCTTGAAGTACTACGACGTTTCAGTGAAAGAAGAATTGAGCAACTAAGGAGCTCAAAATACTCACATCATTCACCATGCGTCCATCATTGACTACCCTCCTCCCTCTCCTGTCCCTTCTACATCACGTTTTCTCTCAATCTACGACAAACTCCTCGGGGTACACGGACTATTCCCTCTCCATTACTGGCGATGGGGACTCGGTCCTCTATGAAACCGCCTCTACCTCCGCCAACAGCAATGCTGCGTTCGGCCCACCAGACGTCTTCCTCAACGCGTCCGTCAATGTCGGTGAACTTTCTCTCCTTGTCGCCAACCTCTCAGCCAAGATCAACATAGACGCTCAAGTCCTCAATCTCCTCAGCTTCAACGCCGGCGTGGACCTGTCCATTGGCCGCGTCAATCTCGCCATCCAAAATGTCTCCGCCAGAGTCCGGTTAGAAGCACGCCTCGACAATCTAGTCAGCATGATCAATGAAACACTCAATTCTGTCGATCTCAACCCCGTCCTCGCCACCCTGGGCGACGCAGTAGGCGATCTCACTGGCGCTATTGGCGATGGACTCGGTGGTAGTTCTACCCCGTCCAACAATAGCGCCAGCACAACAGGCACTGGCAACTCGTCAATATCTCTAAACCAACGCTCCCCCATCGGACTCGAAAACTTTGAGTTTGACCAGAACATCCTCTACTCCATCAACGACTACTCCGGCAACACGCATACAAACCGCGTTCTCGCGCAGAACGGCGATCTCATCGACCAATCGCTCGATAACAGCGGGTTCATCTACAGCGAGCAGGTCGTGGGAAACTATGCGTCAGACATGCAGTTTACGGGGCGGGAAAGGGAAGATGTAGTGATCGATGGAACGAGCACGACGGAGAGGGAGTATGCGTATATCCCGTTCGCGGGGCTAGAGGTCGTTAGTAAGGTGTATGTTGGGGCTGACGGGGAAGTGGTGGCGACGAGAGTGTTTGTTGAGATTGAGGGCGGTGGGACAAGTACCATCAGCGACGATGACGAGGAGCAAGAAGGCGGTGATTGATGATCAGGTTCATTCAAGGATGTTTTACGGCGAAATTATTTGCCGCGCGTACCAGGCTCTGTATATCGACGGATACGACCAGCAGGCAGTTAACTCGTATCGACGCGAAGAGAAGGGGGCACCCTTCGGATAGTTGTGGAGGAAGTGCACGATCAAAGATATGCGGCATTTACGGCCATGCAAAATCACCAGACTCCAGGCGAGCATAGAATCGACCCGAGACGTGAAAGAGCACCGCTGCCAGGTCATGGCGATTCAACTCCGACTCATTGATAGGTAGTTTCGCACTCCATATTCAGCGTGCGATTAAACAGGACACCTCTGAAACTACAGTCGCTGTCGTCCATGCGTTGAAAGCTTCAAATGTACTCGGTTAGGTCTTTCTGCAATCAGAGCCTGCAGAAAGAATCTTATGTAAGCGCATGCAGCTCTCGTGTTCTGAAGCGGAGAAATCGTATTCTTGTTCACGAGTACGTCCGATTTCGAGCCGTCTCGGCCGCAAGCAGGCTTCAACAACCTCCGACTTTGTCTGTGATGTCTTTCCGTCGTTATGAACGACCGCGCATTAATGACATCTCACGCACGAGAATCATACTTAATCAAAATGGGCCTTTGACGACGCAAGCTCCATAAAGGAATAAATCAGGCAGTGAAACCCTTCTCCACTAGTGTATCAGATCTAAATTGCTGCCTACAAAGTTCCACACCAGCGCGCTAGTTCCGCAGTCATAAACCCACTGTACTCACTCCATCATCACTACACACATCATGTCCCGCTTCTTTCCTCACACCCCCTACGCAGAAGACCAGCCCCTCCCGCACACCATTCTCGCCACGCACGTACTCTTCCGAAGCTTCCAGAGCGGTGCTGGGGTGGGGCTGATCTACGGGACAGCGCGGGGCCTTTTCCAGCACCGCCAGTCCGTTTCAGCAGGGCAAGTCTCGTCACGCCGGGTTTTAGGGCCCGTGGTCCTGCGCTCGACGGGCTATGGTGCGCTTGCTTTAACGGCTTTGATGGTTCCAGGGCTTGTGGCATACATGTGGGGACGGGAGGATATCGAGTGGAGCGATCGTAGTTGGCGGTTGCTGGAGAATGAGTGGCAGAAGGAGGTGGATGACTGGAGCTTGATTGGTGCAGTCGCTGGGATGGCAGCAGCGGCGCGTGGGCTTTCGAGTGAGAAGGTCTTTAGAGGGAAGCTGGTGAGAATGGCGGGCTACACGGGTCTAGGAAGTTTGTTGGGTGTTGTAGGTTACATGGGTTGGAGATATGGTGTTCATGGGGGAAAGAGAGGTGTAGCTGGCGTTGTCTGAAGGCATCTTTATTGGTGCCGATTCTGCTTGTGGTCTTGCCAAGTCTCGTTTTTGAGCACGGCGTTCAAGTCGGATTGGAGCGTAGAAATAATCTCAACTCAATGCGTGTGTCTAAGGATACTTCAGTCTTCGCAGGACTTATCCGTCACAGCGTGAAACTGCCTCACGGCTCCTTGCTCCTCATGTGAATTGGTAGTGTCCTTCAATATCAGGATTTCGATTTCCTGTCCTCCTTCTTGAACGCTTCCATAAGCTTTCCTCTTAGGAAATCAGCAAGGCCGAAAATTCCATTCCTCGTCACAATGTTATACGTTGCGCTTGGTTGGTAGTGCCGCGTCAAATCAGTGAAATGCCCATTGTTACCCACGTCCAGCCTCCTGAAGATATCTTCTGGCTCAGCGATCCTCCCAAAGTCAGGGAGCTTCCTTGGATCTGACACTTCGATCCATCCGCTCACTCCACCATCGTCAGCACCGTTGTGGTCGCTCACACACACCGGGCTGGTGCACTGGCAGCAGCTTGAGGATTGGACCCGTGCATCGGAGTTAGCATGGGCAGCGAGTGTAGAATCGAGGATGGAGAGGAAGTGTTGGTTGTCTGTAAATGATGCGGATCCTGAGTTGGTGGTATGTTCGAAGTGGTACCGATTGCAAGGTCCGCATTTGGAGGCGGTTTTGGCAGAAGCATGAGGTGTCTGGTGGGACAACTGGGCTTTTCAAAGACGTACGGGGCATTTGTTAGTGCGCTCAAAAGGGGAAGGAATGGTGGGCTTCCGCAGCGTTGAAAGTGTTCGATATGAGCTCTGGAAGAGGTGTCGGGAAGCTTAGGGCGGCCTTCTCACGAGTGTGCGCAGCATTTTGGTCGAGGGTGCTAGGTAAAATCTATTCCAAAATGAAGCAAGAGATCATGTTCCCTTCACGCCGCATGGGCAAGTCGTGAATAATCATCCTGAACCTCTGCGGAGGGCGCTCAATACTGGGAGATTCAATCAGAGGTGACCTCAATCCAAAATTCATCTTGGTCCCCGCTTTCGTCCGGGAGCGGAGGTTGGCTAAATCTTTTCTCTCATCACCTTCTGACATTCAATGCTTCTTGTTGTGCAAAAAGTGCATTCGTCTTTCCGTCTCCGTACCTGTGATGATGAAGAACTAGCGCTAATCCGATGTGGTGTCAAAAATGGAGCTATGACGGCGAGCCTCAGGTGAGGCTGGCCCCCACGATGGTGAGCCGGGGTTGACCTAGAGCGGCCTTACCCTAGGCCCAGATCAGAGATTCAGGTCGATGCAGATTTTCGACATCTTGGCAGGAACACGTGAAATTTTGAGCATAGAGGTCTCTCCGCAAACTTGCTCGAAATCGAGCTTGACTGAGTATGTTCTGCAGGCACTTGGGTCCGTGATGCAGAAAGTGACCACTGGCAGCACCGGGCGTACAGCGTTTCCTGTAGCACAAACGTTTACGTGGACCATGCGGGTCGTTACTAACCCAATCCACAGAAGCCGAACTCGAATTCTTCGTCCGTGTAAGCACTCCAATTTCGTCATCAGTGAGACGTTCTATGCCCATGATTTGCCATATTACGGAATCATTACATCGACCGAGCTGCAGGGGTCACATGCTTGTCGAGGCACACCAATGACAGTCCAGGGCGAAATGCCGCTGAGAGGCCAATGGAGCTGCAGAATGGGCTCATCGTTCTCTGAGCGTTGCTGCGAGCCCTAACATAACTGTGGAAGAATAAAGCCAGATTGACCTTCTGGAGTATTTTGCTCTGCCTGATTGAGTACTGTCCAGATCATTCAGGGCACACTACATCCTCCAACCTCAGGATTACAGTTGTGGGCAATGCCTATTGCGACAACCACCATGTCTAATCCAATGCCACCTGGTGTCGCCATGTATGACATCCGCAGCGACAAGTCCAAGAAGTCACTGCTCGGCATGATACAGCAAGGTCTAAGCTCGGAACCAAAGACCTTGCCGACGCTTCTACTCTACGACGGTGCTAATGAAGACACATAATTATAAGCAACTGGACTAATGACCATGCAGAAAAAGGGTTAAAGCTCTTCCAGGATATCACGTACCTGGACGAATATTATCTTACCAATGCCGAGATCGAAGCCTTGACCAAACATGCAGATGCAATTGCCAAGCACATCCCTGCTGGTGCCCGTGTGGTTGAGCTCGGTAGCGGGTAAGTCGCTTCTGCTATGTTTCCTCTGGACGATGTTCAATTTTTGGCACAGCAAGCGGCCGCTGTTCGAATGGACCCCAATGCCAGATGACTTATGCTAATGTCGATATGCAGCAATCTACGAAAGGTAAATATACTCCTTGAAGCACTCGAACGAGCTCACAAGGAGATTGACTACTTCGCTCTTGATCTGTCCTTCTCAGAGCTGAAGCGCACATTCTCCGAGCTCGACACATCGAAGTACAAATATGTCAAGTTCAATGCGTTCCACGGAACATACGACGATGGCCTCGCGTGGCTTTCATCTCCAGATCACAACGATAAGACCAATGTCGTCCTCAGCATTGGCTCTTCCATTGGTAACTTCAGCAGATCTGAAGCTACACAATTCCTGCACAATTTCAGTCTGGCCTTGAAACCACAAGATCTCATGATCATTGGCCTTGATGCTACCTCTGACAAAGATCGTATTTTCAGAGCTTACAATGACAGCAAAGGCGTCACTGAACAATTTTATCGAAATGGCCTTGATCATGCCAATGCTCTCCTTGGCCACGAAGCTTTCAAGCAGGATGAATGGACGGTCAAAGGCGAGTATGTCGAAGAGGGCAATAAGCACCAGGCCAGCTATGTTGCACTTAAGGACGTCATGGTTGCTGGCGTGAAGATTGAAAAGGGCGAGACTTTACCCTTTGAGCACGCTCACAAGTTCGTTGAGGAGGCGAGCGACGCTCTGTGGTACAACTCTGGCTTGGTGTCGAAAGCCGTTTACACAGATTCAACTGGAAATCATCGTATGTCGAAAAGTAGGTTTGGAATAGGTTGCACTAATATTTCCCACAGAATTGCACATCTTGCGACCAAGTGCCATAACTTTTGAAGTTGATCCCCATCGCTATGCAGAATCCACGATACCCTCGATGAACGACTGGCAACAGCTCTGGACTGCATGGGACACCGTCACCAGATCAATGGTGCCTAGGGATGAACTTATGAACAAGCCAATCAAGCTGCGGAACAGCCTCATCTTCTACCTTGGGCACATCCCAACTTTTGCCGACATTCACTTCACGAAGGCGACAGGTGCTGCCCCCACCGATCCAAAGTACTATTATCAGATCTTCGAGCGTGGTATTGATCCAGACGTTGAAGACCCGACACAATGTCATTCTCACTCCGAAATACCTGACGAGTGGCCAGAACTACAGGATATCCTCGACTATCAAGTCAAGATCCGAAATAGGATCATCGAGAGCATTAAATCCGGCAGGGCACGCTCTGACAGAAAACTTGCAAGAGGTCTCACTCTGGCATATGAGCACGAGGCAATGCATCTCGAGACATTCTTGTATATGCTGCTGCAAAGTGAGAGGGTGTTGCCGCCTCCTGGGCAATCTGCTCCTGACTTCGAGGCTCTTGCTGCGAAGGCGAAGCTCGATCGCTCAAAGAATGATTGGCACAAAATTCCTGCATCGAAATTGGTTGTCGGAGCAAATGACCCAGAAAATAGTCAGGGTCCTGACAGGTACTTCTTGTGGGACAACGAACGCCCATCAAGAACTGTGAACGTGCGAGAGTTTGAAGCGCAAAGTCGATCAATCAGCAATGGTGAATATGCCAAGTTCTTAGAAGACACCGATAGGAATGAGTTGCCAGCATCGTGGACTAGCACGGATGCTCAAGTGAATGGTGCAAATGGGGCGACCGAGAACGGCATCACCAGCAGAGGTGCTGTGGCTTCCGATCATTTCCTTCAAGGCAAAGCAGTCCGAACCGTATACGGTTTGGTACCCTTGAAGTTTGCTCTTGACTGGCCGGTTATGGCATCCTTCGATGAGCTAGCTGCATATGCAAGATGGTCTGGAGGCCGTATACCTACGTTCGACGAGCTCAAGAGCATTTATCATTTCGTTCAGAAGGAAGAACTTTTGCCAGAGAAGACGCCAAGCACATTGGTTCCAGCAGTCAACGGGTAAGTCAACACGACACAATATCAAGAGCAATGCTGACTAAACGAGACACCTCTCGAATGAGGGTGTTGAAGAAACTCCGCCTTCCAACGGGTTGGTGCACAGGGCTGGCTCGCTAGGCGGCCCATCTCCAAATCCGGCGGATCTATTCATCGACCTCACTGGTCGTAACGTCGGATTCAAACATTGGCATCCCACGCCGGTAACTGGCGAGGGAAGCCGCTTAAGAGGTCAAGCTGATGCTGGTGGTCTGTGGGAATGGACGAGCACCCCTTTCCATGCCCACCAAGGCTTTGAAGCCATGAAGCTGTATCCTGGATATTCAGCCGACTTTTTTGATGACAAGCACAATATCTGTCTAGGCGGCAGCTGGGCGACGGTGCCTCGCATTGCAGGTCGAAAGAGCTTTGTAAATTGGTACCAGCGCAACTATCCGTACGTCTGGTGCACTGCTCGCCTCGTGCGGGATGTCGCATAAGCTTGGACGGGTTTGAAACAGGGATTGAGGCTCCGGTTCTCACGTTGACAAAGAAAATTCTTTATCCGCCCGAGCTTCGATTTCCTCTTTGCAGACCGCCGGCAGACGACGTTTCTACGCGATGCGGTGTAAGCTCGACTGGGGAAGGCAGCCATTCGTTGAAACCAAATCATCATCCTTCCCGCAACAGTCGTCGTTGGCAGCACGATGAGGGGTCGTTGGTGCTGTTACCTTTCACTCAGGTGAAAAGTTGTTTTACGCAAAGTGTACTGCTACTCTAACACTCTCTTGCAGTATTAGCCTTACAAGCCAGGCTTGACATATTGAACACATGCATGCGAGACGCAAGCCATTTTCTCGAGTGGGATTGTTTCAAAACATTTGTCGACTAACACATTCTTTCTTCTTGTCTCACTGCATTTCTCCTCGCACAGTAAGGCTTGCTTTAGTCCATTACACTCACAAGCGGTTAAGTACCCTCATCCAATCTGTTTGTAGTCAGGTTTTCATCAATGGCCAATACTCACCCCAATAGCATCTTTCGATGGGAAGACGCAGCTAGTCTTGGTAAGTGACGAAGGGTGAAACACCCAGCCACCTGACAAAAGCTTCCATTAACTACAGTCCATAGAGCATGCCTGCTGGCAGTGTCCCACGAAAGCCAATAGCCCTCGAGCACTGCAAACATGCTACGGAATCCATTCCATGCCATGTACCTCCTACCACCCTACTATGCATGCTGTTGGAGCTGCTCATCGTTGCTCTGGCTGTGTCACGACTAGGGAGATGCACGAGGCCAGGCATCGAGAGGTACGACAAGGCCCACGCCATAGCGAGGAACGTGTTAACCAGACTAGATTGCAGAACTGGTAGCCGATTACAAAGCACTTGAGTCAACTCATCCAGAGACACCAACAAGGAGGCCTCTCCTTGAACGAAACGTCAACAAAGTGTCCGCCCCCAGGCGAGAAACTAATGTTTTCTCGTACAATGGAGGCAGCGTTAACGATGTCGACGACGCTTTCCCTGTCCAAGTAGACGAAAATGACGGCGCGGACGAAGACCACGACGACAGCATGTCTATTTCTAGCTATACAGCCTCCTCATCTGGTACTCTGGCCGCAGCCGCCAAGAAGCTGACCAAAGCCGAAGCCAGAGCACACAAAAAAGCGAAGAAATCCGCGAAATCGCAGAACAAAGCCCTCAAGAACCAATCCAAGAATCTAGCTAGCGTCACCAGCACAGAGATTGCCCGAGTTGCACAAATTCTCCACGGCGAGGAACAAGACGCCACATCGGATAATATGGCCCATCCACTCGCTACAGACAAGACGATCGAAGACGTAGTCAACAGGAACCTCAACATTGTCAAGAATATCCAGGCGCAAAAGCAGTATCTTTTCAACTCTGTTGCCATGGCTCGAAAGGAGGACAAAGAAAGGAAGAGGACGAAGAAGAGGGGGAGTAATGGTGTGTATGGCGAGGAAATAGTCGGAATGGAGGAGGTTGTGAGTGCCATCATGATCAAACTCGGCATTTCATCCACGGTCGTCTCAGCGTCGTCCGGGTCATCTGGCTCCAGCAATGGTCACACGTTTACCCCTCCCAAAGCCAACACAAACTGTCACGGACACAAAGGTCATGGTCGCAAACGAGCTTCCACAAGCCTGACCCTCAGCGCCTCTCCGTTCTCTCCTGGCTTCTCATCCGCCTCCGCAAGCCGCCCCGGCATCGTTATTGCCAGCAAACTCCGCACGGCGATCCGGACTGACCTCGAGAAGCACGAGAACGAAGCTCATGCACGCTATGTGAGGGCTAATGGATTCTGGCGCTATGTGGGGAAGACTGTGTTTGAAAGGATGACCGACGTTGCCAGGGAGCTGGATTTAGGGAAAGGGGAGAGGTGGGAAGGTAAGAGGAGGAAGCAATCGATTGGTCGAGCTGGTGTTGAGGAAGAAGGTGCTGAGGTTGGCTGCGGTGAGTAAGTTGCTCACGGGTCTCTAGGCTGTGAAGTGTCATGTTCATTGGTGATTGTTGGATGCAAGCATGTTAAAGGTTTCAACAGCGTCAGTAATCTGTGCAGACTGGGCGTTCCAGCATCCTGATGGGCACGATCTGGTTCAATATATTGTCTCACGACATTCAAAGATCGAGCGAGCCTGCATGTTTCAGTGTGTGATTTGGAAAGGGCTATTTGGGGCGATTATTGGCAGGATTTGGATGGGCATTCAAAAGCCTCGCTGGTACGTCTTGAGGATCTTGCTGGCATGCTCTGGATTGTCAGAGGTGCTCTTCTACCACACAAAAGTAGATCAATTTGACTTATCTATTGTGCTAGTTTAAGTCTTGGTCGTTCTATGAAGCATCTCCTTATTAGTGACTTCCAAAAGACTGTACGACTGCCCTACTAACTAACTCCATGATGTTAGGAGGGACTACGAGAGAGCAAGTGATCAATGACGCAGTTCTGATGACGTCGGTCAGGAACGCAGCGCAGGAAGTTCGGATCCGGCGCAATCGGTGTGGAATACGACACAACTTGGCCTTGCACACTCGCGCTCTAGACCTTGATTTTCTGTTTTGCTACCACTCGCAACACCCTTGTCACACTTTGGCTAGTCGTGACAGTGGGAGCGTGAGCTGATGCCCCCTCAGCCGTGGAGGAACACGATCCATCCACGGAATCTCACCTCACTATTCCAGTACCTCTTCCCACGCACTCATAAACGCCTCAGCAACCGCTTCATTGACTTTCGCCTCGAGACCTTCCCAGCAATCAAGCATCGGACACAGTCTCGGATTTACCAGGCGATAGTACGGCACCAACGGCGGCGCAAAGAACGGAAACTCACAGGACGAAACTGGTCTCGATTCTTGCCTCGAAGACGATCGACTCGTCGCCTACCCAAGGTTTCTCCTGAAGATGCCGGTAGGTTGTCAGCGCATACAAACACAGAGACGTCCATGGCGTCTGGCTCAGCAGGATGGACCGGCGAGGCCAGGGTCCCGGGCCAGAGACGGCAAAAAGTGCTAGGGTACATCAAGGCTGCAAATGAGTTGCGCCAGTCTTATCAGCAGTCCTTTTCGAATCGCTGGCAGGAAGCGCAGTACGACGAAGGGATGCCTGGAGCCTTTCCAGACGCTGATATGGTGAGGAGTGGAGACGAGGAGATGTTGTTGTTTCCCAGTTACGCGAGGAAGCACACAAAGGCGAAACATCAGCAGCAGCAACAGCAAGGTGCATCTAAACGTGTACCGGGAGCGAGAGAAGACATCAGCAACCCTGATGTGGGCGATGCGGAGTACTGGAGACGAGAATGGGAAAAGTATGAGGATGAGAATGCAGTTGTGGATGTTGATGTGAGGGGTTGGATATACTCACCACAACGTGGCCCACTGAACAGGAAGAACCGGTTGCTGCTCGCAGTTGCTCGACGCCTCAGTGGCATACCTGCTCCCGATAACAGCAGCTCTTCTGGCAGTCGCGAGTCGTCACAAGGCCCTAGCTTTCCGAATCGAGTGCATGAGGATTTACTGAGTCAAGAAGAGGAGGCAGCTGCTCGTGAAGCCGAGCTGATACAACGCCGTGGCCAAAGGGAGGCTGAGGCCGCCAGCAAAGGCAGCTATAGCACAAGTGCGGACAACAACTCGCTGCTCGACCCGAGTCCAACACATAGCCGATCTTCCTCTCCCTCACGACCTTCAGCATCAAGAAACACAACGACGACCGACTACGAGCCTTCCGATAGTCAAAAGTTGAACACCGCACAAAAGAGACAATCATGGAATTACACAACTCAGATGAGTAGGGAAGAGATACTAGCCGCGAATGAGCAGCTAATGACAAGGTTACGGCCATTTATGACCCTGCCTTTGGCGAACACGCCCATCACAATATTCTTCTACAACGAAACTAAATCTCAGTCTAAATCAGTCTACACAGATGAATCAGGGCATTTCAAAGTCAGAGCTGCGCTAGATTTCACACCGAACAAAGTTCGGGTACTTGCGTCAGAGGACCTGTCGGCCACTGAAGACGTCATTGTAACGGACAGTAAAGGCATCAGCATAGTCAGCGACATCGATGACACTATCAAGCACTCTGCCATTGCACTAGGCGCCAAAGAGATATTCAAGAACACGTTTCTGAGAGACCTGGGAGAGCTAACTGTACCGGGCGTCAAGGAGTGGTATACCAAAATGGCGAATATGGGCGTCAAATTGCACTACGTGTCGAACTCGCCCTGGCAGCTTTATCCACTGTTGCAATCATATTTTTCGCTTGCTGGTTTACCGCCCGGGTCATTCCATCTGAAGCAATACTCCGGCATGCTGCAAGGTATATTCGAGCCAGCTGCGGAGCGGAAGAAAGGCTCGCTAGACCGGATTATGCACGACTTTCCGGAGCGGAAGTTCATCCTTATCGGCGACAGCGGCGAAGCCGACCTTGAAGTCTACACTGACATTGTGCAAGAGCATCCAGGTCGTGTGTTGGCTGTTTTCATCCGAGACGTCACTAGCAAGGACGATAACCATCTGAAAGATTTCTTCTATGGTGTACACCCTGACGACGTCAGAACATCATCAAGCCCCAATAGAGCAGCCGTCATGGAAGAACAAACTCAAAAGCCGTCGGTACCTAGGCTACCTGAGAGACCGAAACCACAACATGCGGCTACAGATGATCTGATAGACCTTAGCGAGGAATCACCAAGACCGGAGAGTCCGAAAAGATCGTACACTTCAGACATGAAAGAGCTCCAGCAGAATGGCAAATCGCCGCCGCAACGGCCGGCAAAGCCTTCAAACCTCAGGAGTATATCGACAACATCCTCACCGCCACCGACCTCACACAACAGCGACAAGCCACCAACACCAAGCCGGAGACCCATTGGAGTCCTCGAAGCCAAGAAAACCGCAACAGCACCACCCGTGCCTCGCAGGACAAACACAGGCCAAAGCACATCCTCTACCGCCAGCACAGCCACAAACGGCTCGTACGGAGAACGCTTCTACGCCAACAAGGCTCCACCTCCAACTCCTCCACCAAAAGGAGAACGAGAGGCCAAGACCCTCTGGCAAGACTCCTCCTACTACTCCCACCCCTCTCGTCCACTCCCAAACCACCCAAACGACACCGGCTACCTCGCCACCGCACGCCACCAACTCAGCAACGTCTACAACGCCCTCCCTCCCCTCCGGGCGCAGAACTCTGGGTCGTCCCAACACTCCACATCCACCTCCTCTGATCCCACTGCGCCAGGTCTACGCCGCGGCTTAAGCTCGTATCCCGCCGCAGCGGCCCGCTTTGTGACAGGCGCGACAGGCGGTGACCCTGGAGCAGGAGGGGACGGAGGCGCAAGTCCCAGCGCCCCGTACGATCGGAAATTGGAGATGTGGAAGAGGCGGTGGACGCGGAGCGAGGAGATTATGAGGAGGAATGGAGTGGTGCTGCGGCCTTGGAAGGCTGGGACCGATGTTGCGGGGTTGTGTGAGCGGATTGTCAAGGAGGAGATGGGGAAGATGGAGGGCCAGAAGAAGGGACTTGATTAAGCAAAGATTTTCTCGTATTGTAGCGCTTTTGGAATGAATAGCAGGCAGATTTATCAATGAATGAATTATTTAGGCAACGCGATCGTGTCGGACACCTCTAGTCATTGCGCTTTACTGTGCTGCTCCGCGTCTCTCTTCGACATCCTGGAACGGTCCTGTCTCCATCGACATGCCAGTGAAGCAAATCAGCTTCTACCAATGCATCGCTTACGTGGGCTGATATTGAGACGAGCACGCGTACGAGCAGGCGGCGGAGCGCATCATCATTCACTCATCCGAACGAGCCACCTCCAGTCCCACAACCCGGGTCCAGTCTAGACAGACAGTCTTACTACGTTTCACTTCTCAACCCGGCTCAACACACAAACCCCCTCGACATGCCCGGTCTGCGGAAAGAAATCAAACCCCCGCAAACTCTCGATCTCGTACGTGTACAGCCCCTCCTGCTCCCATTCGGCATCGATCGCCATCTCATCCTCCGCGCGCCCGCCGTACTTCCCGTCCTTCGTCTTCCTGAAGCCGTTGACGAGAATGCCCACGTCGCGCGCCTGCGAGTGCACGTTGCACGACACGTAGATGACTCTGCCGGCGCCGAAGCGGCGCAGCTGGCGCAAGAATTCGCGGTCGCAGCCTTTTCGCGGCGGGTCTACGACGACTACGGTCTCGGCGGCGGGGTAGGGCACGTCGGCGAAGAGCGCGCTGGCGTCGGCGTCGATGAAGCCGGCGTTGGAGACGTTGTTTGCGGCGGCGTTGGCGCGTGCGGCTTTGATCGAGCGCGGGTCGATGTCGATCCCGAGGCTGGATGTGAAGTGCGAGCTGAGAGTTAGCGTGAAGAGGCCGCTGCCCGAGTATGCGTCCAAGAGGTATTTGATCTTGGACTTGTGCGCGCTGGGAGCGCCTTTGGGTTTGCACTGGCTGTAGATGTAGCTTGTGAAGGGACCGAGGATGGAGTTGTTGTTCTGGAAGAACGAGCCGGCGGTGTTGGTGAATTTGTAGGTTTTGTTGAGCGGGCCTGCGTTGTTCGGGTCGTCGCCTGCGGAAACGGTGGTGCTGACGTACTCCGTTGCTTGCGATTTCTCGTCGGATGTGTAGGTCTTTATGTCTGTATGGGTCGAATACACGCATGTTATGCTTGGCTGGTCTGTGTCTTTGTCGTAGGTTAGGTCTTTGGACAGCAGGTCTAGATCATTTGGATTTGAAGCTATGTCCAGAGTACCTTTCGTTTGGGTATCGTGTGGCAGAACCTTCCGCTGAGCATCTCTGTAATGTCTTTCCGTCGATTCTCTTAGCAGAATCGTAGCTCCATTCTTGTACCTGTGCAAATTGGCGAGGACTCTTTCCCGCTCAATCTTCAGGCCTTCTTGGAGGATGTCCGTGCCGATCGGACAAGATTCAATGTCCATGACTTTGCGGCCATTTTTGGGATTATACCCAATATTGGGGGTCTCCTGCCACTCGCCCTTGTGAACACCATACTTCTTCGGGCCGTCAAAATGTGGCGAGAGCTTAGTCCGGTAGCCATACTGTAGTGGACTACCGAGCGTAGGCATCACCTCAGGCACTTGCTCCGGTCTCAGGCCCGAGAAATGTCTGAATGCCCTTTGCACAATCCCCCGTTTGTGCTCGAGCTGCTGATCGTACGGCATCATTTGAAATTGGCAGCCTGAGCACTTGGTGAAGTACTTGCATTTCGGCGTAGCACCCTCACGTCTAGGTGAGGGCCGAATGACATTGATGAAGTCACATATTGTATGTTTCCCCTGCCACTTCCATGGTTTGGCTAGGACGCGGTCACCAGGAAGGGAGAACGGAACGATGAAGATGTGGTCGCGAGCCGAGTTGTAGGCGAGACCTTCACCCGTGCTGGAGAGTTGAATGATTTCTAGCTCGGTTTCTTGACCAAGTTCCGCTGGCTTTTGTTGTCTCGTGATTAGAGACGACTGGGTGGCGGAATCCTCAGACAAATTTTGCGACCCATTTGTATCCCCATTGCTGTCATTGATTGTTGCTTTTGCGAGCAGCTCGGCAACCTCGATATCGACTATTTCATCATTACTGCCCTCAGGCAAGAAAGGGATCGTCTTCTGTGACTTTCTCGGCTTCAGCTTTAATGCTTTTTCAAGCTCAAGTTTGCGCTTCTTCTCCATAGCCAAGATCGTCGCATCATAAATATCCTTATGGCGCCAATGGTCAGGAAACTTGGGCTCGCTGTGACTGTGCTCCTGAAAAGGCCGCCAAGTGTCTGTGTCCGCGGTCGCTTGCGCTGCAGCAGACCAACACCTTTTAGATGCGCAAGTGTGAAGGCGAGTCCTGCTCAATAGTTGGATGGCTCTGCTCGCTAACATGAGACCATAAAGAAGAAGCACAATCGATAAACCGAACTGTTTTGCCAGTTGTGGACTTGATGGAAATTCTGCTAAGGAGAGAAGGGCACAAAAAAGCCTCTTTATTGATTGGTCAAACTACGTTTCCGAGTCTGGTGCCTCAGGCATTAATTACCCTACGATAGAAATACTTGGTGGCAGCGCTTCTCGCTCAGAGACCATGCTCTGATCAATTGCATTCATCTTTCGATTTGGTTCCTAAGTATCGAAAAGATTCTCTGTATCTGTTATTGATATGTCGGGACTGAGCCCCTAGCCTTTTCATATGAACTTCCCACATTCCTCGCTACCCTGACGGATCCTTCTCCATACACGAAGCAGTGTTTTAAACAGTCCCAGATTAAGAATTCCAGCCCTTCACAAACACATCGACGCTGGGTCCTATTTCCACTATTGTGAGCAGATTGCACCACCTCACTTGGATCGAAATGAGGCAGCGATGTCTTTTTAAGCATACAGCTTTCCCCAATCCGGCACAAGCACCATCTTCGTCTTGATCTGACCCATCGCATAAGCCTTGCCTTCTGCTGTAGGCACATCCCGTTCTCCGATGCCTGATGTTTTTTCAGGGTACTCCGTGCACACCACGTCCTGCAAGAAGTCGACCTCTGCGCCATACCTGACTTCCATGTCTGTACCTCCCCAGTCCAAGGTAACTTTTCCCGACTTGTGTATCTTGAGCTTGCCCACTAGACCAGAAGGTAGTCTTTGCGCAGCGGTCGAATCTGCAGTGAATACTGTGGAAGGTGCCGTGCCAATAGCTGGCTTATCCTTATCTCCTGGCTTGTGAGCCGCGTCAGTCGAAACCCCATCTTCCGTCTTGATTTGAACATCGTCGTTGTTCGTTGCTTGCGTTTGTCTTGTGGCAGGGTCATGCAATTGTGGAACAAGCGGAGGAAGTTGGAACAAAAGCAATCTGTCGTGGTCTGTTCTGCCGAAAACTGCTTCTTCCTCTTTGCTGTCCTCCGTGTCGTCTGTGTCAGATTTGTGCAAGAATGCTGCTCTTAGGTGCTGGATGTCCGCGTTCAATCGTAGCCTTTCAGCTTTCTCTTCCGCAGTCTCAGCTAGCATGCGAGTGTCCTTGTTCCTGCTATCAACTTTCCTGAGGGATTTTCTACTCAGCTCGGGGCTTGAAGGAGGATCTTTCTTGACGGCGCTCTGTCGATCGTCGATCTGCATTTCATCTGATTCCACGTCGATAGACACGTCCTCTTCGTTGATCTTCTTTGTCTTGAAGTCTTTCTTGTCTTCATTCTCTCTGCGCTCATCAACAACGTTTCTCGCAGCTCTCACTGGCCGCAAGCCCGCGAAAGGCTTTGCTGTCCTTTTAACTCTTCTTTGCTTCTCCTTCCGATTGGCAACAGCATCCTCACCTTCGTCACTAGATATCCATATTCTCTCGATATCTCGCCTTGGCTGATCCTCCCCCTCATCATCTTCAACTTGTATGAAGTCTTCCTGTGCTTGACCCTTTGCAGCTTTTCCTCTTCCACCAGTTTTCGTCGTTAGGGCCGGCCCTCCCACGTTTATCACTGTTTCCGTCTCAACACCCGCCGTCTCAACAGCTTTCTTGCTTTGCTCTCCACCGTCCAAAGCCTCACTGACACCCCAATCCACTGCGCCTCTACCTCGCTCTGGTCGGACTCCAGCTCCAGTACCGAACACGCCACTAGCGGTTGCAGAAGCACTAGTTCGTCCTTTGTCTCCAGTCACTCCACCTCGTCCACCTCTTCCTCCTCTTACCGCGGATGTCTTTGGTGCCGGACTCGCACTAGCCTCTTGCGCAGCTCTTTCTTTGGCTCGCTCTGCTTCTTTTCGCGCATACTCTTCTCTTTCTGCCTGTGATCTTCGTGTGATTCCAGCACGTGGTTTGGCGGAGGCTCGAGATTTAGATATGGAGGATTTGGAGGGCGGCGTGTCCTCTGAAGGCATATTGGAGGATCTCGAGACAGAAGGTCGATCGCTGACAGCTCCGTGTGACGTGTATGGTTTCGGCCCGCTCACCTACACAGCAGGAAAGCTACTGTTTCAAAGAAAAGGTTTTCGGACCGCTGCGAGATTGCGAGCCCAAGGGCGACTATTCAAGCCGCCCGATGTCGTGAAGGGAACAGGTCGAGTAAGGTTTTCTGTCGTTGCACCGTTTGTAGGAATAGGGTTTTGATTCTTGACGCGACAAGCATCACGGTCCCTATTTTGAAGTGCAAAGCGGAACTTGCGCAACGTGCTATCTCACGGGGACCTTCCTAGTATATGTGAAGTGTTCGTCTCTTACACAAACGATGCTGAAGACCTTTTGGGGACAAACATGGCAAACACGGACAGCGGCCCCCACATATGGTTAGCCTTATCTCTTATCTGTAGCCGAGGACTTTCCGAACATGCCCCACTCCATCAACGTCATTCGTCTGTCTTCGCCGTAGCCACGAACTTTAGCAAAGCGAGACTGCGGTCCAAACCCCCAAACTGCGAGCCAGGGTTTGTCCTGTGACTTGCGCAACTTTTGTGGTTAACACCTTGATTGATGTGGTTGATCGGTACATCGTGAAAGCCTATCACCATAAGAGATAGTGGCAAAACAAGTCTGCTAGCAGGCAAAACATATCAGATTTCCCTCACTCAAACACGTTCCACTGCTGACCTTCCGATCTCGCTTCATTGTCACATAGTATTTCCCAGAAATCAGCGTCTCGCTCTAGCGACCTGTAAACCGCTGGTCCAAACCTGATCTCGAGCGCATTCCTATGACGACTTCGTCACAGAACGCCATATCCCTTGCTTGCTAAAAAGACGATTGACTTTTTGGTTGGATGGACATCCAACAGCTTGTTTATGTTGATTCATACTCGTAAGATGGTGCATACGGCTCAGCTTTGGTCGGTTGGCCATGAGCCCGTCGATGAGGAGGCTGGTTGCTACCTCTTTCGTTTTTTGCTTGGACTGCTGTGGGTGACGGCCTCGACCGACATGATAGCTGCGCCGCTATTGACAGGGTCCGGCTCAGCGAAGACAGCTTCCTCGGAAGAATTCTTCTTGATCGGGACGCCCATGTGCCGGCCATAGCGGCCCTTGCGACCATTGCCCTCGTCTTCACTGACACAGCCTTCGATGCCAATCCCAGCATCCTTGCATCGGCCGCAAGGTCGTTGTCTGTCGCAGCCCTTCTTGCTCTTTCGGCACCGCTGACATCTTGGCTTGCTGGACAAATCTTCCTCGTCAGGCTGAAGCTGAAAGTTGAGCGATGACGATGATGAAGCTTGTCTGGGCTTTCCTGGCAGAGCAGGCGCCTTCATCTGTCCTTGTCCATTGAGCGTCTTCGTTTTGGACGCGAAGCTCGATTTGGATTTGCCAGACTTGGAGCTCTTCATAGCCAGGCCCGGAGTCTTCCAAACGCCACTTGGACCATCATGCATCTTTGTTTTGATCTTCTTCGTCTTTGGTGGACCATCTTGTTCATCGTACTCCTCACTCTTAATATAAGTTTCATAGTCCTCATCGCCATCGTCGAGGTACTTGCGGTGCTTCGGAAGGCCTTCGTGGTCGCTGTATTCGTCGCTGTCGCTTGTCGCGCCTGTCGACGAGGCTGCATCCGCTATTCCACTAAAAGTTTCATCCATGGTGGATGTGGACGTTCGACCATGGGAGAAATTGGATGCATCACCCAGGGCTATGAGCGTGCGAGCAACATCCTCGTCTGAGATGCAGCTGGCGACGGTAGGGTCAGGAGTTGGGAGAATTCCTGAACTGTTGTGTCCTTGAGAAATGCTCGAATGTCTTTCACGTAGGCGATGATTAGGAGCAGGAGTCATGGTGCCGTTGCTGGAGTTATGGGTGCGTTGTCCATTGTTTGCGCCATGACTTTGAGGCGACAACATGGGGGGCGCCTCCATAGCATAAAGCTTGGCCGCCGGCATCTGGAAAGGGGAGGCTCCTTCATGGGGTAGAGAGCGTCGCTGAGGGGAGACAGAGGACTGGGAGGCGGTCACAGGGACCTGAGGAGGTGCGAACAGTGGCAATGTCTGGCACGAAGGTTAGCAATAAGAAACGACAAATGGCAGCAGTGTTGCCATACCGAGCTGTCAAAAATGGTTTGACCACGACGGCCATCTTGCAAAACATTCGCCGTACTGATCTCAGAACTTGCAAATTGTTCGCTCCTTGCCTTTTTGGAGCCTGATATCGAGCTCTGTCCAGCGTCACTATCACTGAACTCGCCGTCTCGGTAGCTCCCATGGGCGCTCGAGTTCCGGCTATCAGCGTAAGAGCCCCTTTGCTGTTGGGAATTGCTTCTGCGACCTCGATCTCGCGAGGGTGAAACACTGCGCTTGGAAAAATTCCGAGACGACGGCCTCCTAGTGGGAGATTGTGAGTGCTCCCTCATATGTGGAGGTAGCGCCTGAAAGGGCTCTCCGAGGCTTGGACGGCGAGGAGACTCCTGACCGTTTATGACAGGTTGGGTGCCATGCGCAGGTGGCGGTGGAGGCTGAGACTGTCCGCCTACGCTTCGAACGTATACGGTGGAATCATGTTTGAAGTTGTCGTATGAAGCAATCAGAGTGTTGCCGGCGCCATCCTCAAAGCTAACTCCATTGCCATCGTAAATCCCATAAAAGCTTTTGACGGTTGTTATGATTGCCTCAGTTGTGTCGTGTGTGTTCACCAACACTCGAAGTGGTATCCGTGCTCTTGTCTTGGACCGATCGTCAAGGAGCAACTCGAAGCATACAGACTTTGCTGCTTGCTTGTGAGCACCTGCGGGTCTGTCACTTGAAAGCAAGCTTGAAACGTGCATATTGACGAAGTCTGTGGTGTCGTCTTCGTTGTGCCGGGTGCAATCGGCTCCTTTGTCAGAATCGCAGCGAATTACAACGAACTCGAGCGGAAATGTTGAAGGACGGGCTATTTTGCTCTGATCTCGAGATATGTCTATGCTTTGGTGTCAGCGATGCAGTTCTCGAGGTGTGACTATAGAGTAATGTATTGCAGTTCGAATGTGGCCCTCGGCCCCAGGGCCTGCGGATGGTGTGGCATTTGAGGGGAACCTCAAGATGGCAATGTGTACGACTTACCACGCTTGATTTCGCAATCGCATAGAGCGCGCAATGTCTAGGTAGGCTGCAGCGAGTGTTGAGGCACTGGCTTAATTGATCGTCGTTGCTGAGAGTGAGTCGTCGTCGGTCCTCAGGACATCATCACCAGCAACTAGCGGTGGACCAGTAGCGGCGACGATGACGGCTTATGCCGAATGACTTGATGAAAATGCCATGAAACAACAAGCAAGCACCCGAGTCATAGATATTAGGACAAAAGAAAGAAGGAGTTTGAAGAATGATAACGTTGGTAGAAGTTGAAAGGAAGTTAAGGTGCGAGGTCGACCATCGGCGCTGAGACAAGAGGTCCACTCGATGGCTGCATACGTATTAGGCATTGCAGGTATTCAGGTGCACCACTTTTACAGATCTTACATAGTTACTTCCATCCCAATCAATCTACATGGACAATGCTTCGCCTAGGTACGGAAGTGTCTATATAAGCTAGAAGATCATCTAGAGCTCAGTAGTCACCTGGATAGCTTCGTAGCCAGGCGCATTCTAGGGCTTGCTCTGTCAACGATCGGCAGGCGCACGGCATTGAGATGAGGTCCTCAAAAAGTCAAATCTTGCTGTCGCAAAGTGAGCACTATAAGTTTCATGGAGCCCGCAAGCAGGGCAAGCAAGAGACGACATAGCTCTCAGACAGGAGAGAGGCGAGAGCCTCGATCTTGAAATGCTGAAAAGCCCCTCATGGGCGGTGTTGCTTCAGAAGCTGAGGCCTAGAAAAGAAACGTGGATGATGAAAAAGGTAAAGTGGTGCATAATGGCGAAAGCGTCAGCAAGCCAGCCATTTTGAGAGTGGGAACGGTCAGACATGGGACTGGCAATTGTGAGGAGAACAATCGCACGAATCAGTAACGGCCGGCGATGCGTGTGTGGACGAACAGAACAAACACGCCTACCAAGAATGTGGACTGGTGCGGCGTCAATCCAACCAGGCTAACTGTCGGTCAAAGTGATTCGTCGGCTAAGATGTTGCAACAGACCAAAAGTTGTTCCAACTAGAGTGGTTTGATTCGAGCCAAAACGATTACGGAATGCAGCGGCAGAAAAGGTCCTCCATGTGCATCACTTTCGCTGCATTTCTCGCGAGCCATTTCTCGCCGATTGTCTTTGAGACTTGGCGCAGAATTTATACTCGAGGTAAAGTGCGTCCACAAAATGCATGCTTTACAAGGGCTGTTGTTCACAGCGATCAGTCTGTGAGATGTTCCCTTGATTGTAAATGTCTAAGCAATGGTTCAACGATTTGCTGACGACTGTTTGCTGCTGGAAGTGACCTCTGTGTCAGATCTCGTTCCGTGGCGTTGATGTTTCGGATGAAACAGCTTCTCCACAATCGCCCATTCCACCTCATTCTCTCCACGGTCCTGGACTCATAGCGCTTCTTGCTCCGATCATAGTGTCGTCCATAGGTCAGCCTGTTGATGTCAACAAGGCGCGCAGCTTCGAAAAATATTTTCTTCTACATAAGCTGTCTTCTTCACTGTCTATGCGTGCTGATCGTTCAAACCGGCTGGTCGGTCAGATTGACGGTAGATCGCCGGGTATTCAGGAGTGGTTATCATCCCAAACCCCAAGCCACTCTTAAGGATGATCTCCGAACCAAAGATTTTCTCAACACAGGCATGATCAATGACACTACCAGAAATTCTTGGCACCTGCTTGCGACCAGGCTGATACAACATGGTTAGCAGCTGACTCGAACATGGACGTGAGAATATGACCAGAAACTCGTGCGCCGGATAGCAACCCGACTTGTTGGGAAAGGAACAAAGACGCGGTTGTTTCGCAAGGGAGCCTGCCACGTCAGAAAGTCGGTGTTGTTGCCGAGTGCGCGAAACGGGTATCGACCACATTGATGGCCGCCATCAGCCTTCAAGCTGAGGTGCTCCGAGATAATGATAGGCCAGCGGCTAAAGGTATCCTTAGGTGATACGGGACGCTAAACCACTCGATGAGATTTGGTGTCACTCGACTTGTCACTGGCAATATCCAAATCGATCGTGTTGGATATGAGATCGATTAAGGAGAATGCCCTTGCACGCATCTTCAAGGGCAACATCGTCAAGGTGTCGCCGTGCAAATCTGCGTCGGCCCAATCGATTGGGGGCTTCAATATCGTAGCCAAAATAAGACCAAAATTCACGTGATCTCGAACACTTTACGCGTCAAGACCCAACTGTTAAAGCCATTTCCATAAGCACGTTGTTGAAGGAGCATACTCGTTCAATCAAATCATGAAGACACGGTCAAACAGTTCTCAAGGCACTCTCAAAAACATGAGCAGGAGCTGTTAGTTCCTTCTGCTGCTCATTCGGGGTAGATTGTAGAATCACGAAATATGCAAGCTCTTTACGGGACGCGTCTCATCGCGAATTGTTGAAGCAATGACGTAGATCTGTGACAGGTGCTCGGGATTGGTTGCTATGGCCGATCGCCGCTGCTTAATCTTATTGGCGGCAATAACCGTCGCACTTGTCCTCAATCAGAGCTAGCACGTCTCTGTTTACATCTCCGGCGAGCAAAACAAGCTGCTTCAGCAACACTGAAATTGCATGTTTCTATGTGGCCTCGCCTCTCCCATCGTGGTCAGCTACTTACTTCTTGTATGTTTTCGTCACCCTTCGACCGCTCTATCCCATGTCGGCGCGTCTGTGACACATTTGCACCGATTGCCCTTCGACATCGCCATCGTCGCCGGCGCCTGTTGCGGTCGTGTCTTGGTAGCTCCCCCTTAGCCATGATTGCATAGGTTCATTGCATTCACCCAAGATACAACATCTCATCTGCAATCATGGATGCAAAAGTGAGTAAAATGCACATGTCAACGCTGTCTACATGCTTCGTCGCCATCCCATACTACCATCATTCCCTAGGATAGGGTGCAATCTCGCTAACCAATGCGCCTGCAGCCACAACGCCCAATGCGCGCAATTCGCGTCACCAACGATGAGAACGCTGCTCCTGATGGCCATTTGCCAAAGACTATCCATCAACGTAACAAGTCGAGTCCGGCATTGACCAACATAAACTACATGAAGGGAATCGGAAAGAGAAGCGTATTTGCTGATGTCAGCAATATCGCTGGCTCAAAGCGCGTCAGCAAGGACGACTCCAACGTCCTATCGAAACCTACGATGCAAGGTCCGACAAATGGAGGGCAACTACAAGAAAGAAAGAGTACTGCCTTTCTGCGGCCTGCTCAAAGACCACTTTCTGTTACGAGCTTAAAGAATCTGCTCACCGGAACAACGACAGAGTCTGTCGCGACGGTGCCACTCAATGATAGTCACACTACAAAGCAGCCTCCCAATACGCGGAAATCTCTACCAAAGCGCAACACCACCATTTTCAGAGACACCTCCCTTGATGTGCTGCAAGAAGAGTTGCCATCAAAAGATGTGCCTGAAGGCGGAAACAATGATTCAGTGACATCTACGTTGCCGCCTCTGAAAGATATAGATGTTATGCACTTCGACTCAAGATTCCATCTGGCACCGTTAGTCTCAAGTGACATTGCCGACCCGGTCAAATCACAACAGCCCTCAGAGATCAGCTTACCCGTCATTGACGAAGTGGAAGTGCGTACACATCACATATCAACAGACACTGAGATTGAGCCTCAGGTGAAAACTGCACTAGAGCCCACCTACATACTAGACCAATACGACGACCCTGTCAGCAAGACACAATTTGTGGATGCCTTGCCGGCACAACCGAAACCTACGGAACCATCAGCACCAATCAACTCCGAGTCCATGCACGACGAAGATGTTCCTCCCTGTCCGCAGAACCTGTACATGCTGACGCCGGAACCAGAAGAGTGTTGGGAGGAAGAATATGACGAAGCATATGATGGAGAAGGCTTTGTTACGGCAAGGTCATTTCATTCCCATGGTGACGATACTACTGGTGGTGCGACAACAGCACTTGTGCCAAATTTCACTCGAAAGGTGCAGAAAGAAATCGCTGCGGCCACTGCGTTCGTTGAAGCGACAAGAACAGCAGAAGATATTGAGGACGAGAGTTTTGACACAAGTATGGTTGCTGAATATGGAGATGAGATCTTTGAATACATGAGACAAATGGAACAGCGAATGCTACCTCGAGCCAACTACATGGAAAGTCAGCACGAAATACAATGGTCGATGCGAGCAGTGTTGATGGATTGGCTGGTTCAAGTCCATCATCGTTTCAACCTACTGCCGGAGACTCTCTTTCTTTGTGTAAACTATATCGACCGGTTTCTCTCCGTCAAAATCGTGTCATTGGGCAAACTGCAGCTCGTTGGAGCTACCGCCATCTTCATTGCAGCCAAGTACGAAGAGATCAATTGTCCTTCGGTTCAGGAAATTGTCTACATGGTGGATGGCGGATACTCGGTCGACGAGATTCTCAAAGCCGAGCGGTTTATGTTGACCATGCTCCAATTTGAACTCGGCTTCCCCGGACCGATGAGCTTCTTGCGACGCATCAGCAAGGCTGACGATTACGACCTGGAGACCCGGACACTCGCAAAGTATTTCCTTGAGGTCACTCTCATGGACGAACGCTTCATCGGAAGCGTTCCCAGCTTTCTTGCAGCGGCTTCGCATTGTTTAGCTCGGGAGATGTTGCGAAAAGGGCCATGGACTCTCCATCATGTCCACTACTCAGGATACACATGGTCTCAACTCAGACCGGCGGTGCAGCTCTTGCTTGATTGCTGCGATGACCCACGAAAGCATCACCAAGCAGTGTTCAACAAGTATTGCGACAAACGTTATAAGCGTGCGGCAGCCTTTGTTGAAACTGAAATACAACGTGGCTTCGTCCTGAGAGATACAATTCCGACAAAACCTCTGATCCAGAATATATATCAACCATACCACCAGCATGTGATGGGCACAGCCTATGCATGAGAAAAAGACGTGACAGGAGACCTCAAGCTATATTGCAGAGTGGAGCTGAATCAGAGGAGCGGCAACGTTGCCGAAAAGTTCCTACCTACAGTGCAACAAGCGCTATCATTACATTCGAAGAGAGCAAGGCAAGCAATTCGTCTGGGCAAAGCATGTTAACGAGTCAACGACTTTCACGAACATTCTTCTTGATTCTCCATGGCCGGTAGGCGTTTCAAGCTTCAGTAAATGAGCCAAAATTAGTGCACAGACGGCTGTATTGGGTAACCAGGGAGCATAATATGACTTTGGTCAAGGGGTTTACGCGGCCTGGGTTCAGGAGGCTATCTCTGCTGAAAACATAGACCAGGAATGCATGACATGCTGCAATGCATCAGCATACAGTAATAATCATATTAAAAGTTCCGAATCATTGTTAATCGCGTGTCATTTGCCCTCGTCGCCAGCAGCTCCAGGAGAACTAGTCCATATACTGCCCTTGCTCTTCCTCACCCATATCCCACCTGTCTTTCAACTGCGCGCTCAATGTTTACATAGAATTTCAGGACCTAACTTTACGAACAGCGTGCCTTCCTTATGCAATTCGCTCGCAAGCTGATGATAGCTTGTGATACAGCCTCACTACTCCGTTCTCTTTCGCTTCGAGATAGCAGGGGCCATGATAGCGTTGTGTGCCCTAGCCGGCGGACAGGTCTTGTCAGTCTGTGCTCTTGAGGGGCCAAGGGCGTAGCGAGTACATCGCGACGTTGAAGCGTGTCGGCCATATTGCTTCGGGAACAGTGAATGACGATGCCATTTATATACTAGTGTAAGGATAGACGACACCCCAGGGGTCTGTTGGTGTTTACTCCGCGCCAGTCGAGGCATTCCCATGTGCAAATGAGCTTTGAAGGGATGTGATGTGCTCTTCGATTTCCAACGCAGCTGGGCATATCTAGGCATCAGTCTGCTTTTTATCGAAAGTCAAATTAACAATCGTTCTAACGAGGCAGGGTTAATACCGATTACCTCTATTGACCAAAGGCACATTATATTGACACACACTGCCATCAGCGGTGGACCTCTTCGCCCACGAATTGGACTTTTCAGATTGAACGAAATCGACACTAGTCATCTTTCAGCGGAAGCCATACGAATTGTGAGGATGAGGGTCTCAACGATCAGCTATGTGTGCTTTAGCCGTTCCTGCAACATCTGGCCTCTCAAGGTGGGTCTATTCGTTCATCTTTTTCTGACCACTATTCGTGATCGATCTACCTGGTTAAAAAAGGGGGCCAAAATGGGTACCCACATCCTCCTCGAGGCTATCAGAGAGAAGAACAAGGCTGTCAGTGAAACTTCCTCAACGATCCGCTCCCCAGACGCCATTCTATCCTCTAATTTGCAAAGTCTGACCTTGGATGTTTTGCCATCGTGCCATAAAGACGCAGCAAAAGTTTCTAGTACTTCAATGTGCATTCTTGCATCATAATGTGTTTGGCTTGCGAACATGATGTCACTTAGGTAGGTTATTGGCTTCTTTTGGCTATCTGCATGCTCCTGAAGTTCTGCATTCGCAATATTGCCTAACACGAATATGCCTCCCAAGAAAGGGGAATCATCTAAAAGCTCCGGGCCTAAAAGCAAAAGTGCTGTCGGCCTGGACGAAGGGTCTCACATAGTTTTTGAAGACGACAAGAAGAAAGGTAAAAAGGGTGGCAGGCAGAAGGCCCAATCCTCGGCAGAACCATCGGGACCGCCAAAACCGACAGCCAAGCAGATAATTGGTGGCGCATCATGGACAGGCAAACTGCCTGTCAACTTGCTGTCAGAACATTGTCAGCGCCAAAGATGGAATAAGCCCGACTATTCCATGCGCACAATACCCGGTCGAGATGGGCACGAAAAGCTATTTCGATCCGAGGTCACGCTCTCAAAGAAGGACCCCAGGACTCAAGAAATTATCACAATGCCCACAATTCGAACACCGAAAGAGCTGATCTCGATTTCGGAAGAACTAAGTCAGCTTGAAGCACGACATTTCGCGGCTGCGTACGCACTGTTCCGGATCAGCAGCATGAAGAATCTGTCAATGGCGCTACCGCCTAAGTATCGCGACCTCTGGAAAGGAGAGTTCCAACAGTTGAAGAAGGAAGACGAAAAAGAAGGCAAAGGCTGGCTCTACGATGCAGACCCGTTTGCGGCTGAGCAGAAGCAGAAGGAGATCCAAGCTTCCATCGAGAAACGTAAAGCTGATCAGGTAAAGAAGCAGGCGGCTATTGCAAAGGATCCCGCTCTTGCCTTGCAGCAGACGCCGCGTAGGAAAGAGTGGGAGAATGCACCCAAGATTGAGATGGGTACAAGGATTCGAACGGAGGTTGAGAAAGTTGTTCGTGAGAACGCAATCTGGAACCCCTACGATATTAAGCCTTCCAAGCGGGAAAGTGAAATCATTGAGCAAAGGCTCACAGCCAGAGGCTTCCGGCGCGCTCATATCGAGGAGGCATTAGAGCATTGCAAGGACGAGGAAGAAGTCCTGGAATGGCTGCTGATTCATGTGCCAGAAGACGATTTACCAGGGTTTGCGCTGCCCTCAAATTACAGCGCTGGCGTCACTTTGGCGAGTGGTGATGTGGAGCTGGAAGCAAAGCTTAAGAGGCTGGCTGCAGCAGGATATTCACGTGAGTTTTGTGCACAAGCGTTGAAGGCTTGTGATGGCAATGAGCACAACGCAGCCTTCTGGCTGCAGGCAATCCTTCACGCCCCAAGTGACGGAAGTCTGAACGATGACATTGACAGTGCTGTGGAGTGGGAGAATGAGCAGATGGCTCTAGAAGCCATCTACGCAGACAGATTCACTGCATCGCTTAATGGTGATTGCTCCGTGCAGCTTGATGTTTCCCATGAAGTTTCCGTCACGGTTCGATTCATTGTACCCACAAGGGGCTATCCTTACGATCTGCCAGCCATCCTCGTTGCATCCTCAAAGCTTCCAGCTTACATCCGTCTGAGCGCTACAAAGCAAGCTTTGCAGTTTGCTGAGACGAATTTCAAAGGTGAGCCAATGATATATAACCTTTGCGAATGGCTCGAAGGGAACCTGCAAAATATTGCTGAGCATCCGATGAGTTTGACGGAGCTGCATTTGTCAGAAAGGCGGCGAGCAGAGAGTACAGCAGAGTCTGCTCCGACACGAATCAGAGGACTCCCAATTCGTTCAAAGCGGAATAAGAATGATTTACGAAGCAATCATGACATCTTGACTTCATGGGAACGGAGGCAAGCCACACCACAACAAAAGGCCATGCTCAATGTAAGACGCAACCTACCAGCCTGGCAGAAGCAGTCTGAGATACTGCAGGCCATCACGACACACCGGGTCACAATCGTGACGGGTGAAACCGGCAGCGGTAAATCTACGCAAGTAGTCCAGTTTGTGCTCGATAGTGGAATCCAGGCATTGAAAGGCTCGTCTACAAACATTTTGTGTACGCAACCCCGACGTGTTGCGGCGCTGTCTTTGGCAGACCGAGTGAGCAATGAGAGATGCTGCTATGTCGGCGACGAGGTTGGATATGTTATTCGGGGGGAGTCGAAAACCTCAGCCAACACGAAAATCACATTTCTTACGACTGGTGTACTTCTCCGAAGACTGCAGACGTCTGCAAACATGAAAGAAGCGTTGCAGGGCATCTCGCACATCTTCATCGACGAGGTGCACGAGCGATCGCTTGACACCGATTTCCTGCTTGCTCTCCTTAAAGACTCTCTGGGAGCAAGCCCGGAACTGTCTATTGTGCTGATGAGTGCAACGCTCGACAAAGACGTTTTCATGGACTACTTTGCAGGCGTAAGTGAACCTGCCCACGTTCACATCGAAGGACGAACGTTTCCAGTATCAGACCACTATCTGGAAAAAGTGCTGCAACTCACCAAATTCGCGGGTACGTCAGATAGCGAGCAAGACTTTGCTATCGGCAAAGCTATTCAGACTCTTGCTGCCGGAATTAGCTATGAGCTCATTACTAGCCTTGTTGAATTCATTGACCGGGAGCTCGTGGGGAAACCTGGCGCAATTCTCATCTTCCTGCCGGGGACCCTTGAAATCGATCGAACCCTGCGAGCGCTGTCCGCGATACCTGGCATACTCGCATACCCTCTCCATGCGAGCCTTCTCCCTTCTGAGCAGAGAAAGGTCTTCCCTCCTGCACCCCAAGGTAGGCGCAAAGTCATTGCAGCGACAAACGTGGCAGAAACATCCATCACCATTGAGGACGTTGTGGCAGTGATTGATACTGGCAAGAAGAAGGAAACAAACTACGACATCATCAACAACATCGTTCGCCTTGCAGAAACAAGAGCATCACAAGCAGAATGCAAGCAGAGAAGAGGTCGAGCTGGCCGTGTACGAGCAGGAAAATGCTACAAGCTGTTCACCAAGACGTTTGAGTCCAGCATGCCTCTCAAGCCTCTGCCTGAGATACAGCGCGTGCCTCTAGAACAACTCTGCTTGTCTGTTAAGGCGACCGGGCGTGATAGGGATGTGGCCAACTTTCTCTCCTCGCTCGTTACTCCCCCGGATACAGGCGCTGTCAGCAATGCTCTCAATATACTTCATTTGATGGGAGCGCTCGAGAGTAATTGTCTGACAGCACTTGGTTCATATTTGTCCATGATCCCAGCGGACCTGCGTTGTGCAAAGTTGCTTGTCTACGGGACCTTTTTCGACTGCCTCGAGCCATGTCTTACAATTGCATCCATACTCACGGTCAAAGACCCGTTCGTTTCGCCGAGAGAGCAGCGACAGGAAGCAGACGCTGCGAAAGCACTGTTTCCAACCCAGCATGGAGATCTGATGCTCAGTCTGAATGCATACGAGGAATTTATCAACAGCTCTAGAGACCTCAGATCCAAACAGCTGCAAGCATGGTGCAGTAGCAAGTTTCTCTCCCTAATGACACTTCGAGACATCACCTCGACACGGTCTCAGCTTCTTGACTCACTGAAGGATGCCAATCTTGTGCCACTTGACTATAAATCGCCAGGGGAGCCAAGCCGCGACTATTCGCCTCTCTTACTTCGAGCACTGATCTCAGCGGCTTTGCAGCCACAAATTGCGGAGATCAAATTCCCAGAGAAGAAGTATCTGCAGTCTATGTCGGGCGCCAAAGAACTAGACCCAGAAGCCAGGACAATCAAATACTACATCCCATTATCTCATGATCCAACAGCGGATCTCACGCCCGGCCCAAGCTCGAGTTCGACTCCACAGCCCAGCCGTCCTGGTACTCCGCAGTCTTTGCTCAGTGGGTCAACCCCTGTCGGGAGTACAGCCAACGGAGCAATACCGAAAGCAACAACTGGCACGACCACAACTGCCCACGACAGAGCCTGGCAGCGCGTCTTTATTCACCCGTCCTCGCCCCTCTTCCACAGCACGCCCGCTTCCTACACCACCGGCGGCTCCTCGGCAAACTACCTCTCCTATTTCTCAAAGATGGCGACTGGCTCAGGACCCTCGGGACCAAAGACGTATATCCATTCCCTGACACCATTGAACGCGTACACGCAGCTTCTGTTCGGGAGCGGCGGGATCAGAATCGACGCCGCGATACCTGGAGGTGGCTTGGTGGTGGGCGAGTCGTTCAAGTTGAGGGGTTGGGCAAGGATCGGCGTACTTGTGAGCCGGTTGAGACAGCTGCTGGATGAGGAGCTGAGGAAGGCTATTGATAGGCCGGCTGACGCCGAGGGGAGGACTTTCGGGAAGAGCGAAGTCGTAAGGGTGGTGAAGTGGCTTGTTGAGTTGAATGGGCAGGACCGTTGAGGTGACTTGCTGTATGCGTCGTTGTGTTTGAAAATTGACACCGGATTAAGCTCGACAGTATATTTGGAAAGAAGCGCTTGGTGCGGGTCACGGCGTGCTCTCTCGCGTCTCACGTACTACGCTCATAGAGACGACAGTGCGCGCCATTACACGCACTGCCTGCACACGTTCCTCGGCAGCATGCGGCTCAACTCGCGACGCGCCCGAGGTCCCGTGACTTTTCACATCGCAAATCAAAGATTGCTGATAACGGCGTTTGGCCGCCCATCGACCGGGGTCATGAGGTGAACGGGATCTTAGCACGAACAGAGTGCGATTCGCGGCCCACGTGGTACGCGCGGTGCACACCACACGCAAAGCACGAGTCGGTGTCACTCGGCAAAACCATTTGGTAGTATTAAAAATCTAGTTCTTGACTGGCTACTGCAGTCCCCCAGCCTGTGCAACCTTGACTGACGTATACCAGCGTAGCAGTGAAATACTCAATACAATGGGTGCGAATGCGCATCGTATCGATTGCGCTTGCTGCGACGCAATATTATTGGATCCGGTGCAGCTCCAACTGCTTTCACCTCCAGAGAGAACAGGTCATAAAATAATCCCTGCTGGTCTGCCCCGGGTTTATGAGCTGCATGCGGAAACTGAGCAGGCATTAAGCTTTCCTCCCCGCATCTACTATTTTGGCACCAGAGCTTGATGTGCCATTGGCTGCGATAAGCCTGGTTCTCCCATGTGGTCAAGCTTTCAGTCCCTGCCGTACAACCTAAGCTGCATCTGGCAAAAAAACACATGCAATGCATGGGAGGAAAAGGGCCTGATGAAAAGGTCCAGTAGAAAGGCGTAATTTGCCGGAATTGCTTCGATGGACACCCGCTTAGCAGGGTCAGAGCAAGGTTTCCGTTGAACGTCCATTGCTGCTTTCATGATAAGCAGTATCAAGCAGCAAGACTAGCCTCAGAAGATGCTGGTATCTAAAGTGAACCACCGCTCTGCTTTTTCAGACGTCGTGAAGTGCCTTCGTTCGATTTTGAGAGTGTCTTCGCGGAAACGACTCATTCCTCGACCGGTATTCTCACGACGCCTTCATTTTCGCGGGTATAACGGTTTTGGTACCCTCCCACATCTGTTATCTCGACCACAGCTATTAAGATCTTCCTGTCCACAATCCTAGTCTCAGAACTCGTCAACATGTCGAAACTGGAAAAGAGTGCCTCTGCAACGGAGAGCGCAGCTGGCGTTTCCGCGAGGATTGGATCAGTGGACGAGGTTAATGAATTGACTGCGCTGGGATATAAGCCAGAGCTCAGACGCAACCGGTCTATGTTGACGCTACTCTTTCAGTCCCTCGCAATAGCTGGTAAATCTAAATCCCCTCGGACCGTTGAGCATTCTCTGACTTGGGCTGTAGCGATTCCATACGGTGAAGGTGGCCCACTATATTCTGCAATCGTGGGCGGAGGACCCCTATCGATATTCCTCGGATGGATAGTAAGCTACTGAAAGATAGAAGTGTTGAGATACTGAGTTGACTAGGTTGTCTGCTTCCTCGATGAATGCATTGCTATCTCCCTTGGCGAGCTCGCATCTCGATACCCAACATCAGCAGGTCCATACTATTGGTCGTTCCAGATCGCCGATCGTGGCAAAGTACTGCTGTCGTTCATAACTGGCTGGACCTGGTTGGTCGGCGTAAGGATGACATTGAACAGAAGAAGGAAAGCTGACTGACTGGACGCAGAATTGGTGCATCACACTTTCAGTGAACTTCGGATTTGCGAGCTTCTTGGCGGCCACGATTGCAATATACAACGAGGAGTGGACCGCGACACCCTGGGAGATGCTGCTGATATTCTATGGAGTCTGCATCTTCTCGTTGATATGCTGTACGTTCGGCAATCGGATTTTGCCACTAGTGGACACCGCATGTGCAGCCTTTACGGCCATCACTATCGTCGTGGTACTGATTGCTCTGTCGGTCAAAGCAGATGTGGGACGGCACAGCGCTGCGTATGCTTTGGGACATTACGACACCTCATTTTCTGGATACGGCGGATTCACTTTCTTCATCGGACTCCTTCCAGCTGCGTACACATTCTCTGCGCTCGGTATGATCTCGTCAATGGCAGAAGAGGTCGCAGATCCCACGAGAAAAGTGCCATGGGCCATCAGTCTTTGTGTTCCAGTTGGATTCGTCGCAGGCCTGTTCTTCATCCTACCCATATGCTTCACTTTGCCGCCAATGGAAGACATTCTGGAGGCTCCATATGCTCAAGCATTGCCATACATTTTTCACAGGGTAATGGGAACGCCAGGTGGTGGAGTCGCTCTCTCAGCACTTGTACTCGTAGTCACCCTTTTCTGCTCAATCAGCATCACAATTGCGGCGAGTCGAACAACTGTGAGTCTAAAAGATGCACTTTACTAGACGTCGTTCCACTGACTTGCCGATAGTGGGCATTTGCTCGAGACAACGCCATTCCACTGTCACGGGTATGGGCGCATGTGCACGCCAGATTACAGGTCCCGGTTTGGGCGCTCATTTTGACAACGGTCGTGCAAATGCTGCTGGGACTGATCAATCTGGGAAACACCACAGCCTTCACCGCATTCATCTCCATGGGCGTGATCGCTCTGGCGGTCAGCTACGCCATTCCAATCGCGATTAGCATGGCCCACGGACGGCGGGAGGTGGACAGCGCTCGTTGGAGTTGTGGCAAATATGGTTGGATCTTCAACATCATCGCAGTCGCTTGGATCACATTCGAGGTTTTCCTCTTCAGTATGCCCGGAATGCGGCCAGTGACACCAGTGAGCATGAACTATGCCTCTGTCGTGTGGGCCGGATTTGGCGTGATGGCGGGTGCGTGGTATCTCATCCATGCAAGAAAGGTGTACAAGGGACCTCCAGAATCGGATGGTTTGTAGTCCGAGAATTGATGTAACAATCGATGGGTTACGGATGCAATGAGGAACATATAGTGTTGTTCAGACTGCACCCTTAAGCCCTTTGTCCTTGCCCCATCTCCGGCATTGAGACATAAAATCTGGGGTAACGAAGAGAACGATGAGTGATCCCAACCAACCCCAGATATAGTCCATGATTCCAACACGCTGGCTACCACCAAAAGCCCAGCCTTTCATGATGTGGCCAATGATTGAAGCTGTGATGAAGTATTTTCCGCCTTCCAACTCTGAGATGATAGTTCTTGCAAGTTCTTCCGGCCCTTGAGGCTTGTCATTTTCCTCTAACTTCCGAGTCAGCGCTGGTTTAAGTTTCTGCTCAGACTCAAACCCAGGACTCTGTATACCCATTGGATAGACAGCATGTATCTTGATTTCTGCCGCTGGACCAGGCTCGGCATTCTTCCTTGCACCGTTGTAGACTTGAACCTCCTGATTCAGTGTATCAACCAAGGTCCTCATCGCTGCTTTTGCTGGGCTATAGGGCGCATAGCCAGCAAGCGGCATGAAGGCAAGCACACTAGATGTGAATATCAAGTGCCTCGGCCTCTCCTCGTAGCTGTTTTGGACCTGCTTTTCGACAGGCTTTGTCCACAGCTGAAGCGTTGCGTGAGCCATGTATGCGCATGACCAGTACAAGGTATCCATCTGCTCGCGAAGGACCTCGACAGAGGTTGAGGTGAAGAATCCGGGAATACAGAAACCAGCACAATTGATGACGACATCCGGTGGTTGTCCGTTGTTCCAGTCTGTGACTTTGGACAGTATGGCTGGCGCGGACTCAGGTGACCGCAGGTCGTAGGAGAGGTACGTGCATCTCTGCATTTCTTGATTTGAAGCTGCATTTCTGACGGCCTCGAGCGCCTTTTCCAGCTTGGAGACAGTCTGAGCGACAATGACCACATTAGCTCCTTTCGCGGCTAATTGTCGAGCCAGTGCGAGGCCGAGTCCCTGAGATCCTCCTGTCACGATGACTGTGCGGCCAGCGACGTTAAACCTGCTGGGCTGGCTTAGTAGACCCATGACCATATATGCTGTAAAGAAGGCGGCAAATGTGCCAGCGATGGTGACTAGCATTTATAATCCTCTGTGCGGAAACTCTGCAAGAAGCTGATCTTGAGTTCCCACCTGGTACTTTGTCTCGTGGAGAGGGACGGCATGATATGTCTGCGCTCCTTTCTCGTTGTCGCGTAAATTGATTCGCGCCAGAAATCACCTTCGGCGTGCGGGGAAATTGCGTCCGAGCCTGTTGGAAATTTTGACATTTTTTCCGGGCCACCAGACGCCTGTCTTTGGCGCATCAACTTTGCGGCTTGGACAAACATTCCTGACCATCATGGCGAAGAAGCGCAAGGCTCATAAGAGCTTTGAACAGCCAAGCAATGCAAAGTCGGCCAAGTATGATATCGAACAGACCTTTGACGATTCCGAGGACGAATTTTACGCCGGCCGCGACAAGATACTGCTCGATGAGAGCGCTGATACAAAGCGTAGGCGGAAACTTGTGGAACAGGAAAAAGATCTACAGCCGTCTGACGAGGAGGTACTTGCATACCAAGATGATGAGGAGAGCGAAGAAGGCACTTCGGACGATCACGGCGGATCCGATTATGACGACGAGCAACATGGTGTTGGCGGAAAGGTCAGGTCTGAACGACCACGCCGCTCCGAACATGGAGAAGAGGAAGACGAGGAGTCCGAAGGAGAATATTGGGGCACCAATAGAGAAGACTACTATGGTGACGATGTGATCGAGACTGAAGAGCAGGCCAGAGAAGAAGAGAATGAGGCAAAGCGTTTACAGCAAAAGCAGCT
Organism: Herpotrichiellaceae sp. UM238; assembly: GCA_000315175.1. Taxonomy (NCBI): domain Eukaryota; kingdom Fungi; phylum Ascomycota; class Eurotiomycetes; order Chaetothyriales; family Herpotrichiellaceae; species Herpotrichiellaceae sp. UM238. The sequence goes on along the minus strand of AMYF01000030.1, from coordinate 311,537 downwards.
CAAGAACATGAGTGTAGCAGATTTCGGTTTTGACGAGAACGAATGGGTTGAAGCGGAGAAGGATACCAACAACCGCAGATCGGTCACAGAGAAGCTGCCGGACGCTCAGATACCGGAAGGCGCAAACAATGAGCAAAAGCTGGATATTCTCAAGAACAGATACCCTGAGTTTGTGCCCTTGGCTGAAGAATTTACAATTTTGCAGCACACAAAGCGAGAACTTGACGCGACCGCGAGCAGGATATTAAAGAGTTTGGACCAAGGTGCGCAGATGGGTGAAGGTCTGCCAGTCACTGTCAAAAGGGATGCGCTGTCAGCATATCTGGCCGCAATATCGATGTACTTCGCTGTCATTTCCTCTTCCATCAGCAAAGAGACAAACAGCCGCAAGATTACCGCCATGCCACCTCTGCAGCTCCATGAGCATGCCGTGATACCAGGCTTAGCAAGAGCTCGGGAGCTGTGGGAGTCGGTAGCTGACGAGGAGATTGCGGAGCCATTGGCTTTACCGAAACCGACGAGGACGCCAGCTTTAGAGGCCAACGGAGTCGTGCCTGATGGTTCTTCAGTGCCAAAGACCAAGTCAAGATCCAAAAGTCCGCTGAACAAGAAAGCAAAGGAGAAGTTAAAGACACCCAGGGACCGCAGCGGATCCGTAGCGAGTGGGAAAAAGACGACAAAGTCAGGAGACAAGGGCAAGACAAAGCCACTTGAGCTCTCTGATCTCATTAATGGCGCAGAAGATGAATCCGAAGATTCAGAGTTTGGGGACGAGCAGCCTCTGACGCAGGCGGAGTATGCGGAGAAAGCCAACAAGCGCAAGTCTCTAAGGTTCTACACCTCGCAGATTGCTTCCAAGGCGAACAAGAGGGGACGTGCATCACGTGTAGCTGGTGGAGATGACGATTTGCCGTATAAGGAGCGACAGAAAGACAGACAAGAACGCCTACTTAAGCAAGCGGAGACTCGCGGTCGAGCCGAGCCCGATGAAGCGGATGACTTCGGCGATGATGACTACGAAGACTTGCCGGCACGTGATGCCAATAATGATTATTACGACATCCTCGTTAGTGCCAAATCGAAGAAGCAGGCAGACAAGCAAGCACGGACTAAAGCCTATCGGAAAGCTGCAGCAGAGGGTGCGACTGTCTATGAAGAAGAATCGATTGATCCAAATGGCAAGCGCGCCATTACATATGCAATAGCGAAGAACAAAGGCTTGCAGCCTAAGCGGAACAAGGACGTGAGGAACCCGAGGGTGAAGAAGAGGAAGAAGTTTGATCAGAAGATGAAGAAGTTGGGATCGGTGAGGCAAGTTTATAAAGGCGGCCAGCCTCGTGGAGGATATGGTGGAGAGTTGACGGGAATTAAGACAAACGTCGTGAAAAGTGTGAAGTTGTAGCAAGTTTCTGTCAGCAATGCTCAAGATGACGATGACGAGCTCGTAACGATTTTCATCGCAAACGTCTTATAATCAGCCCGTTTCCGCGGCCGGAAAGGCTCGACGATTCTGTTTAAGAAGCTTCGCGGCGTTCCTCGCTGACATAAGCGCTCCCAGACTTCATCCACCAAGCCTGAGTTTTGTTTGAGGGTTCTTTCTTCCCAGAGTTTCCGTCCCGTTTTCTGGTCTGGAGAAATTGACGAAATTACTGAAGCGCCTCAGGAACCTTACGGAGCAATCCTCAACCACGATACGAGCATTTCGAGGTTTCTACGATCACGTTTCACTCTCTTGCGCCCGATTACTTGCATTTGCGATGCTATCAACCACAAACCCATATCTCCAGCAACAGATTGATCCATTAGTATTTCTGAACACCAGAGCTTGCCCTCAAATTTGTCATAGATCCCCTTGGGCAAAACGGCTTACTCGACCCACCAGATCAAGCTCGGGCGAGCCCTGTTGTCTTGATTTGACTGGGTGTGCAGATATTACACGCCAATCCAAGGCATTTGATGGTCTTCGACGCCCGACGCCGAAAATCCTAGCGCACTGACAGGACAAGGTTCATACCCCAGCTAATAAGTACCAGATACTGTAAGTCAATCCGGTTGGGCCCACCGGCGTCAACCGAACGAACTCGAAACTAAATGAGGCTGGACCTCATACATAGCAGGGTAGAACAAGCCCCTTTCTAAGACAGGATGTCAATCGACGGTGACTCGGTCGTTGTGGTCGAGAAGGTGGTGGCTGAACTTTTTCATCTAGGCAACCAGAGATGGTCGACTCGCAGACCAACCACAAGAGACTCAATGCTTATCCTTTAGTCTTTACCTCCCTTGCTCGCCATCCTCGTGCCAGACGCGGTCATGCTCTGCTTGGTCTCTTCTCAACGGAGTGTCTTCGCCTGCCTCTTCCTCATTGCTAGAGCCTGTTGTGATCATTCTCGCAGATGGGGTCGACCAGGCCGGAAGCAGGAGATGTTCTTCTTCCGAAGGGTAATATACCACTATCAGGATCTAGTCGTTTGTTAGCGCTTGATTACCGACGCCCCAAAATCTCAGTTCCATGAGCAGATACATACCATCATCAACCAATTCAGAAAGCCAGCTGCAGCGGTAAGCCCAGCTACAAATACTTCCTCACGCCGCCACATGCCCCCGCAAGCAACAGTATACCCCTGCGTCTGCTCACACGTCCTGGCATCGGCATTCCGGCTCGGGAACGGCCAAGCCATATCGTACATTGAGTTAAAGCCGCAGCACTGGAGCCGAGTTTGGACGCTGCGGATGGCATTAGCGTCTTTGTTGTCGAAGAGACGTAGCCAGTGCTGGCGTGCTGCACATGATTGGATGTCGGACGGGGTCGCGTAGACGAGGGATAGGATGAAGAGGGTGAAAGGAGCGAAGGTTGAAGCGTAGGCAAGGTAAGGCAGGGCGAGGCGGAGGGTGTGCTTGCGGAGCTGGGTGGTGAGGCGGCGGAAGAGGGCCCAAGCGAGAGCTGTGAGGATGGGAAGGGCGATGTTGAGGGAAGGGAGGGCTGCAGGTAGTGGTAGGGAGAGTTCGTTGACTCGTGCCCAGGCAATTGAGGAGAGGACGACTGCTGCTGCCGCCAGGCTTAAGCAGCACACGAGTACGACAGCCGGACGAGACGGCATGGTATCGTTGTTTTTGCTGGCAGGTGGACGAACAGTTTATTTTCCCGTAGACTTGATAGTCTAAGGCTAGCAATGAGATCGAAGGCTGGACGGCCGTGACATGGCCCCTTCAGCGGGCTCGGTGCTCGATCTTCGAGCCCGTTCATGACCACTTCTGGTGCACACCACCTTCAAGCAGTTTATGGACTTTCATTGGCAATCGAACTGCAAGCCCCGCACCAACACATGCTCCGGATATCAAATCATCGTTCTAGATACTTACTCGAGCCGCTCCAGCATGTGATTGTTCATGTCCCAGCTTATGACTCATTCTGACTCGACCAGTTGAAGGCCGGTTTATATAATGTTGGATGTCCAAAGCCCCGAGAGGACGGACAAGGAAGAGCACACCTCAACAGGAGGCCCGCACGTAGGCCCACTCTGTTCGGACGGCACATCCGTGATTGGTTCGAAAACTGAAAACACGGCTGGCTACTTGTGCTAATCCGTATAATGTTTCCATCAACTCATTTCTTTTCACCTATGCCCTGCATGTTGCAATATGCATTCTATGGCTCTTGTGATGATCGAATTAATGGGCAAAGTCCACCTCTTGGGTCGTCCTAGGCTCACTGGATATTAACAATGTAATCACGTTTCAAGTCACCTTGATGTAAAAGTCACTGGTTGAGACAGCAGCTTTCTTCCTTGTCTAACCCATTGCCTTTGAGCTTGCTGTCGGTTGACATGCTTCCTCAGTCGGCAAACCCAATCTCATTGTGAATTGGACAAACGCAGTCCAATTTGAGTTGTTGCTCGTTTCAGGATATCAATAACCACCCTGGCTGGCTCCAGGACTCTTCTCCTTCTTCCTACAGCCTCTTGCATCTAGGTATCTAGTGCTGCCTTTGCAAATGAGTATGCGTCTTTGATCTTGTATCTAGGTATCTAACTTAGGCATTCACGACTACGCCGAAAATGGCAGATCGAGGGAGTCGTGGTGGTGGTCGAGGTCGAGGAGGATTTCAACAACAAGGCTTTCCGATGCGAGGCGGCCGTGGTGGTGTAGGTCAGCGAGGAGGGCGTGGAGACTCTAGCTCTGGCCGAGGATGGGGACGAGGAGACTTCCGTGGCGGTCGAGGAGGTGGTGCCCCTGGAGGTCGCGGTCGGGGTCAACCGCCGCTATTCAGGTACATGGGTGCAAAGAGCTTTTGAGATACAACCACTAACAATCTGCAGACAAAATGGTCAAGTCCATCAGCCAAGTCAAAGTGTCCGAAAGCTTGAGGACGATACTTTCAACCAGGATCTTGCGTCTAGTCTGCAGAACCTAAGCGTCACAGACTCAGCTCCATACCGTCCAGCCTACGGTACCAAGGGACAATCCATCATCCTGTGGGCGAATTACTTCGAACTTATTCCAAAGAAAGACCAAGCTTTCAATCGGTATGCTCTAGATTACCGACCAGTCGGCAAGGGAGAGGAGCCCAAAGGCAAGAAGCGTGAGCGACTCACGCACCTTCTGCTGCCTCAACTGCCCAGGCATATAGCGATTGCCACAGATTATCGATCAACTATCCTGGCGGCATCTTCCCTTGGCTTCACCAAGAAAGAATTTCTCGTGGCATACCACTCCGAAGACGATCCTATTAAACCGGATTCACCCCGTTTTCGGGCTCAAATCCAGTTTACCGGAACGCTAACATTCGAGACGCTCCTTGAATATCTCTCGTCAACCGATTTAACACACGACAAGCCAGCAGTCAGAGAGCAAATCATACAGGCAACTAATATCGTCCTTGGCCATGGCATGAAGAGTGATGCTAACATAATCAGCAAGAAGAACAAATACTTCCCTGAGGGTGACAGCAACCTCGTCGAAAAATGGATGCTCGCAAATGGTCTTGAAGCCTTCAGAGGATTCTTCATGAGTGTCAGAGCTGCAACCGGACGCATCCTTTTGAACGTCCAAGTCCAACACATTGCAGTTTGGGAAGCCATTCCTTTGGCGACGCTCCTCACCAAAATGAAGAACGAGGGAATGGATGATGCAGACATCAGCCGCGCAATTTCTGGCTTGTGGGTCCACGCCATCCATCTCAATAATCGACTCAAACGTATCGCTGGCTTTGCCATTCCGGTCGAGAGTCGAAGAGGTCCAAATCCACCATACGTGCCCTCTTTCGCTGCAAATGCAAGCCAAGTCAAGTTCTGGAAGGATACTGCAACGCCACCTCAATATGTCTCAATCGCAGACCATTTCAAATCGACACAAAAGAGAGCGCTTCAAAACCCACACATTCCTGTCGTTAATGTGGGTAGCAGAGCTTCTCCAGTCTATCTGCCAGCTGAGGTCTGCCGTGTAAAGAGGCAGCAGGACTATCAGAAGAAGCTTTCTCCTCAAGCTACTGCTGCGATGATCGGGAGTCGAGGTCTTGGTGCTGTTCGACCAGCTCCAGAGAACGCTCGCACTATCAGTGGAAACGGTATCAGTCTTCTGAAGCAAAACAGCGAGTCAATACTGAACAAGTTTGGCGTTGCGATCAATGGTTCAATGGTAACAGTCTCCGCCCGGGTGCTGCAGGGCGTGCCACTCAGCTATGCGAGTGGACCGAAGCAATCAAACGATGCAAGCTGGAATATGATCAACGTCCGTTTCAGCAAAGGAGCTTCGGTCTCGTCGTGGGCTTACCTCTGGATTCGTGATAACGGTCAAGGGGGAAGTCTCAAGTCATCAAAAGAGGTTCATGAATGTGTCGAAGCCTTCATCGCGATGATGCGAAAATGTGGAATGCAAGTTGCAAAGCCACAGCAAGGACTTACGCTCAATATCCTGAATCCAAAAGAACCGGATCGGGAAGTCGAGAACTTCTTCACTGCGCACTTCGGAGATGTCAAACTCGTCCTGACGATCCTGCCTTATCAAAGCACACTAATCTACAATGCGATCAAGAAAGCTGGAGACATCAAGGTTGGAGTTCACACTGTTGGTGTAATCGCTCACGAAAGGAAATTTGCCAACGTGAACAACTTCCAGTACTTTGCCAACGTGGCACTAAAATTCAACCTCAAGTACGGCGGTCACAATCAACGGCTCCAAAATGCAGACCTCCGGTTTGTTAGCGAGGGAAAGACCATGCTCGTAGGACTTGATGTCACACATCCCGCACCCGGATCGTCCGAAAAAGCCCCTAGCGTTTCCAGCATCACTGCTTCAATCGATGCCAATCTGAATCAATGGCCAGGTAAGCCAGCCCCAACTTCCAGAGTAAAGACAATGTGTTGGAAGACTAATTTTTGCTGCAGCCGATGTGACGATCCAGAAAGGGAGGCAGGAGTGGATTGAAGGTCTTAAAGACATGTTTAAGTCTCGATTGCAGCTATGGCAGAAGAACAATCAGCAGAAGCTTCCTGAAGAGATTATCATCTACCGAGATGGGGTCGGTGAATCAATGTACGATTGTATACGTACGATTGAGCTTCCGCGCGTTAAGGAAGCTTGCCGAGAAATGTACCCTGCAACAGCGACGAGGGCCGACAAACCATATATAACCATTGTCATCTGCGGCAAGAGGCACCACAGCAGGTTCTATCCAACCGAGGAGAACGACACTGACGGCAGGACCGGAGGGACTCGAAACGGTACCATCGTCGATAGAGGCATCACCGAGGCTCGCAATTGGGATTTCTACCTACAAGCTCATACGGCTTTGCAAGGTACTCCCAAGTCAGCCCATTACTATGTTATCCACGATGAGATCTTCCGTCGACGAGCGGCAGCAGTCAAATTCAAGGATGGACGCAGCGCTGGTCAGATCGCAGCAGATGATCTGGAGGGACTCACGCATGCGATGTGCTATATGTTTGGTCGTGCTACCAAGGCTGTCTCTTTGTGTCCACCGGCATACTATGCAGACCTGGTCTGCGAACGTGCGAGGCGATGGCTGAGCAAGATGTTCGACGAGAGGACTGTAGTAAGCTCGGAGAGTGGTAGCGAGGCCCAGCCGGACGACGTTAGGGTGCATCCAAAGCTGAAGGACACCATGTTCTACATCTGATGACAAGTGGAGTCATCTAATCAACGCGCAGATGCTGCAGGGAGTTTTGTGGTACAGGTAAGTAGCTGGTAAGCAGTTTAAGTATGTCTTCTCAGGGTACTTCGTTCAGTGCTATTTTTATCTTGTCTTTTCGCCAAACTGAGTTTCACGAAGTGGCCTTCCCACCGTCTGATAGGCTCGACTTAGCCCGTCCCGGCACTTGTTAATTGGCCTACTCCACGCTACCAATTTCGTGTCTGCTTCCCCAATGGGGCCGGCTGGAGCCTTTCTGCCAGATCCTCGCTTCTCGGGACACATCACTTTCTGAAGAATTGTAATAGGTGGGACGACTGGTTTAACCAACGTGCGATGCTTCCGCAGCGCTCGCTGTCAGTCGGCCTTGTGGATTCCACGCAACAGGGAAGAAGCCTTTCTAGCTTCAGTATGACACCGATAGTGGTGCTCCCGGACAGTTGGACAACTGCTTTGGCGCGCTAGAGCGAAGCCACCACCCCAGCATACACGAGGCCAAATCACCAAGGTCGTTCTTAAAAGGGATAAGTGTTACTTGGTGTCAGTCAGAGCTGAAAGCTCTAGAACCTCTACCATAAACACCCTCTTTCCTTCCCCATTTCTTACAACTTCCTTATTGTCGCGTAGCATCAATGCCAGTGTCATCACCGTGGCTGCCAGTATGACGCGCTGGGTTTCACTACAAGTCGGCTGGAAACTGCAGGACGTTCAAGCCGGCCTCAACGTGGTCATAGCCTTCCTCTGCGCTGGAGGGATCTTCGTCCTTGTCCGCTACTGCTGGCTCCTTGCTGCTCGTCGTGTCACGCAGAAGAAGGATGTGCCAGCTTATTCGCTCCTCAGTCTCAACACGATCGGCGAGACGATAGATGTGGTTTGGCTGCTGCGATACGATCTTTTCGCAACGAGGTACCATGGACTGCTGCTTCAGGTTATTTGCGTTATGCTCCTGACGGTGGCTACGTTGATGTCAGGTTTCATCGCGCGCTTCTCAACCCGGTACGGAGAGGTGCTCAGGGATATCAAAGTCAACGGCACACTCGCAGCGCGCAATACCGAATCGTAAGTTTTCTAACCAGCCTTGCTGGCTCCAAACTAACTGAATCTCTCGAATTCCGTATGCGGAGGCAGAAACGAATATCACGATGACCAAACTTCAGGATTCTCATTTCCCGCAAGATCGGCTGCTGGAATACCTACCCCACAGTGACCATAAGTGGGAATTTGACAACGAACAGTGGAATAGCAGCTGGAGTATGGCTTGCAGCTACGAATCGTCAACACCAATCCCGGATCCAGTCGCAACGGACAACTGCACTGGTGGCATCTGGACGCAGTTTGAACCGATGAACGACAACTGGGAGATCTTTCAAGCAAACTACGATTACAGTTCTTGGAGTGCGGATTCAACAGGCTGGCGCAACAATGCCACGGTTTATCGCGACTGGCTCATTTTCGCTCACGGTGTCATGTATACCGATTGGGAATCCGGGGATAACGGTATCTATACTGGAATGACCGTCCAGACTGTAGCCTACTATTTGACGGGTCTGAATGCGACAGCGTCAAGTGACTGTTTGTTTGGACCGGGAGAGCTCGCGAGCGCGTCATATACGAGCATGACGTGTAAGTTGACAAGGGCGAAAGGCTCGCGCGAGCAAGAGGATCTGATCTATTGGGGCGCGTATCCTGACTCATTCAACGCCGCTTGGCAGGCAAGCGCTTACATGCAGCACTACGGCAATCGATTTCGCAAAGAGTCCAGCAAGGAGCAGGACATCACGATTATCGAAGGTCCCGAGCTGGCCAGGTTCTACCAGGCATACATGATAACGAAAGATGCGAGCAGCGGACCGTTCCTGGAGAGGACGATAAGCGTGCATGTGCGCGTTGCGCAGATCAGTCTCACCTGCTTGATCGCTTGTGCTGTCGCTGCGGGCATCATCCTGTTCGGGCTTTTCAATTATTGGATCTTTCTCTTTCGGCATTGGTCCCGACTACACCAGACGCCTCAGTCAAAGCTCGATTGGATGTTGCAGACTTTGAGGAGGGAACGCGACGACGGCCATCACCAGCACTCGAAGAAAACCATCAGGGAAAGACTAAGTCAAGCCATGGCCAGCGGGTCATCGCACGGCGAAAGTGTACCACTAAATGCGGTTGCTGGACGAGATCAGAAGGATCCCGAGAACACCGACAGGAGGAGCATGAAAAGCACGGCTAGCAGTCAATTCACGGGGGTTGCCGCTCCAACGCCCGAGCTGAGCGGTCACGGCGGCGATGGGTTTGAGACGCCGATGACAGGCGCGAATTTCTCGGGGAGGACTCCGATGGGTACGTGGTTTCCGCAGCAGTATGAGAGGGTCAGTCCGCACGTCAAACAGGAGTCATGGGGTTACATGGGACGGAGTAGGAGTTCTGACTATAACGCTGTGCAGCAACAGAGTCCATATACGTGGCAGGTAGCGCACCAGGTTGATACTGCATATGATCCTGGCAGGAGGTGAACGATACGATTCTCAAAGCATGAGAGTTGTGTTCACCGCAAGATGTGGAAGATCTCACAACAGGCCGTAGAGAACACAATCGAAACAACACATTCTTCCCAGGATGCCTGTCAAATCACCCACGACCTATAGCCCCAACAACGGCTCGTTCGGGTATGAGCTCGAGGTAACATTCAACACCGAGGCATAGCCGCGAATGGCTGGCGCGGTGTGTATAAGCCGTGGCTCAGTAAGGAATGCAAAGTGGCCATTGGAATAGCATGTCTAGGGAGTATGTGCGGAGCAAAATACAGATCGCTCTCACCAAGAAGAAGACATGTGCCCGATCACTTGCCTCTATTGACCGCGTGGCATGCAGTTCTACAGGTAAGGCGCCTCGGTCTCAGGAAGAGCTCAAGGTAGACCATTCTATCCTGCTCAGGACTCGACGCAGCGCATACCCCAATTTGGATTTATTGGAAACAACTGAGCTAGTAGAATTTTAGCTACTTGGCGGCGGTGCTAGAGCGGAGCTGAGGAGAATTGTGTCAATGCACCTGCATAGCGATAAGGATATGCGGCCGAATGGTAGGAGTTCTAAGCGTGGTAAGCTGCTCAAGGCTGTCGCTGGGGGTGCTATCGCGGAGGTCGAGCAGTTGCAGTTCTCGGAGGTGATTGAGGGGTGACACTGCATGAACGAGCAAAAGGTGGACATTCCAGCTCATGCAGTTAAATTTGACTATGCATTCTAAAACGAGGCTGGCGCTGCACAATTCCTGTAAACGAGCATTCGAATCGCGGCCCTGTCCTCGAATAAGGCCGGGGGATGAAACGCACTAATTTGACATAAAACATTTTCCACTCTTGTCTACATGTCCCATGTACCCAGTTGCTTGGTGGCCTTGAGGTCTAACGCATCTCTAAATTGCAGCACAGTACCTCTGCAAACGCTCATCATGGCCAGGTATGATACGTTGACCTTGCCACTTCACCTCGAACCCGTTTAATGGCCAGATGCAAAGCGCCAAAGTCACATCTTATAAGTCAGGACAGGACGGAGCGACCTATCCGCCGATTGATCCAACCCCTCAAATCTCAAACTTCTCACCGATCAAACGCTCGCTAAGCTCCCACAATGCTTCAACCATCTCGTCGCTCTTCGCATACTCAGGCACATCCGCAACCTGACAATCTTGAAAATACGCCCCACTCTCCGCTCCAACCCCCAGAGTCGGATCAATCGCCGCAACGATGGTGGTCGCAACCCCCTGCTCAATACTCTTTGGCTCATCCATTACGAACCCCTCTCCGGTGTTCTTCATCGCAACCTCGTTCAATGTATCGAGTACAGCCCTGTCCGAACCCTCCATGAGGCCAGTCCCGAAGATTGTCCCCGGATGTACAGAGAAGCTCCTGACACCACGCTTCGCGAGACCCTTCGAGAACAGGATGTTCGCGGTCTTGGACTGGGCGTACCCCGACATCGGGTCGTAGGATTCGCCATCGGAGAAGTTGATGTCGTGGGGGCGGAAGGGGCCGAGACGGTGGCCGACTGACGATAGATTGACGACTCGAGCTTCTTCTGGGCCAGCGGCCTGTATGTACGGCATGAGCTTCTGCGTCAGGACAAAGTGGCCGAGGTGGTTTGTCGCGAACTGGGATTCGATGCCGGCCGCGGTCTTCGAGTAAGGTTTCGCCATGATTCCGGCGTTATTGATCAGGATGTCGATCTTGCCGCTGGGGAGCTGGTTTGAGATCTGGGTGGCGGCGGCGCGCACGGACTCCAAGTCGTCGAGGGAGACGGAGATGAAAATCGCTTTAGTGGTTGGGCTGATTTTGGTGATTTCGTCGATGACTGGTTGAATCTTTGGCGCTGAGCGAGCCAGGAGGAAGATGTAGGCTGGATTCGCTTTGGCGAGGTCTAGGGCGGTCTGTGCTCCGAGGCCGTTCACACTTGCACCGGTGAGGACGACTGTAATGAATTGGTTAGAAATCAGGAGAGCCCCGGGAGATGCGACAGCGTACTCGTCTTGCCGGCGACGTGCTGGCCAAATGCCTTCACGACTTCTTCGCCAGTGGTTTGCTTTGAGAAAGTAGACATGTCGGGCTAAGCTGCGGAGCGACTGTCAGTGCTTGTACTCGGAGTCAAATTGCTCTCTAATGTCAAGACGGTAGCTCCCAGGTTCTCCATGGATTCTCAACGTGATTATATATGCTTAATAATAGCTATTGCTCGGATTTATGAAGATGCCGGCCGTCAGCTCCGATGTAGCTCCCCACAAAAAGGCCCCAGGGCCAACGCAGGAGGTCCTTGAGCATACCCTCTCTGTGCCCATGACCGAGAATCAAGACAACGCTCAACATCGATTAGATATTCAGACAGCTGGTCTATTACAAGGGTAACCGTCATAATGATCCGACCCCTGCAGCCACTTAGATACGTGGAGTCACACGTGGGATCTTGGGCCCCCCAATGCGGGCGCTAGCGGTATGGGTAGCCTCACGGACGATCAGACTGGTTAGTTGGCTTTCCACATTTACAAAGAACAGTGGGTCAATTTATGCTTCTGTGAGGAGAACACAATTCTCCGGCGGCCGCTTCAAATTCTGACGGCGTTAATGGATCTAACCATCAAAGATCACGAAAAGTCAAGCTCTGAAGAAGTAATGTCGTTCTCCGCATGCAATTATATCTCAAGTGTGCTCGACTTTGCAGCTCTACTCGTGTTGCCTAATTATAAGAAAGGACTTCAGTAAAGACCACGATTAGCCGGCAGTCGGGCGTGGATGTTAGACCTCATTGTATGATCAGGGGAGCCAGCGTGCGGGTATCTCGACTTGTCCTGGCCTAAAGCACGACGATCAATTGAGTGAGGGACGTACTGATGCGAGCGGGAAGCTCGACCCACAGACTGCGGCAGAAATGTATTGTTGGCCGTAGCTCGCTCGTGACTCAATGAGACCCGTTGACCAGGCTTCGGAACGGCGCTGACCCGACTCAAAGGCTCCCTTCCTCCTGATGGAATAGGAGGGGCGATCATCGTACTTGCATGCGCGGCCTGTATAAACTCAGAGCTGGTCTGAGCTCTGGGTGTGCTACCACTGCGCTGGTGCGGGTGAAGCTGCTCAACGCCATGCTGGTTCACGAAGGACTTGGTCTGATGAGGCGTTTTCTTAACCGCAGGCAGCTCATGAAAGTTGTTTGCTCGACTCATGTGATGTGCAAAGGATTCTGGCCTTGGTATAGCACCAATTGACCGTAAGGTGTGTTCAGCATTGGCAGCGACCGCTCCACGGGTTTGCTCGTCCTGGACTTTCTTTTTAAGGGTTTCATACAGCTGAGACATTGTTTGATACCGCCTGGATTTATCTTTATACATGTTCGCTATTTCTTCCGTTCGTTTTTCCGCATTTTGCTTGTCGATGGTCAAAGCTGAAGCGGGTTAGCAGCTTGGTGATGTTACGAGGAAGCTTGAACCCACCCTCAATCTGGTTCTGCAAGTCACCAATCTCCGCATTGGCATCGTCAATGACTTTTCGAGCATTATTGTGAAGGGAGGAATAGCGGTTGGTCATCTCTTTGGACAAGTGCTCCTGCCAGGCACTTCAAATAGAGATCAGTGTTAGGTCCTGTGAACAGAATTGAATCTGCATTACAGTTCGGTGCTCATCTGGTAATTCTAAAACCTCAGAGCCTTGCCCGCACATTCCAGAATGTTGTTTGGGTCAAGACCGCTCAAAATAGTGCTCTGCACTTCTTCACTCGGACGCAAAACTGCGAAGACGACGTCGCCTGGTGACGGCAACTCCGTACCGCAAGCGAGACACGCCCGTTGGCCTCCAGTGGGATCCTGGAAGCCATGTTTTGTGGTACACTCCCTGCAGAATACATGACTACCAGGCACACATTAGCAACAAGTCCGCAAATAAAGGCCGAGTCGTGCTCACGAGCAAGTCGTGACGAATGCTTCATTTCTTAGCTCCTTTCGACAGTAGCCGTCTTGGTGGTTATTGCAACGTAGGAAGAGGTCCATCTCAAAATTGCTCTCCGAAATGGGACGGTGGATAAAGGCAAGACTCTCCACATGACAGAAGTGGGAAAATAAATGAACATAGGTGACTTACAGGTTGGAAGGAATTTATGTGCCGCGCATTGAATAATTCGCGACTACCATCGTTGCTGTGTTTGCCATAACCTCTAGAAGAAGAACGCGTTACCCTGAGCATCCCTTCTCCCCTTCATGAGCTCAGCAAAGTCCTTATCACTCTTGTATTCCCGCCATAAGCTTGCTGGATAAATGTGCTTGTTCTTTTCATACCACCGCCGATCTACCACTTTGGTGTAATCAGCATCGTCATCTTGACCTTCGATCTTCTCGTGCTTCGGTACTCTCAACAATTTCTGCTCACCAGCGTCATCTTTCACCGATGCTGTTTCTGAGTAACTGAACAGCATTCTGTCCGGCTGGCTGGGATCCGGCACCTTATTGGCTATGAAGTAATAAAAGTCATAATGATGCGGGATGATAATGCCGCCTCGCACCAGCATGAGGTCGTCAACTCCAATCCTAGCCCATGACTTCTTACCTTCTACTCTTTGTCTGCTACCGCCGCTTTCGACGATTCCGTGGCTGCTAACACCCATTTCTGCTCCGAGCTTTCTACATCTCTCGAGGAAGAGCCATATTTGTTCCCCCTTCTTGACCTTCACCGTACCGCCAGGCAGATCTGTCCCATCATAGAAGACAAACGGTATTGCAATCTCAGTATTCCGCACTATTTCCTGGACCTTGACAAATTCAGCTCGTAGTCTTTCCCTTTCTGCTGCCTCTGCTGCTAGGCTGGCTTTTGTCAATGCTTTTGGCGCAGGAAAGTTCGCATTAGGGTTTGCCTTGAACTTGGGCCTGGCCGTAGGTTTGGCCGTAGGGTGGCCTTGTACTTCGGCGTTTTCTTTTTCGCAAGGTCCTACCGCACTTTCTGTAACGTCGACCTCATCGTCGAATGAGAGCAGCTTGTGTTTTGTAGTCTTGACTTTTTTCTTTTTGAACGTGTTTGCCGTATCGGCATCACTACCTTCCGTTTTGGGTGTCACGGCTCTGCACTGTGTGAATCAGCCTTGCACAAGTTGATTCGGAGGGAAGGGATCATACCCGCTCGTATCACTTTTGAAATCTTCAACATCACGCCTGCGCTTTCTATAGTCGTCGAATTGGACGAGGCCTACGGTCTGAGTCTTCAGCAGATCCTCGGCAGACGCCGCTTGACTCGTGAACTTGCGTGGCGTTGAGCTTCCCGAGTTGGACATGGCAAGGTGCTGTACGTAATGCTGATGAGGCTATTTCATTAGTATATTAATGGTTCCGAAGACCGAAGAAGCACGCCGCCAAAACCAAGGAATCTGTATGAGGTCACATGTGACGCTCCTTCGTGGCAGGACTGGTTATGTGAGTATCAGCACCCTATCACGCACCGCTGGGAAAGAAACTTTGGTGATCATATGGGAAAAATTGTTGTGTCAATAAAACTCCCTTCCACACCATGCAGACCGCATCAGGACCTGGTTATTGTGAGTACAGTTTTAGCTACTATGTATCAAGCCTCAAAATACAAGAGCCAAGACGTTCCGACACGAAAACCAGAACTAACTCTTGACCTGACCACGCACTAGACAGTGCATTACATATCGCAGATTACGCCTTGCAATTTTTTTCGAGCTCATGTCCTGTCGGTGCAAGTAATCAATTACCCTGTCGATCGTAATGAAGGCATCGCAACATTATCACCCAGCTTCAAAAACGCGTTGGATGCCTTGAGAGCCTCAAAACGCGTTTACCGAAATGGTTGGGCTTCCAGGGACTGGGGTCAGCTCGGTAGTGGGGCACGAGCAGGGGCCTGAATAAAAGCCTAGCGTTTCAAAATTGTCTTCTCCCGCTTTTGGGGGGAACAAAACCGCTTTTGACCACTTGCAAGTGAAGAGTTGTGTCGCAAGACTAGTACTCGCTCTTGGGCTACTGCTTTACCGGATATGCGCGTCGATCATCAGCGACAGTGCTATGATAGACAGAAACACGTGAACGAAAATGGCATGAAACACTTTTGACGGGGTTTGCTGTTTTCTTGGAAGGTTCCCAACTCGAACGTGGTGGCACCAACGGTTCCAAGATTGTGCTTCTGGAAAAGCTTCTCCCGGCGAAGCGGATTATGTAGCTCTGTCCCCGTCGCTCTCCCTGTCGCTGTCCCTGTCCCTAGCACAACGCGCCAAACTCACAAGCTCATCGTACCAATGACAGTTTTCTTCAGATCGAAGCATGTCCGGCAAGCGAAGAAAGCTCCCGCCCGAGGCTTCTTAATGTTGTTTGCAAGCGAGAGTAACGGTACTCAATAGCGAGGTTGGGCGATGCCGACTAGGATCAAAGGAGTCTAGCGGAGCAGATTCTAGAGCCCGCACACGGCGTAGCGTACGGGTGGATGTGCCATGCTCCAAACGCAAGTGTGCTTCAGCATGGCCGAGCAGGGAAGGGATTCGTGGAAAGGCATAGCGGATTCCACCGCGAAAAGCCTCTGGGCTTCAGGGAGAAAGGAGAGCGAAGCAAAATACATAGTCTGCAGTAGCAGATGCCACAAGCTGTTGTTTAGATCTGGAGTCTGTGCAAAACGTCGTCCTTGCCCAATATTCCTGAGATCTGTCTGTGAAAATTCGTTCATTCATTCACTGATTGATTGCTGCCGACACCGCTGAAATCTACGGACCATTAGATCCCCAGCAATTCGTTGAATCGTTTGAGGCCAAGCTGTGCTTTGGCCGGGACTGGGCGTTTTTGACTGGTCGGCTTACCGCGAGCCTCGCTGCATCCCCTTTGCCTCTCGTTCTTCGCGCTCCTCCATTCACCTCTGGCACCAACGAGACCGATTGACGACGTCGGCACCCGCCACTCATTGGTCGTCGCACAACGTCTTGGGATTGATTCATTCACACAGTCTTTGCAATCTCGTTAGGCTTGGGCTGTGCTACTGCACCCAAAATAGCCAGAGTCACTGTCACTGGCACATCGGCCCGTCACCAAAATCCGTCTGTGCATTCCCCCGTCCGTTCTCCCATCCAGCCAGTCTGGGGAAAAAGAGGTCAGTCTGCACTCCTTGCCTTGCCATCCCTTCACATGATAGCAATAAGGGTCACTGTTGTACTGACGCGCGATTCTTCAGCTTGCTGTCATTTCCGAACTGCATTCGAGTCTACCAAGCAACCAACCAACCATTCATTCATTCATTCCTTCCTTCCGCCGTTGCACCCTCCCACTCGACTGGACTTGAGCATATCCCTTTCATTCTTCACCCACTATCTGTGTCCCGCAACCGACCAAGCAATCGATACCCTAATTACCCACCTGTTCTGTCATTCAAATCTCCTCGGAGCCCTCGATTCACCGCCGGCTTACTTTGCAAATGTGTTGAAGACGATAATATTGACATATCCCACATCGTGCGATTACCGCAATCATGTTGGCCAGTCCCCTAAACCCCATCGCTGATGTACCGCCCATGTTGGACAGAAACAACATCATCAATGTCCGCGAAGGAGAGTCTTTATACCAAATATCGCGAAAGCTGAGGCGGCGGCTTTCCGGTGTACCTGGCTTCCAGATCTACCTTGACGAGATGGAGCAGAGGGAAGAGGAGGGCTCGGATCCAGTCTCGTCACTGTGGCAATGCTTTAGGACAGGTCTGCCTTTGTTGACAATCTACAATGCATCTCAGCCAGAAGAGGGTGAGTTAAGAGTGAAGCAGTCGCAAGTGCCTGAGAAGATCGGCAAAGAAGCAGCCTACCTATTCACCAAAGCTTGCAAGCAGCAGATGAACATTCCAGACACGGAAATCTTCACCTTGACAGACCTGTTCAGCGACAACACTACGGGGTTCGTCAAAGTCACCAAGCTTGTCAACAGAGTGCTAGATCTGCTGTCCATGAGCGGGAGACTGCATGCATCGTCAGACAGTGAGATCTCTGACAGCGTTGCTGAGGCTGGAAATGCCGTGCCAGGCGCTCCCAAGCAGATGACTCGACGTGACCACATATTGAAGGAACTGGTCGATAGCGAACGCCATTACGTTCACCACCTGCAAAATCTGCAGGCGATGAAGAAAGAGCTGGAAGAGGCAGGTCCGGTAGCAGGAGACTCTATCCACAACATCTTCCTCAACTTGAACAATTTGCTGGATTTCGCTCAGCGCTTCTTGATTAGAATTGAGCAGCAACATGAGCTTCCTGAAGAGGAACAGAACTGGGGTCAACTATTCATCCGTTATAAAGAGCCTTTCCGACAATATGAACCTTTCATCGCGAACCAGAAGAGGTGCGAAATGACTTGCGCAAAAGAATGGAACAACATGGTCGCGTCCGCACGTTCACCACTAATGCAGAAAATGCTCGAGAACCCCACGATTCTCAACGGCTTCTTGATTAAACCTTTTCAAAGGCTCACAAAATACCCGCTCTTGCTGAGGGATCTCGAGAAGCAAACACAGTCTGAAGAGCTCAAAGCAGACATCAACGCTGCCATCCAAATCATCCAGGACGTTCTTAATCAAGCTGATGCATCGATTGACAAAGAGACGAGGGAAGACGCTGTCATCGATTTGCAGGAGAGAGTGGAAGATTGGAAGACCCTCAATACGAATGCCCTGGGAGAGCTTCTCATGATGGGCACATTCATGGTTGTCAAAGACAGCGCACTGCGGACTGAAGACAAGGAATATCACCTCTACCTGTTCTCGCGCATTCTCATTTTGTGCAAAGATGTCAACATCAAGAAGAAGGGACCAAGTGCCGTCAGCATTAGGGGCAAGCCGAAACTGTCGATCAAAGGCCGGATTTATTTTGCCAACGTTAATCACGCGGTGATGAACACAAAGGATAGCTACACGCTCAACATCTCGTGGAAGGGTGATCCGGCAGTGGAACACTTTATCATCAAGTTTAAGAACGAAGAGACCATGAGGAAATGGCACGACATGATCATGAGGCAGAGATCCGCTTGCCTGCTAGAGAAGGGTAGCAGTAACACTTCCAGTACACAGTTGACCTCGCTCATAGGAGCAAACCTGGTTAACCCGTACGCTGAGCATGACGAAGACGAAGATTACAACCGAATGTCGAGCACAACATACGGCGAGTCAGAATATAACATGAGCAGGAACGGCTCTAGTACTAGTCTTCGTCAAAGATCGGCCACAGGAAGCAGTGGTGCCTCAAACCCTCACCTGTCACAAGGTCGGATGAGGGCCCCTACGAATGGCACGAGTGGCTTGCCACCCCTCAATACATTACAGTCTCCTGCTTATCAGCCAGGGGAGTCATATTTTTCTCCCTCGGACAGAGAGACACCACCACAATCAGCGTCGACAAGGTCCAGCGCGCAGTCTTACGCTGCGAGTTATCGAAACATGACTCCAGTCAGCCACGAATCAAACTATAGAAATACTGCACCAGCAATGGGCAGGAACGACCCGAGAGGGAATCCTTACGGTATGCCAAATGGTCGGCATCCTCAACGTCCATCATTGCCGCCAAGTAGCGTGCACTCAGCCAACAATGTCTCGGTGAACAGAATGCGTTCGGCAAGCAGTCCGGACATACATCCACAGGTGCAACAGAACCGAAAATATGGAGAGAACATACCTGCCGTACCTTCTCTCCCATCATACGTGTCAAAGCAGATGCAAGCACCAAGTAGAAGTCAGAGTAACTCACCAAACAATCTTCCAGTACGCGGTCCAGCACCAGTACGGCCGCAAATGGGAAATCACAGTCATACCTATGATCCTTCGTACTCAACAGCAAGATCAGGGCACGCACCACAGCTGTCGCAAGATCGATCAACATATCATCCAGTCGCAGAAGACGATGGCGAAAGCCATTTGCCGTCCCAACTGAAGGCTAAAGTATGCTTCCAAGACAACTACGTATCTATGATCATACCTACAAATATCACCTTCAGAACGCTGGCGGACCGAATCGATGCTAAGCTGTCTCGTTTCACGAATCATGCAATCGCAGCTGGAACCGTGAAACTGAGATATCGGGACCAAGATGGAGAGTATGTCCTGATTGATTGCGATGAGGCGGTGTCCGAAGCACTCCTTGATTGGAAAGAAACAAACGCGGACAGAATTGGAGCTGGTCTTACGGCAGAGATATCATTATTTGCGCATGTGGCGCAAACATGAACAGTGAAGGCACTCGTAACAGAACGCACATACACCACGAGGTGCATAATCAGCAGATACGACCTTCAAATCAATTTGCTCTTGATGAGTAGGCCAAGAAAGGAGCCGCGCCAATATCAAAGATTGGACCGTCAGCTTGAAACGAGTAGAACACGCCACCGAGTTACAAGTCAGTGAGCGGTGTTCAATGTTGCCAGCACAGCTCTTGCAAGCAGGAGCATACGAAGTCATGAGGCACGACATTGTCGGTTTCTCCACGGCGAATGACCTTGGTGATCTATTTAGAGATGGCACGGCGCTCGGGGCGCTATCAGTTGCAGCTCGACAGAGAATTTGGAGAGTGGAGCTGCGAGACCTTTGTTCATTTACGCTGCAAGGGGCGGCGCCGGTATTTAGAGATCCATTTATCCACAGTAGTAGCCCTGAAGCGAGATCGCTCTCGTTGGGGGGGAATTTCGGACAGCTTTAGCTTTGAATATCATGTAATTGTGCTCAGTGCGTCGTTGTCATCTCTGATCCTCATCTTCGTCTTCTTGGATATACGGTTGGGTTGATTCCAGCCATGTGGTGGGATATCAAGCTTTCAGAGCTCGGGCCATCACAACCCGCAAAAGTACTTTTCTGCCGTTTGCTAAGTGATGAAGCGACAGTCTTAACCATCGAACAAACATGGCGCAAGTCACCATGTAAAAGAGAACTTTACGGTCGTTCAAGCTTGTACAGCCAAAGCACCTTTGTCATCTACACACTCTGTGACTCACTGCAGGCGTGCCTTCACCCTCTTGAGGGATTCCCAAGCACACGCCGCGCGACATCAAGTTCCTCACGAATGCCTCCCTGGATCCCCTCCATGCCCAAAATTCGAATGACTTTGAGCCCTCTTCCCCCTTGGCGCCTTTGGACTCATACTCGCCGGCTCCTCGGACACTGCGTCCTCGTAGATCCCCGCCTCGCCTCTCGCCTTTTTCACCACTCGCTCAATCGCGTCCAAGCCCATTTTCAAGACCTCCATCTTCGGCCCGTAACTCAAGCGCACGAAGTGGTGGCACGGGCTGTCAAATAGATCTCGCCGCTTCGCCGGGTTCAAGTCGAAGAAGATGCCGGGGACGACAATCGCTTTCTCCTTGAGCAGGGCGTCGAAGAACGATAGCCCGTTGCTGATGTCTATGTTCGATGTGGGCGGGATGGGTGGCTCGAGGGCCGACAGGTCAAGCCAAATGTAGAATGTGCTCTCGGGAGTGTCTTGATCGCCTTTCCGGAAGCCAATTTCTTGGAGGCGTGCGAGGACGTAGTCGCGCTTCATTTTGAAATGGATTTGGAGGTGTTTCATTTCGTTAAGGACGCGGGTTGGCTCGAGCATTTCGACCGCGGCTTCTTGGAAGGGGACGTTGGTGCCGCCGTCGAGATAGGAGCCGCAAGAGCCGAGGGCGCTGATGAAGTCTTTGGGCCCGACGATCCAGGCCACACGGAAGCCGGCTGGGCAGAGGGGATTTTGTTAGTTGAAGATTGATTGGAGTCTGATTGGGGAGGAGTAACTTACGAAGTCGGAAGCGTTTGGTGAGGCCGTCGATGAGAAGGACGTCATCGTCATCTACGTCGACGACGTTGGAGGCCGCAGAAAGCGTGGTACCGTCACAATCCTTGTCGTATCGGTACCCCGCGTAGAACTCGTCCATGATCAGCGTAGCTCTGTCGCGGCAGATGTCCTGGATCAACGCCAGCTCATCCTCTTTGAGAGCATGGCCAGTGGGATTTCTTGGGTTCGAGGTGAGGATCACAGAGGTGCCGCGAGCAAGCTCTTCTGCGATCTTGTCGGCATGGATGTGGTAGCCGTCTTTGCTGGACAGTGGTGTCGGAATTGCGACGAACTGCACAACGTTAGTACATCCCCTCTGTTCCCGTTCGAGCACTCAGGGCTGCTCACGTTTTTGAACAAACTCAACATCTCATTGTAAGCCGTGTAATCCGGAATGAAGAAGCCCAAGTACGCATTGCCCAGCACCGCCGCAATCCGTATCAGCCCAGCTCTTCCACCCGGCACAATGCAAACATTCTCCCAGGTATATTTGCTCATCTTTCCTTTTCGGTGATTCTCATTGTATAGGTTCGCGACAGCTGCTCTCAGTGGCTTGATACCTGCTATCGGACCGTACTCGCGGCCCGCCATGGAGATGGGAATGGATGATGGTCGAGGGAAGCAGCCAGGGATATCATCGTCTACTTCCGGGGCGCCTTGGCCCAGATTTGCCCACTCATGAGGTGCTTCATGAAACCCATATTTAGAGGCTTGTTCTGTTGTCCTGAGAAGTTGTGTTAGTCTGAGAGGAGAGTGGAAGCTGGAAGGGAGGTGACAGTCGCTCGAAGGCTTACCACTAGTGAAGTTAGTAACCCTGTACCCATACAGCTTGGATCAGGACGGGCATCAACTCGGACTTGGCCTGTCCGGATTTGTGAAGAAGAGAGACTTACGACTACGCCGGTACTGGCACGATTGGTGTCGAGGCCAGCATGCACTGCCTTGTGAGATGGATGAGACCTGAACTCGGCATGAATGGGCGATTTTATTTCTGGAGCTGTACGTCAGCTCGGGAAGGGCACCCCATCAAGGAAACCACGACTACCCACCATTTACGCTTGGTTCTTGCTGTTTAGCAATTGAATTTCTTCGTTGACCCTCAGGTGAGCTACCAAGTGCTGTTCGAAGTATTGAGACCCGTCTGCCTGAGAAGGACATGTTGATGACCTAATTGTGGAAGCCGGGCTTCGGGAGCATGGAAACGCAAGCTGGAGTGCCCCGCGGACAACAAACAATTAAGGATCCCTGGAACTTAGCTACAAGAAGCCAAGTTATAGGCGTTGCTTGGCGTCGCGTGGCCTAAAGATTTATACGAGTCCGAAGGGGATTCACTTGGGACCTTCGGCTAATTAAGGGCAGCCAGCGCGGCTTCCCGAAGAAGTAGCTTCATCAGGGACCTCTGTTTGATGTTTTGGCCTAGGCTAATGGTAAAGATACCCCCGTGTGAGACTGCTGTCACTCGGAGGGGACATCTAGGAATGTTCTGGTGGTAGATTTTCATCCTAGGCTAGGCGGGTCTACTATTTTGGGGACGAAGAATTCTTCACATCCTCGTCGTATCTGACCCTCTAAAGCTTATAGGATTGTTCGGTCATTGAAAAAAGTGTTCGGATTTGGGGTTGGAACCCAAGTCTCTGGAGCCTCGGATCACAGGGCGTTGACGTTAAGTCTTGGTATAATGTTCTGAGTGTCCAGGGTTTCCACGATTTATGATAATGCTGGCGCCCTCCCCGCAGTCGAGTGCTACGTCGTAGTTGAACGGCCTTTTGATCGAGCGTGCGCTACAGGCTCATCCCGGCCTCCCAAGCGAAGGAAGATTCGACCTTGAGGCTCTTGATACGCGAGCTGTGGTCCCACTGTCGCCTAAGAAAGCTGCGATACAACTAGTATTAGCTAGCTGTAGCCGCTTGGTGGTCGTCAGTATGGGCTCAATATTGCTCTCCACCAAAGAGTTCCTTACCAACGCCCTTGACGAAGCCAAAGCGACGTACACCCGTAATCACCTGCTCTCCAAGAAATCTCACGATGAAGCCTGTCTCTACATGCCCGGCGGCAACACACGCACAGTGCTACACACCTCTCCCTTCCCATTTACTGTCGCCAGTGCTCAATCCTGCACCATAACGACCGTCGATGGCCAGACCTACATCGACTTCCTTGGCGAGTACACAGCAGGCATCTACGGACACAACCACCCCGTCATCCGCATCGCAATCGAGAAAGCACTCGATAGTGGGTGGAACTATGGTGCGCACAGCAAAGTCGAGCAGGACCTTGCGAGGATCATCTGCACTAGATTTCCAGCCATGGAGATGGTCAGGTTTGTGAATAGCGGAACAGAGGCGAATATGATGGCACTTGCCACTGCGATAGTCATGGGAAGGGAAAGGGGGGCAAAGAAAGTGCTTGTCTTTGAAAAGGGGTATCATGGGAGTACGATTTCAGGTAGGGCGCCGAGTGGGAAGCCAAATGTGAATTTGCCACATGAGTTTGTGATTGGGAGGTACAATGATGTGGAAGGCTCGAAGGTACTGGTAGATTCATTACCGGCTGATTCACTAGCTGCGATTCTCGTGGAGCCAATGCTGGGGAGTGGTGGGTGTTTTGCTGCGACTCAGGAGTTTTTGAGGACGTTGAGCGAGTTAGCCACCAAGCACAGGGCTCTGCTCATCTTTGACGAGGTGATGACGAGCCGGCTGGGCAATCATGGCTTTGCGGCCTCGTATGGAGTCAAGCCTGACCTGATGACACTGGGGAAGTATATTGGTGGTGGCATGAGCTTTGGTGCCTTTGGCGGGAGAGACGATATCATGTCTCTCTACGATCCTCGCAAGGGACAGCTGGAGCACCCGGGCACATTCAACAACAATGTCTTCTCCATGAACGCTGGTGTCGCTGGATGCAACTTGCTTACCCACGATGTGCTGGCCACTTTAAACGACCTTGGGAATAATATGCGCTTGCAAGTCGAAGGCGTGCTCGAAAAGTGCGATCTCCTCTCCGAAGGCTCAGTTCCGATGGCGCCAGTCATAGACGAGTCGATGCACGAGATGAGTCACCCGCAGCGACCACCAAAGATCTTTATCAAGGGAGTAGGCAGTCTGATGTGCATACACTTTGCGGGCCCAGACAAGGAACTATTACAAGGGTTGTTCTATCACCACATGCTTGAGCAGGGCATTTACATGGCGCAAAGGGGCTTCATTGCACTGAGCATTGAAATCACCGAGGCTCATGTGAACAAATTCGTCACTGCTGTAGATTCGTTTTGCAGACAATGGGATCCTGCTCTGAGGTGGTAGGAACAGCTTTGTACTGATGTAGCCAAATTCAATGCTATTTTGTTGCTCCTTTGGGCGAATCATTTTCCGTCTGGCCGCTGCCTTCGGAACACAAACAGTGCATCGTCCTTGCCCGCAAAGCTGGGTAGAGGTATCTGTACAATCTTTTCAAAATCCTTCCTTTCCCTTGCTATCCAAGAATCGATCATCTCGTTCTTAAACCCTGTGTATCCGTTACCGTTCTGTGTTCCTGCGACGCAGATCACATCCCCTTTGTATGCGTTCAGTAGATTTGTGGTGAAATCAAGCCCAACCACTGGATACACCATAAGGAGAACATCCTCCTTCCCGGATTTCGGCCTTTTCTTCACATAATCCACACCATCTCTCTTGATCGTGTCACCAATCCATGTTGTTCTCCAAACACTTTGTCCATTATCGACAGCATGTACTTCTAGCCCATGCCGCCTGAGCATGTAAGTCCAGTATCCGTTCCCACTTCCGACGTCCAGCACTGACTTTCCCTCGCTCACCACTTTGATAATCTCGAGACTCTCATAACTGGGACAGACGCAACCAAAGTGATGCATAAAAATTGGCAAACAATGATGGCTCAAGTGACGTTCTGCAATGCTTGCATCCGGACCAGCCCAGTGCAACGCAAAGCAGCTCCAAGCCCAGAAGTCTGCATACACATTTGAATGGCCCTTCTTGCTTTTCGCGATAACAATACTCGAATCGACATGCCGTTTCGACGTTAAATTCTCAGCAATCCCAGCTCGTAGGCTTTGCTTTTTTGCATTTGCTTTAAAGCCTTTTAACAAGTTTGCCGCTGGCTTCGATGGGTCAAATAGCGAGACATAAGCGACAATCTCTTCGCGAGAGGGATATTTGAGTCGTCTCCTCTCCTTGCCGTCTTCATCCTTTACGATTTCGGCGTCAAGATACCAAGCGCATAGCCCATTTGCGGGACCTGCATTAACGGCAGCTTGGACTTGGTCCAGCGTAACACTTGCAGTCGCATGATATGTGTACTTGTCCTTTTCTGGTAGTCCAAATGCTGTTTTGATGGCACCTTCCAAGTCATTTCGGTTCAGGCACTCCCTGACCTTGGAGTGCAGCTCAAGGTCAGTGATAAGTTTGTCTGGGTCGAATGAGGTTGCGGCAATCGTGGAAGGACCTTTCCTAGACATCGTTATTGCCTCCTTCTGTCAGCAGTCTCTCGGTTACGACCTCATTGACTCTGAATTGAGAATGTGAGGCTACAAGGGTTTTTATTGCTTCGAACACCAAGATTTTTCAGTTGCCGTTTGTTGTTACTAGGTCAGGCTTCGAGGCCACCATCATTAGCGGACTTGCACATGAATTCTACTAGACCCTGCTGCAGGCATGCTAGTGCTATGAAGAAACAAGTGTGTGAAGAGAGTCGGCAATGATGATTACATCGAGCGACGAAAGACAGTGATGACGCTGAAATTTGTCACTGCGTCTTTCACCACCTAGTCCTTGATCTACGCTCAACATGTCGACTGCGTTATCACTTTCTAGCCGCTGGACAGCAGAAGCTCAGGCTACACTGAAGGCTACAGCTTAATACAAGGATCAATTCTGGAGTCGCGCATCTTGGCTATTGCCCAATGATCGAGCTATCGCCGCAGCCTTCGAAGAGGAAAGTGAGGTCAAGGACAATATCTATTCACGTGATTGCGCGTCAGCTCGGTTTGCTGTTCTGTGCGAGACGGCTTTAAGTAGTGTCCATTACCATCTCCCAGTGCACCTGCATGCTCCGATTTCGTCTCTGTAGAAGCGTGTTTCGAGGCTCGAATGCTACAAAAGTATCGCAAAGCAGTCTTCGAGCTGTCTGCGCACCAGTGTCAAAATATGTCGCCCACACCTTGAGGCACCCTGGGCATCAGCCCTCTAGCCGTTTTCACTCCCAAGTCCATCAGACTGCCGACAATGCATCGGCCGTTGCAGGTGAGGAGACAATATACGCGCTATCGACAGCACCAGGACGCGCAGCGATAGCTGTAATCAGGATATCAGGACCAGCCTGCCTCTGGATTTACGACCTGTTGTGTCCTGGCAAATCTCGTCCGAAGCCGCGATCTGCTGCTCTGCGCCAACTCAAGAACCCGCTCGATCACTCCGAAATTCTTGACGCAGGCGCAATGATCCTCTACTTCCCAGCCCCAAAGACCGCTACAGGCGAAGAAGTTCTCGAGTTACACGTTCACGGTGGACCAGCTATCGTGCGCAGAGTGTTGGAAGCAATACCTCAATGTGCAGACACCAAGACCAGACGTGCAATAAGACCAGCAGAAGCAGGAGAATTCACAAAGCGCGCATTCTACAATGGCCGGATTGATCTCACGGAAGTAGAAGCGCTAGGAGAAACACTAGCCGCAGAAACAGAGCAGCAGCGGAGGCTCGCCGTGAGTGGTGCGGCCAGCGCGTTGACACAGCGGTATGAAGAGTGGCGGAGTATGCTGCTCCACGCCCGGGGCGAGCTAGAAGCATTGATCGATTTCTCAGAGGACCAACATTTCGATGAGAGTCCAGCTGAGCTGATGCGTGGCACAGCGAAGCAAGTGCTTCAGCTGAAGAAGCAGTTGGATTCTCATGTTCTGAATGCGAGTCGTGGTGAGCTTTTGAGGAGTGGTATCAACGTTGCCCTGTTGGGGGCGCCAAATGCTGGAAAAAGCTCATTGCTTAACCAGGTTGTTGGGCGGGAGGCAGCGATTGTGTCTGCTGAGGAGGGAACCACGAGGGACATTGTCGACGTAAGCATTGATATGCGGGGATGGCTTGTGAGACTGGGTGATATGGCTGGTGTAAGGGCTGGTTTGAAGCCGACGTCGTCTGGTGAGCGGGCCGTGAAGTTGGCAACTGATCAAGTCAGCTCCATTGTCGGCGCTATCGAGCAAGAAGGCATCCGGCGAGCCAAAGAGAGAGCTCTACAGTCAGATCTTGTCATTGTCCTTATATCCTTGCAGCCAACATCGAATGGCAAGGTGGAGCTTGCGCTCAACGAAGAACTTCTTGATGCCGTACGTCAATGCCAGGAGGCTGGGAAGGAACTGCTTTTCGTGGTCAACAAGATCGATCTCCTACACCACCAGCATGGATCTGGAAAAGTTACCCTATCAAGACTGTTATCTACGCTCCTCGATAAATTTCCTCGTACCTCACCAAATGATGTCTTCTGTCTGTCCTGCAAGGACGCCGAATCTCTGAAGATCGAAGAACCAGACGCAGGAGGCCTGCAGACGTTTATCGCAGGCTTGACTAAGAAATTCAGTTCTATGACCTCAGCTGCCGCTGGCTTGATAGACGCTCAGACGGCTGATATGTCGCCAGTGGAGGCACAAAGCTATTGGACTGCAAGTTTAAGTGTTACCCATCGGCAGAGCCAGTATCTACGGGATTGTTTGGTGCACTTGCAGAATTTCCTTGAAATCAGCTCTCTGGAGCCACTTGTTGCAATGGCAGGAGATCTTGTGTCAGGCAAACCAGTGTCGGTTCAGCAAGATCCAGGATCAGGTGATGGATTCTTCGATACACGAGATACAAAATACCACGTCGACAACCATGACGACCTCGTCGGCGAGATTGAAAATGCCAACGACCATCACAGCACGATCTATAGGTCTCCACTAGCTTCACAACCACCAAAAATTCCCTACAGCTGGGCTCACGATGCGCAAAGCATAAATGACACGGAAGAAATCGATATTGTCACCGCAGCTGAGCATCTCCGACATGCAGCTGACTGTTTAGCGAAATTAACGGGTAGAGGTGATGGTGTTGCGTCTGGTGCAGATGTGGAGGATGTACTCGGGGTCGTTTTCGAGAAGTAAGTTGTTCTCTCCTTCTGTTCGTTGTTCTTGCTCTATGTCCTTCAGCACGGTCCGTCAGACTTATGACGTGTTCTGCACGAAGACCATGCTTTGCCAGATGCCGATGTTTATTTTCGAATGAGTCATTATGGCATGTCACTGCGTGCAATTCTTCCTTGCATGTGTACAGACATGTACAATGGAGCATCGATGCTTCGAGAATCGCAGAAGAGGGCCACCTTAGTCACAAATGCGGACCCAGAATTCTATTTTTGGAGGCTGCTTCCGAATTCGGCTTAGCCCTTTGCATTGGTACTTCTAGCCTCCCGGACGCTGCACGACGCAGTTACATCTGTGTGCTCGCTTCTAGAAGTGCACTACGTGGCTATTGAGCTGCTTCAGAGGCTGAAAACAACATTGTGCGCCAAACGAGAACAGCGATCTGGCCTAAGTGATTTACAAGGGTCTTCAACTTGGAAGCGCATCGCCTGATTCTTCAGCTCTGACAAAAGCAAAGACTGTTGCATTGTGATAAGCAATATGCATGCTACATGGCTCATCGGCAGAGCCGAGCACAATGTGTAAGGTCCTCATTGTTGCTCTGGGCCAGCTCCACGCATTGGGACCTGCATCACAAACCGTACAGGGGGAAGTGTCTGCTGCGCACGGCTTAAATTCGTCAATTTGAAATTCAGGAACTCGATCGAGAGCTTGTCGGCCTGATGCAGCGACCCGCTTCTGCTTTACTGCTTGTTTGAGCTCTGGGAAGAGGCTAGCTAACTTCAATGTTGCAGATTCTGTGTGGGCAAGTAATGCCATTTTCGACACCTGCCAAAGCCAGCGCGCTGACAACGTCGTCGCTCGGGGATGTTAGAGTCCGCAGATCATGAGAGCCGCCAATATCAGCTTCATGCGATTGAGACACTCAGCGTGTTTGCGTTGCCTTGGTTCTACTCGTGGTGCTAGAGAGATCATATCATAGCCGAATAGGAAGCTGAATGTTCATGACGCAAGGAGTGATTTTCCAAGAGGATGTGCAAGAAGCGGTTTCTAGCAAGCGGAGAGGTACTTGAAATATGTAATGACATTCTTCATTCATACGCTAGCTAGCGAATATCCAAATTTCCGCCCTCGTTATTGCCCGACTCTAGTCTAAGTCTTCTGTGGCAATTGGTGCCATGTCTCTATATCTATATCTATTCTTGAACCTGTTGTCTATAATCATCATTGTTATGTCCATCGTATTGTGTCGATAAAAGCGAGTGTCGGAAACCCTCAGGGCTGAATCCTATGTTGCGCGATATTCGTACACGTGGTCCTGCCACTCTATTGGTACACGTCTGTTGGCACAAATCTTTCAGTCCGTGCTGAAAGCGCTCCAGCTCCAGTTAATGAATGAGTGTGTGAGATTGCCATCCGTCGAGGATGCCGATCTGGTTTGGTTCGTGGATCTGGTCGTTGAAGTCGTATATAGGCAGTGTTGGTAAAAATTGGACGAGCGCTGCTCTGTGAATTTGGCGTTTGATGTTGATACAAAGCTTATAAAGAAAACCTCCAAACTCGCTTGAAAATGCTGAAACGCCTTCGCTATGCTGTAGATGCCCAAAAATGAGTTGAAAATGCTGAAAAGAACGCCGCCGCTTGCTATGCTGGAATCTAGGAAAGTGGAGTCGAAGGTGCGTTGACCCGCTTCAGTTGTATCCTCCGCGGCCGGTATCGTCGTTTCCGTTGCCGTTGGGGCCTAGAGCGTCGACAATGTCATTGTACCCTCCGCGGCCGCTGTTGAATGGAGCGTTGTAACCGCCGCGACCGGCGTCGATGGGAGCATTGTAACCTCCCCTGCCCAGGCCAAGCATTTGGAAATCGATTTCGCTCTGATAACCGCCTCGGCCGGCATTGACTGGAGCATTGTATCCGCCGCGACCCATGTTTGTTGCTGTGGTGTTTATTGCTGAGAAGCTGTCTCCAAGGGATGTAGGGGGGGTTGGATGGTTAGTTCTTCCTGTGGTAGAGAAGAGCTCGACAAATGAAAGTAAGAAATAGACGGGGTAGACAGGTAGGAAATGGGATTTCGACTCTGAGGGAGGGCTAGAGTCGATGGCTCAGACAAAAGAAAAGGTGGGGGTGGTTGGCGTGATGGTGATATTTGAGAGAACGAAAATCGTAAACTGCACCCGAGACAAGTGTAGATTAGTTGGATGATCGAGGGTCGAGTTCAGAAACAATAAAAGGAGGCCGTGACTGTGTAGGAAATTCGTCTGTGCGTTGTCGTGATTGGAGTCGTCGCGGTTGTCTTAGTGATAGTTGTGATCGCTGCGATGGTATGGCGCTGAAACAAAGTCTAAGCACTGCTTGTGGTGAAGTACAGTAAGAAAAAGTGACGTGTCTTAAAGAGAGTTGTATTGAGTTAGTTTGTGTGATGGAGGGAGTTCAGGGCTTGAAACAAGATCTGGATGAGGTCCTATATACATCATTGTTTCGATGCTGTGGTCCATAGATTGAGGCTTCGCAAAGCGCAAGATGGAGTCATGTTGGAACTAGTGAAGTTCGCAGTGCATTTGAGATAGGAAGAACGTGAGTGGACCTTGGGGTTGGACTATTTCGACGCCACACGTGCTGACGGCTAAGAGCTTGTGAACCTGGAGAGTTATTTTGGGGGTTCCATTTCGCAGCCAAAATTCTGCAGTCATCGGGTCGGTGAGGAGAATTTGGCAGTAGAGCTAACGAGCTTACTTTACGCCAAACATGCCGAAAGCGTGGTCTTGCCAAGACGAGAATCGCTCCAAGCCATATCGGGAGCATGGAAGGTGCCGATAGGCTGGATTAGGTCTCGCAAGGAAATGAGGCTGCCGCCCATGAACGATGCCCGGGACTTGCTAAGCTGTTTTGAGATCATGAATCAAAAAGCGCGGATCTGGGAACAGGACTCTTTGTCAAACATCACTCCTGGAAGAGGGCGCATGAGATGGAGTCACCGCTGAACCCGAAACAGTGTGACAGATGTCTGCTGTTTACAAACCACATCGTTGGCATACATAGCCAATGGCCTGACTTTGGGCTACCAATACGTGCTTCGGTAAGAGATGATGCATTAGTGTTCCACAGATCACCCGCTATCGCATTGGCGAATTCATGGGTCTTAGTCCGCTATGTGCAACATTGCGAGGCTCCTCCATGGTCCTAACATATCTAGGAGAGAGAACAGCTCGACCGACTACTTTTTTCGATTTGTCGCATAGCATAACACGGTACCCGAATGGGCTGAGGTATCATCAACGGCCATAGCCTCTCCGCGCCTGTCGAAAAGTTCACTCACCGATCAAACACATCGACAGCAACGTTAGATCGTGCATGAAAAGCGCTAAGTACATGCTACATCTCAGGGAAGAGGACTCAGGATCGGAGGAGGAAGAACTTGACCTCCGTGACAGCCACGCGGAGCTTTTCAGCACTAGCGTCTCCGCTCGAAAGCTTAAACTTTCAAAAAGTCCATGCCTTCTCCTGCCAACCCCTGGTCATATAATTAGTGTTCCATCTCAGTTCCATGACGCTGCACTACTTATGGAATCTTGTACTTTTGCGCTGATAGTAAGCTCTACGGCCCACGTGGCATCAGTGGGGTAATCAGGATGAATCCGGCATGCATATGCCGTTGACTTCCACACCGTTCGAGAAATTCGGAATTGAAGATTTATGACAGGGATCAGAGATACTTGGAGCATGGGTCCATCTATGCGCAGTGCATGCCTAAGTCTCTAAATGATACAAAGCTCAAGCGAGAAACAGAGATTCACGGACGAAGTCGAGTGACCGTGCATTCCTTGTGCCGCAATCGCGCTGGAATACCAAGGGGAATTGCTCAAAGA
Source organism: Herpotrichiellaceae sp. UM238 (assembly GCA_000315175.1). Lineage (NCBI taxonomy): Eukaryota > Fungi > Ascomycota > Eurotiomycetes > Chaetothyriales > Herpotrichiellaceae > Herpotrichiellaceae sp. UM238. The sequence goes on along the minus strand of AMYF01000030.1, from coordinate 279,121 downwards.
TCTATGTTGCTGTGTTGAAGCAGCGTCATCGGAAGGCTCCTTGCTTCACGAGGCTACGATGCCTTCAAGAGCTCCCAAATGGCCAAAATACTCAGCAGGGAAGCTACTCAGAAACTTGATCTCTCTCGTTTCCACAAAGACAGCAAGAAACCATAGCAGAACATCAACAACATAGAATGCGAAATGCAATTAGCGAACGCCTCTACAACAAACAAGAGCTCTCTGCTTTCAATCCAGTCCTGCAGTAGCGCTCATGTCTTATGGTTTTTGTCTGTCTCGTCTGTCGTCTAAGGCAGAAGTGCAGGGCCGATCTCGTGACACGCTGTGATTACAGGTACAATGCAACCATCGACTTTGGATTTCTGCAGCTCCGGCCACACTAGATTGTGTGCAAGAAGGAGACATGGATACACAATATTGCGCCCAATATCAAGAACCCTCTGTGACAGTTCCTTAACCAGCTGACCTCCTAAAATCAGGATCTTTGAGGTTTTCCGCCAAGCTTGTAGTTGTTTTGCTAAAGACCTCGGACGCTCGAACATGATAGGTACAAGATGATGATATCTCATCTGCTCTGCGCAGTCAGTACGAAAGACATGCAGTGATCAACGCCTCAGAATGACCAAAAGACAAAGCGTGGCGGGTCTCGAAGGACCTTTTGATCGCTTATGGGTCTTTGACCGCGCGCTGCTGATAAGGAAGGTCTGCCGGGCGCGGTGGTTTTCCTCGACCAAATCACCGCGCGGCTGTGAGAAGCACTTCTGCTTTGAAATTCGGGGCTATGTGCGTCCGACCCAAATGTCTCTCGATAGGCTGTGTGCGAGTCTTTGTATCACCAACAATGTATATAAACATTGCGAACCCTCGGAATCAATGTCGTCCTTCTGGCTACGCAGGATAATCTGACATGATTGTACTCTCGAAGCCAGCGTTATGTTGCTATCCATGCTTAACGCTGATTGCCAAATTGGAGATGCGAAAAGGCGAAAAAGGCATCAGGCACGCCTCACAGTTCGACTCTCAGTCAGCTTGATCAAGCACTCTACTGGATGTTGAGCATTGGGCGACAAGCAATGCAATTACTAGCATCTGCAAGCATTCAGCAATACAGATCAAGTTTGTATCTATTTGAGCAGAACTTTTGGGGATATTCGGCGTCGCAAATGATTGGTTTCCGATTGAAAATTGCCGCCGGGGCAGACTGTAGGGCACTTTCAAGCACTTCGCCACCTTGCAGGGATCTTAGCGAAGGTCGCCATTGGGTATGTCGCTGGCCGGGTCGAGTCCTGCCGTCCGCAAGAACTTAGTGCCCTCGAGTACAAGATATGTAGCTCAGCCTATTTCTTCATGAAATGTTTCTTTCTTACCGTCACGCCTTCTTTGATATAGCTGAGCCATACACCAATCTTTGTTCCCCTTGAGCCGGTGTTGCATTCTTGCTTTTGTAGCCCACCACTACAGTATGAACCAACAAGCACCAGTCAATAGTCATGGCGTGCTGTCGCCGCCTCAAAGCAACAAGAACACTATTTATGCCTCACCCAATCCACAACGAGCAATGCCAGCAATGTTCTCGCAAATGTCCTCACCCACTCCCGATCCAAATAGCCAAATGGCCCTATATCAGTCCGACCCGGGGCTCGTCTCGTCGCCTTCTCCGATGATGCACTCGCCGTACCCAGTCCCGTCATCCCAAAACACACAGTACCCTATCCCTCCAATCAACCCAGACCAATGGGCAGAGTTCCAACAATGGCAAGAAATGAGGCGCCAGCAACAGCTCACACAGCCACCGCCGAACTTAATGCTTCCAAACTCTCATTTTGTCCAGCGAGGGTATTCCCAAGACTCCGGATATGGTTCCGGAATATACCAGAACCTTGGACAGCCTCAGCATGGTCTGCCAGTTCAACAGCCACAGCAGTATGCCCTCAAGCCTGGTCATAAGTATGGCAATGTTACTGCCACTGGAAGTGCAAGAGTTGTGAGAGGTAACGTGATAGATACTAGCCGGGGCTTGAATAGTCAGGAAAAACAACATACGTATGGTGACGCACACTATTCCGAAAAGGCAAAGGGTTTTGATGGAAATGTGACTAGTGAGGACATGAAGGGGTTTTGGAACCAAGACTAAATGGGCCGATGCGCCTTAGGATACCGTGCCACTATGATGGCAGTAAATTGTCGTTGTCAGTAGGGAAAACCGGCTGATGCAAGAGAACGTTGATGAAACGATTGATGATTTTGAAAACAGATGGTCATTAGTGGGAAATTTTACTTGATGATACCCTTAAGAGTATGGAGCATGGAATACTACGGTGATAGTGATACATATTTATTCGATATCCTCCACTGCTGCTGCCTCGGGCAGCAATGATGTTTTGAACGCGCCTGAGCTGGACAACGACATGTGTTTCTACTATCCATCGTTCCAGTTCTTGCTCACGTAGTCCTCCACTAAATTATCGTCGTCCATTTTCTCGATATACGTGCGCGTCATGTATTGTTCATCGTCACTAGCGCACAAAATTTTCTACAGACTCAAAAGTTTGCCTACCAAATCGCGCAGAGCAGAGGAGAGGCACCAATGCGCTCTGCCTTGACTGAGCCTAACCCGCCTAACAATGCAGTGATTTCGAAAAACAGATAGGCTGAGAGACGCCCACAGTCAGACAGCATTCACGTATATAAGCCTCCCCTATTCAGACGTGCAGCTCCAGGGCTTCTGCTATCTTCAAATGTTTACGTCTAGGTTCCTGTACTTGAAATCCACATAGCATTTCAATCTTAAGACCGCCTACTCGAGCTCACACGCAACTGACACTGTCATCGAGCACGATTCCCACATTGAACGAAAGTCAGTCGGCTACGGGAAATATACAGTCGCTGTTGATAACCACCACAGTGTCGACTTCGATATCGGCTTTGACAATGCGTTGCAAGGATCTGGTCACCAAATGGGGTAACGGTCGGCAACCCTTCCATCTCTGGCGCGAAGGTGATGATGGCAGATGTGTAGCTTCACACGTACGGGGATGGATAAGCGTCACTCCGGTTGGCGTCCCTGTGCTGCCATTCGCTGTTCAGCGCACCTACGTTTCATCTTCACGTTGGGCAGCAAGAACACAGCTGCTCTAACCAGTTCGCAGCTAGCTTTTCTTGTCGCTGTTGGCTCACTACGAACCCAGGTCTGCAGGATATGCACGTCTTTGGAACTGTTTCCGCGGGCCACTTTTGCCTTCCTCAGCACGCCCGAAGGATCATGCGCGCTATTCACGACGGCTCAATTGGAATCTGGGCCCGCTTTTGGGTAAGTCTTCCTTCTTTTGCTACCCATGGCAAAACGACATCCTCTCAGGCGCAGTTACTGACGAGGTTCCTCCGCTCGGCTAGATCAGGTGACGAAGAAGGACGGGAAGGCTCAATGTTTCTTTGAGTCTGCATTCAGGTTCTTGAGGTAAGAATGGTATGTTTGGATATGTGTTCATCGTAAGGCAAAACCGCTAAATGCAAGGCAAAACGTAACTTTGCTCTTAGCACGCATTTGCTACTTCACTCATTGGTCGGGACGCTCCTGGCCTGTCTGTGGTCGCAGAGAGGTCGCAGCGACATAATTAGACACAACTTCCCGCAGATGAATTCTTACTTCATGGCACCTTTTGCACGCAGTTTGAATTCTGAGAGCACTCCTTAGAAACGGCAATTGTTACTATTTGCTACGTTATCGTTGCTAGCAGATTCGAACACAGGTATAGAATCATAATTACAGACTTTGAGCTCTTCCCTCGTGATCTTCCCATCACCATGGGTCATCCGAAGCGGCCAAATCCGCCTACAAGACAGCAACACGGTCTTGCAACACCTGGACAATCTAGCGACAATGCTGGCGGCCGACGCTCAACTTTCGACCTCCCCGGTTCAACACGCCGCTCAACTAATTTAAGCTTGGTGCTGGCAGCACAGACCGCCATCACTGGCCACCGCTTGCACGAAGAGCCAGAGGACTACGATGTCGAGGAGGTCGACGAGGACGATGAGAACATTCCCGCCGCTCAAGGCCAATGGCAACAAGATTCACCGCCCGTAGAAGCCGAGCCATCTCTACCAGGCCTCTATACGCAGGACCAGCTCGATCGCATGAGGCAGTACGCTGAAATAGCTAAGATGATGAAAGGTACAGGTCACAGCTACGGCACTGTCACCGTAGAAGGCGATGCTCTTGCTGTCCGCGGTGACGTCTATGACGGGGACGCACCTCCTGTCATGATGAGAAGTCACAGGTACGGCAAGGGGTACGTTAGGGGCAGGGGCTCGATGCTTAGTGGCAACATGCCTTCTGACACGTTTCAAACTATGATGAACAATCGAATGAGCTTGCCGGCATACCCCAGCCAGCCGAGCACCCCCAGCAATGCCGAAAGGCGTCGTCAGGGTTCGAACCCAAACAACTCTCGACGTCGTCAGTCACAGCCGGACCGGCCAGACCATGAGGGATAAGAATTAGGGTTTCTACGAGATAAGGCAAGGAAGGCATTCACGATGGTTGACGAGGTTACGACTCACGGAGCGTAAGAACAGAACTGGAGTTGGCATGTTTGACAATCTTGTTCGAGTCTTTAAATCTATCCACGATGTATTCAAGATACGGTTGTTGTACGAAGCACACAGTCAATTGATGTCGTCACAGCGTTGTGTCCTGTGCAATTGTCCTCTGCTTTCTCTCTTTCTCGACTTCAGCCGCGAACACAGTCACACGAACCTGAACCGGCGACCCCATCTCCTTATCATCCTCACTCTTGCCTTCTGCTATCCCACCTTTTCTCTCATCCCCGTCATTACCTACTCTGCACTTGTCACGTGAGGAAGGCGCAACCGCGACACTTCTTAAAGGTTACATAGCTAGCTAGATCGTTCGCTCGATCTTACATCTACTACAACAGCCCCAATGAATACAACCAATATGCAAATTGCTTGCAAACCTTTGCTCCTGACAGCACTTGCTTGGCTCCTCTCTTCACTCCACTTCACCACGGCCTTGAATTCCCGTAAATCAGCGTAGAAGGCCCTCCGACCACTAAAATACCACAAAACACCGCGTTCAGGAACACACCCATCTACCTCGCTAGACTCTTCGCTCCAGATCGCGGTGCCTGCCCGCTTCGAGAAAAGAATTATCAGGAAAGCCGAGGTTACGTCAACAGCATTTCATCAAAATTCATGATTACGGCGGCGGCTGAGCCTGCGGTGACTGAGCCTTCGGCGTCCACGGTCCAGCCAAAGACAGTGCCATTGCGCAGGTGGAATGGGTGGCTGGTTGTGCGATTTCGGGTCTGGGACGTCTGATTAAGAAGACTCGGAGGTAGTGATCGCAGCCCAAAGTTCGAACATGGACGTTGAAGGTTGCGGTCGAGAATCTGACCATCTATTGAGCGCGGCAAGAAGCGAGCCAACGTCGGAAGAGTAGTAGGAGAGGTTGATCTAGAGGTCAGTGAAGCGGTAGATGTGGTTGGTGGCTTTGTGAGCTTTTTGGTTGGCGGGCGGTTCTCTGAGCGATTTGGGTTGTCGGGTTGGGAGGTGGCTCAGGAAAGAGGGTGATAGGGGGCTTTAGGAGGTCGCGTTTGTTCTTCTTGTAGCGCTGTTGGGAGTCGGCTTCTGGGACGGGACTGTTGTCAACCTTACCATCTTCAGACACCTTGCAAATGTCAGGTCATCCGTCAGGAACACGTGTTCTAGCCTTTCGGAGAAATTCAGCTGGTTTGGGGCTACGTTAATGCTGTTTCGGGGAAGAAGACGGGGGATACTGTCCATTGGCCTGCCAGGCTGCTGATGAATACCGACGCGGGTGCATGGAGAATCATATACAAGGTCAAGATCAGGTCAACAAGGGTATTAGACATGTTCGCATCTGTATCTAGCCGGTTCAGAGCCGGCAAGTAAACACTCGCTGGGACTAGCGAAAAGAAGCCCGCTGCGACGCTGCAGAGGCTATGGATTTCTTCTGGCTGGGGTTTAAAGTTCGAGGATACCTGGGCCAAAGAAGCTGCTGTGTTCGTCCGCGGCATGGATGTGGTTGTCTTCGGCATTTCATCATGTGCTGTGGGGTTCTTGAATTCGATGTGATTCCGGGATGAGGAAGAGCTTGCTGACAGGGACCCTGCCTGAGATTGCAGCGAGTGCCGTCTGCCATTCTTTGGGCCTTGTATTGTGCTTTCTGCTGCGATGGTGTCTCTTGTGCCGGGGTTCTTCTCACCTTTGACAATACTATCTACCTTAATGTCAAAAACATTTCTGGTCTAACCCGAGGTGAAGAAAAATGGTTGGGTATAGAAAGCATTGCATAAGACAAAGAAGAAACAATCGATGGAGGTTTCAACGCCCGTCATCACCTCACAGTGGATCTATGTGTCACGGGCATCTCTGAGTTATTGCCAGTGTATACATCTGCAAGGACGTTGTGATATCGTAGCAAAACTGAATTCTTGTCCTATCAGTGAAGGTCATTTTCCTCATACTGACGTTCATGTCAAAGGCTTGCGTTGATGTGGTTCAGGCAAACATCCACTGCCATCAAGTGACAATCCTAGCAATTTTTATTCGTCAAAGCATCATTCATCCGAGACTTGCGTGTCGCTTGGCCAACGTCTCGCTGGCGTGTTTAACTTGGTATGAAGAACGTTTGCTTAGAGGTGACGCTACCGATTCCAGGCGCGAGGAGCCTGAGAACGCGTCGCGGTCCACTTTCACATTTAATGCACGTTAGATCAACAAACAACAACGTCTCGGTCTCCTGAGTAGCATGCGTGCATGGCCATAAGATATACTTGAATGCCTGATGGGTATAGCGGAAAACGGCAGCCTCGGCATCGACACGTGGTCCGGAAAGAAAATGTGAGAGATCGAGCTCAGCGGCTGCATGCTAGGGACAATGCACCCGCGAACAAAGCAAAGGTGCAGCCTGACAAGCAAGATCAACGCGCAAGATACAGGCGTGATGAACAAGTAGAGCGCTCAGAGTCGCAGATCATCGATGTTACGACTTCGAAAACAGCTGGCGAACTGACCTTTTACCCGGCCTACTGCCACAAAGCCTCTCCGACGTGGTTTGAATGGGTCAGACTCACGGCTCACGACATTCACCACAAGCTGCAGTCTCGAGAGGGATACCTCCACAGTTGGATTTCTGAGCAGACAAGCATCAGCCCGCGAGATGTGCCTCAGTTGCTGTTTTACGGAAACTACCCCATTCAATTCGTTCAAGTTGTTGGCATAGTCGTCAACGTTGAGCAATACTTTGAGAGATTCACCCTCTTTACGATCGACGACAGCAGCGGTGCAACAATCGACATTGTTTGCAAAAAGCCTGAAAAGGGGGTCGTCGGTCAAAAGACTGTCGAGGAGGATGAGCTGAGGGAAGCGCAGGAGATTCTGAGACTCTCAGAACAAGTCATGTCATGTGTACAGATAGGTGCAGTCCTGCAGGTGAAGGGGACGATCACCTTGTTTCAACGAAACAAGCAGTTTGATCAGTCCATTGGCACCGTTGCCAGCTGCATCAGTAATACACAGCCTCCTCTGCGTTTCAAAGGAGACTGTCCGGTGCGTCAAATTAACCTTCAGCGCTTCGCAGTCGTTGAAGACACGAACAGGGAAATTTCCCTAATTACTGCGCGCACAGAATTCTACAATGCTGTCTTGAAGAAATCTTGGTCCTTGAGCAGGAAAGAACAGGAGAAGCTACACAGGGACGCGTTGGGTGAGGCCGAGCATAGGCGGAACAAGGTTCACAGGCAAGTGGGCAAGAGACGGAAGGCTGGAGAGCAAGAGGCTGCTGATGCAGACGAGATATTGAAGGAGTATATGGGGGACGAAATTGTGAGGCAACAGGAAGCCGCAAAGGCGAAACAGGCGGGACAAGACCTCAGCCGACAGTTACAGAAGCGACAGTATTCCGGGGAACAACCTTCAGTAACAGAGTGTGGGAACATGCCCGTAGCGGACCTGCCAAAACCGGAGCTTCACCAACAGGAGGCGGCGACGAAGAAGAACAAGAGCAAGAAGAGGAAATCGATCGTTATGAGAGCAGAACCGCAGCTGAACAACGCTAATTTGACTGGCCACGTTTTACTATTGCAGGACGACGGAACCATGAGCTTCGCTGCTGATGATGGTGAAAAGTCGGCATTACTTCGAGCTGCGTTTGGGTAAAGTCTCTTCCAGACCATTTGACAATATAGATCGAAAATCGTGGGTGTGGCATGTTCAAAGTGCTTGATTAAAGGAACTGCCTTCCGACGCCTGCTATCTTTAACAACGTGAGTTACACTGGTGGTGGCACCAGAGTCATGTGGTGCGCATACAGATGCGCGTTGATGGATTCATCCGAGCGCTCCCGAGCTTTAGGCCCTAATGCGTCAGTTAGCATTCATTGCATCGACCACATGGCCGTGGTCGGAATTACTCACAATAGTGCAAGTGTCAAGTCACCGTGTATGTGGGCTTTCAGCTCAATTTCAATGTCCAGATTCAACTCCAACCTCAGCTTCAAGCCATCTTGATCCATCGGATCCGGGCCCTTCGTCTTCGCGTCGACACCTTGTGTGGTCTCGTACGGCTGCCTCGGCGGAGGGCCTCGCCACGGGATCTCCCCCCTCATCATCCTTGCGTAGGTGACAGGACCGTCCATTGATTGAGATGCAGGCTTAATATACTGGAAAGGCGTAGTCTCTGTTGTGTCTTCGGTTGCCGGGTTCTTGAGCCATTGAGACTTCGGTAAATAGCCTTGCTTCACCCACTCGTCGACCTCTTCCTCTTCTTCCTCGTCCGGTTCCTCCTGAACTTGTGCCATCGATTGAGCTTTGGCATTGCCGGCTCTGGCTTTGCCTTGTGCTTGTCCTCGCTGCCGCTGGTTCTGTCTTCTGCGGCGGCGAGATGCAGATCTGGATCTAGACTCGTATCCTGGATCTTCAGATTGATCCGAGTTCTGCCTTTGAGGTGCGGCAGGTCTTGACTTGGATTTGGCTTGGCTTTGTGCACTGGCCCCTGAGTCTGCCATGGTGACCGATATCCTTCAGGACTACAGTTGTGCTATGTTGAGGAGGACAGTCAGTCTGATAAGATTTTCGCGGCGTACAAATCAATAGTATCGAGACGCAGGAAGCAAGTCGAGGGAACAGGGCAGGGCAAAGCAGTACATGTCGGCTGCAAGAAACGACATCATGGTGAGCAAGGATCGTCGCACGAGGAATATTCTCCAGCGCGCAAAACTGCTAAAGCAGCAAGACAAATATGGAGCTGTTGTCAAGCGCAAGTTCCGGTGTCGATCGTGGCGCGATTGAATTGTCCCTTGAACAAGGCACGATCCCTGTACCACGTCAAGAAGCGGTGGAGCGGGAACGCGCAACCCTGGAGCTACAAAAAGCTGGAGCACACTGTGGCACAGGCTCTTATGACGTAGCAACATCTCCTGGCCCCGCTCCTTCTACCTAATCGCTGATTGCGCTTTCCTTCCTCCTCTGCAGAAGCTGTGGCTTGCATGTGGCTGACTGCCATATTCGTCCGCTCTGCTTTCTTCAACTCCTGCTTCATCCGACAATCCCCAGTCATTTGACTAATGGTAATGCTGAAGTCAGTGATACAAAATTGTGTTTGCGGCCTCCCTGTCAGCGTTTCCTATCTTTGCTTTTGCACAACCGGTCATGATGTTTTTGCAATAGGCTCTGCTTCGAATTTCGTTGCAGCTCCTTGATGACAAGGTGTTAAGCTTACAAATGTCACAAGGTGACTTCACAAGGCCAAGGCGTCCATCACTGAGCGCATCGACCGCAATTAGGGACAATTCCGAGTGCATGATCTATCCATAACATAGAGATCAGACACTTCGATTGGTCAGATCGACGGGCTTGTTACCCGTGGTAGTAGAATCAATCACAGAGTTACTACATACAGTAGTTTCGCAGGTGGATCATGGAGTCTCTTTGGTAAAGGTTAAGGCAGAGACACTTGCGGAAAGTAACCTGACGCTTGAACCGCTTCTCGCTTGTATGTGCTTCGACCGAGGCCAACCGCTCTTCCTACAACATTTCTCGCGATCGCGGTCTCCTCACCAGCCACTTTTTTATTGCTGAGATCGGCAGTTGGCAAGGCCTCCTATTCGTGCAGGAGATCCATAGAGGGTCATCGGTACAAGTGTGCCACATCATGCGCCACAACATGCCACGAGCAGCCGGTGCAGTCCTGGCAATCGACCCCAGGATGCTTCTCCACCGTCTTCCCAGGAACCTGTTTCAAGCAGTAAAAGCAGCAACACTATACGTCATACCATATCACAAGCGGTAGTATTGCCTGACGCTCAAAGTTCTCAGTCCTGTTTCGCGCCCATCCTGTGACGTCGAGGTACAAGGGATCCTGCATCCTACCGCTCTCAAGCTCTTTTGATCCATTGCTGTACCCGACCTCTGACATAGACGGTGTATCCAGCTCGCCTCTGCGCTGCTGAAAGATATCCATTTGATTTTCACACCTTCACTTCTTACAGTCTCTTTCCACTATGTCTGAACAGGACCAAAAGACAACTGAAGAATCTTCTTTTGGAGCCAACGCCGACGCTGCTGGATCAGCATCAGCTGCCGGAAGCCTCGGTCTCAACGCATCATCCAAGAAGACAGAGGAAAAGAAAAAGCCCAAGAAGCTCGGCCAGAAAGCCCAAGCCAACGGTGAGCCGACGCAGGAAAACACCCCACAGCCAACACCGCAGAAGATGAACAACGAACGATCTCAGTCGCGCGGCGGGTCAAGGCAGCCCAGTCAGTCGCGAGGACGAGGTCGACAGGGAAGCCAGCCACCGTCCGACGCGGACAGCGCGTACCGCAGTGACACAAGCCAGAAGCCGAAGAGGCAACGGCAGCGAAACAGAAACAAACAAGGTCAACAGGTTCAAGAACAAGAAGGCGGTGGCCTGCTTGGCGGCGGCGGCGGCGGACCACTCGATGCTGTCGACGAGGTCGGCGAGACTGTCGGCGGTGTCACGAACGGGGCTCAGGACCTTGTCAAGAACACGGCTGGCAGTGCATTGAAGAAGCCACATGAAGCAATTGGAGGTCTGCTGAGCAACAAAGGCGGCAAGAAAGGTGGACAGAAGGGGGAGGAAGTAGAGAAGAAAGATGAAGGCGACAACGAACAGTTGAGGCTGAGATTGGATCTCAACCTTGACGTCGAGGTGCAATTGAAGGCCAAGATTCACGGTGATTTGACGTTGGGTCTACTGTAAGTGTCCCGGAGCTCCTTTCTGATTGATCGATAGACGTTGACTAACCACGTAGACAGTAACTAATCATGGCGCCTCCACGACGAACGCTGCAGGCTACCGTAGCACTTGAAGACGCCGACAGCTGCGGGAGTCGCACGCAACACTCGGATGCGCCTACACACCTCATCACAATAATCAAAGCATGTCCATCATTATGCTCATAATGATGTCGCTCAGGGAGCAGAAAGGTGGCCACGACGAGATTTGCTTGGGGACCGGCGTAGACATAGGCATGTAGCGTATTCCATATTCACCACCTTCAACTGGAGACCCTCGTGTATTTTTCTGTCGCTTTGCTCGTCAGTTCACCCAATGTGGACGCTCTCCTCCTCCTGCTCACGTAGCCGTCATAAGATCCTCATCGTCTCGAGTGCGCGAGTATTAACGCCTGGCCCGAACGCCCATGCACTTCCGCGCCGGCATCGCAGCGACAGCTTGTCTGGTAACTGCAGCATCATTTCGCACGCACGCCGTTCCGCGACCGACTCCGCATTAATGGACTGCTTGGATATAGGAAGAGGTGAGAGGAGTGATATCGCATCTTGATCTGGAACGTATGTCCACGTTTACGCTACCTGCGTCAACGTCTACTGCGGTCCTCGAACGCGTTGAACAGAGCATCAGCAAGACCACGTACTTCATTCAGAGCGATGACACCGTACGACCGCATGACTAGACCGTGGCTCGTGAATATTTCATTATGAAAGCAACAGTATTTAAAACATGTTCATGGGTATCAAGTATGTCCTCCGCCATCCACGCAGGTCCGCATTTCAGCGAACCATGTTGCGCTCTTTATCGTTCGATGCACTATCGTCTTCTTCTTCCATATCCGTGCTCGCTCATCTTCCTGCAGCAGGACATGGTGTGCCTCACTCGTTAAGCGCAACCACTCTCCTAATTCCCGGATTCTGAACAAATATCTGCCTCATCTCCTCCGTAATCAACGTACACCCACCCCGATCGATACCCGGGCCGATCTTCTTTTTTCGCTCCTCCATGGCCCGCAACACCTCCCGGCTCGCCTCCCTGGACTCTTTGCCGATATTGTGCGCTTTCATGTAGGCTGCAAACGCCATTTTATCACTCTTCTGCCTCTCCTTGTCGTGGAATGAGTCGACGGCTTTGGAGGGATCGGGGACTACGGTGAGATTAAGGACATCGGTGGGATATACATTGTCGCCGTCGAAGAGTGGTGTGACGAGCTGGTGCTTCTTGTTGCAGAGGTAGCCTTGACGATCGTTTTGGCCTTTAGGATCTCGATAGCCTTCACGGTCGCGCTGGATATCGAGAGGATCTGGAGAACGTGTGAGTCGTGCCTATGTAAGTATAGGGACCTCTATTCAAGCAACAAATGGCCTTAGACGTGCCTACGCCTAAGGCTCCCCGCAGCAAATTGACTAGCTAGCTTTGCTTACCGACGTGCCGCAGAGCTGGTCCATCACCCCATTTCATGGCAATCGGTGCAACATGATCATGCTCAATGTGCTTCAACCAGTCGTCCCGCAGATCAAACGCTTTGGTCGTGATCCAATCGCCAGCTTGATCCTGCTTGAGGAATCGGCATTTCTTCCACCAACACGTGTAGCCTTCGAAGTCTTCACTGTTCGTCTCCTCCTGTGTGGGACGATGGACACGACCAATGTGGTGTCTTAAGGTGTCAAGGTTATCAAGCACTGTTGAGCATTTCTTCCATTTGCATTTGAACTTGTCTTTGCCTGAAGGGGTGGGATCGCGGGGTGGGACGTTGACCTTGATTGAATGCGACGCTGCCTGTGCTGCCTGGTCTTGTAGACCCTTGACTGAGGGGTACTTGTTCTTTGAGCCAGGAGGACGGCCCCGCCTTTTCACAGAGTGCGTTTCATCCATCGTTGCTTTGGTCGCAGGTGCAGGTTTCTCTTCCACAGATGCTTGGGGTGCTCGGGTCGGATCGAGGATGGCAGGAGTAGCATGTTCATCAGAAGCAAGCAAAGAGTGGCGCAAACCTGAAGGTTTGTTGACCTTTACAGGCAGCGATCGATCTTTATGCAATGAAGATGAAGGGTCTTGCATCGGTTTGCTGATGACAGACGGTGCGGGCAAGCTGCGCTTTTCCTGATCCGGTTGACGCGCTTTATCGATAAGATTGTGACGCGTCTTTGGCCTGCGCGGTTTCCTTTCTCCAAGTTGATACCGAGGCTTCGTCGCTAGGATATCCATAGGTTCAACCTCTGGAACCGGAGGACCACCTGGATCGATCTCGTCCCAATCAAAAGTACTCACATCTGATTCCAACTCAATGTACTTGCCTAGCATACCTGCCAGATGCACATTGAGCGGTCTTTCTAATGGATGCCGTCCGGACGCGATCAAGACATCTCGTGCCACTGTCTTCGGATCGTAGTACTGCTTCTCCAGCGCTATCTCGTTGTTCAATACCTTGGCCAAAATCAATTTTTGTTGACCTCTGCCATCAAAAATTGGCTCTTGCGGCTTGATATGGTTGTGGTTGTAGGCAGGGACGTGGGGATTAAATTGTATTGGCTGACCTGTTGCAGGAGCAAACCAGCCGCTAGGTGGAGGTGCATGCTGTGGTGGCCTCGGTAGCTGCGCTTGTTTTTGCCACATCTGCAAAGCATCCTCTTCCATCTCACCTTCGGAGTCAGGTCCTTCTAATCTAGGGTACTTGTCTGGTACCACATAATTCTCGTCTTCTCCAAGCTCACTGAGATCGATCAGCTCTGAGAAGTCACGTTTCCGAGCTGCTGCCTCTTTCGACCCCAGGGGTGGCTCTGGACGCGAAGGAATTCCTTTCGGCTTTGGTGTTCTATATGGAGAGGAGGGTAGTAGTGGTGGTGGTGGTGAATACCCGTAAGGTAAGAAATGAGATGCACCTTGCCCATCATAAGCTGGTGAAGGCGGTACGAAATGACTTCGAGGTGGCGGATGATACTGCGGGTGGTATACTGGTGGAGGGCCGGGGTAATGTGCAGGCGGCGGCGGGTATAGAGATTGCGCTGCTGTGCCCTGGCTCGATGCGAAGCCGGCACTCGTAGGCTCCGGCCTCGCAGCTGTTGCGGGTGTAGCAGGGTTTGATGCGGGCGTTTTGAGACCGGGAACACTATTCAAAAGTTCTCGCGCGAAATGCCCACGGTGAAATTGAAGGCCTTTGCCCTCCAGCGTCTCGCAAAGGGTTATGTATGAAGGGTTGTTCTCCAAGATCTTTTTTAGGTCCTCTTCCGTTAGCTCGATGTTCGCATTCTCGGGATTGGCCCTCAGTACGCGTAATGCGGTGCTGGTTAACGCGTTGCGTTTTTCTAATGGCCAGACTGTACCTGAGTTCTTCTCCGGTTGACCTTCTATCGGTGTATCACGTGGAGGCACGGAAGATTCGTTTACAGCACCAGGAGCGACTTGCGTTTTCTTGGAGGGTGTACGCCTGACGGTAGATGCCGACGTAAAAGCGGGCGTCGAAGCTTTAGCTTGCGAAGATTCCGTAACACCAACCGCTTTAGCGCTGGACTCATCCACAGAGTTTGCGTTGACTCTTCTATTGTACTTGTTCGGCCTGATCCTTCGCTCTGCCGGGAATCTACCGAGATCGGGCAGACCTTCAGGATTGTTCTCAACCACAACCGGATATCCATTCAGGTGTAGCTTACTACCATCAGGACCGACTTCACCTGGCTTCTTGCGCACGGAGGAAGTCTGTTCTTGAGAATCTTCCCCCTGCTGCTGTTGCGAGAGAGAAGATGCATGAGAGTTAAGTGCCGAGGCCGTGGATAACGATGGATGAGCTAATTGAGGTGAAGGGGACTGTATCGTGTTTTCTTGTGCAGATGTCCCTGGCTGGCGCAGATCGTTCCACAGCTTCCTGAACAGTGAAGG
Source organism: Herpotrichiellaceae sp. UM238 (assembly GCA_000315175.1). Classification (NCBI taxonomy): domain Eukaryota; kingdom Fungi; phylum Ascomycota; class Eurotiomycetes; order Chaetothyriales; family Herpotrichiellaceae; species Herpotrichiellaceae sp. UM238. Next base: position 263,949 of record AMYF01000030.1, on the reverse strand, counting down.
ATCCCTGCTTTGAAAGGCTTTCATCTTGTCCATTATAGCCTTCATCTCCATAGCCATAGCTTCCTGGTCGTTCGTTTCCGCATTCTGGGTAGGAGCGGCGGATTGCGTTTGCTTCTTTGAGGAAGCATCCTTTGCAGCGTCCTTTCGTTTATAATTCAATGCTTCCTCCCGCGAATTCTTTCTCTGGGTGTCTGCATCAGCCTGTTCCGTCCTCGTGGCCTCTGCATTTGCCTCATCTTCGGCTTTTCTCTTAGCTTCCGCTGCCGCCCTCTCGGCTTCTTGTCGCTTCCTTTCACGCTCACGATGATATGGATCAAAGACCGCGGTCGGGTCAATGAATGTAGGGGCTACGTCATGAGTTTCGGCGCTATAGGTGTAGTTAGTAGCGTCGCTTTCATGAGCCATGTCAACAAGATTTGCGATACTGCTGGTCTCTTGTATATTGCGCTGCGGCGCTACAGAAGACTGACGCTGCTGTGTGTTTTGATTAGTTGATGGGTTTACTGGTTGTATACCAATCTCCCTGGACGGAGTATGATGAAACTGTCTGCCGTTCGCATTACGACTCTGATTACCCTGGTCGCTGTGTCTTGACTCCCTTTGGTTGGTCGCATATGATTCACGAGAAGAGCCCATTGTGCTGGTTTGTGGTGAAGCCGTTCGCCGAGGAGCGCCGGTGGCTGTGGATCTCGCTGCAACGCTGGGAGAAGTCGCTGGGTTCGAAGTCTGTGACTGATTCGTATAGCGGCGACTAGCAGCGCCTGCAAGTGCTGCCGCGGCGTTCATGGCCACTTGCTGGCCGGATGAGGATCCAGAGGAAGCATGTTGGGGCACGGAATAAGATGATGATGCAGGTGGATCCACCGTGTATTGTGACTGAGTATCAAGGGGAGATCTGACACGGTCGTGTTGCGGATGAGAAGGCTGCCACCTATGGGCATAACCCTGCAGATCTCTAGATGACCTAGGCCTTGAGTTTGCCGCTTCTAAGCCTGAAGCATATGCGAGGTTGCTCAGACCCTCGGTCTGAACCTGCGACTGGAGCTGCTCAGCATTATTTCGGCCGTAGTAACTTTGACGATATGAATCATTCAACGACCGATTCCGATTCTGATTCTGATTCTGATTCTGGTATGCCCCTCCTCTCTGATATCCATAGTTTGTGCCTGGCGAATATGCATCGTGGGCAGAGTCTATGGCAGGGTTGCCTGAATAAGCGTGCTGGCCAGAATACCCGTACCCCGAAGACTCGTAAGACACCTGCACCTGATTCGACCCGGTCACCGAACCGGGGTACATTGGGTTGCTGGAGTTTCTGTTGGGGTAGGCATGGTTGCCGCTAGATGATTGTCTTGAGGAGTCATAATGATCAGATAAAGACGGGTATGACATCGGTATGCGCCCAGATGCAGTGTTATCTTCGCACAAGGAGAGGTTCCTGCAACGGCGCATATACTGTTGTCTGGCCGGGACGTCTCATCTTCGATCCACCATTCAGACACGAAGTGGTGTGTGAGATATTATATGTTCTGAAGACGCCCCGAGGTTGTACGCTTCAGTTCTGGGCGGCCCGATGGTGTCTCAGAACTCTGCGATACCACTCCAAGGAAGAGACACAAATCGCAAAGCAACCACGAACAAGCAACGCATCTACGACCCGTCGCAACCTACGCGCACGAGTCGATCGCGGAGTTTGTTCTGTTTGATCACAGCCTCGGGAAACGCCAAGGCCTCATATCCAGCCTCGCAGATCTCCCACAATTTGCAGCCGAACTGCGACTACCGCCTGCAACTTTTGACAAAACCAAGAATCTTGCGACAACACATCCTTCCGACCACAACCTAACTTCTACCAACATACAGCGTAATGGCCAAGCTCGCAAGTGGTAAGACAGTTTGCCTGTTGCATATTCACAGCATCTAATCATCGAGTCAGGTGTCGCCTCCTCGAGACGCAAGTCTCGCAAGGCCCACTTCAGCGCTCCTTCATCAGAGCGACGAATCATTATGAGCGCTCCTCTTTCCAAAGAACTTAGGGAAAAACACGGTGTAAGAGCGGTTGTATCTTGTTACTGGGTGTTCGTTGACAACCGGCAGGTCCGAAACATTCCAATCCGTAAGGACGACGAAGTCACCGTTATCAGAGGGTCTCAGAAAGGCCGAGAGGGAAAGGTGACCTCCGTCTACCGACTAAAATACCTCATCCACATCGAGCGAGTCAGCCGGGAAAAGTCCAACGGCCAATCCGTCCCAATCGGCATTCACCCCAGCAAGGTCGTTATCAACAAGCTCAAGCTCGACAAAGACCGCGAGAAGATCCTTGAGCGAACTAGTAAGGGCCGCGAACAAGCCAAGGAACAGCGAGCAAAGAAGGCCGAGTAAATGAACAAAGGTCGAGAAATATGTTTATACCCTCATGGTGTTGGCCGGCGATTGACAATTTCGTGAAAGCGACATGTCATGACCTGCTGCTCTCAGCACAACCAAGTGCTCTTGAGACCCAGCAGAAGATCCATTACAAATGAAGATCACATTTAACCAACACTGTCGGCTTTTTGGCCGCCCTAATTTCGCTTGTCTTGCACGAGCATCTGCGGACGGGGCCGCAGGACTCCTTTCCCTTCCCTTCCCCCTCCCCGTTTGCCAATATTATCTCCTTGCCAACCTTTCTTCTCCGGTGGTTGTCAAGGTATACGGTTGGCGCATATTGACTCAACATGTTTTCTTGTCTGCTTACGCAGCAATTGAATCGAAACATGCTCACCGGCAGACTGTCTACGAGGACCTGTTCCAAGGAGTTGCAGGATTTGATGGTGAGGTACAAAGACGAGCTCACGAACAAAATAGGTGGCTTATTTGGTAACGCTTCTCATTGGTTCACGGACCATCTACAGGTCACTGTGTCTTAAGGATGGCGTTTCTAACCTACCACTTCTCGCAATATGGTCGAATGTCAATCTCGTTCGTGAAGGACGTACGTGGCTGACTATGCAAGTGCCAGTACGAGTCGGCGATCTGTCGCTCAGCAGTCAGCACTCCGCGTCTCGTGTAGAAGGTAACACGTACCGCTTCTGGACTGATCTTTGCATCCGGAGCATCAAACTTCCAGTCCTTGGTTCTGGGAATGTCGATTACTCCATCAATGATAGCGTGGACAACATGCACGCCTTTTGGTCCAAATTCACGAGCTAGAGACTGGGACAAAGCCCTCATCGCGAATTTGCCCGTCGCAAAGCTTGAGAACATCGCTCCGCCTCTCATGGCGGCTGTTGCGGATGTAAAGATCAAGGTAGGTGGGTGGGTGGGAGACGCCTTCTCCGTCTCGAGTAGTAAGGGAAGAACTGCTCTTGAGAAGTGATAGCCTCCGAGGCTTACTCTGTTAGTGGTAGCTCAACAAGTGAATGTTGCTGTTACCCATTAGTGTTCCAACCCAATGAGAACTCCTCCTCTGTCAACTCCAAAAACGGTTTTCTGATGAACTTGCCTCCGACGTTGTAAATTGCTGCTGCAAGGTTGCCGTTGAAGCCGTCTTCATTCTTCAATCGGTCAAAGGCTGCAGTAACGCTAGCCCCATCAGAACAGTCCGTAGAAATGCCTATAGCACGACCCCCGGACGAGTTTATCTCCTTGACGAGATCCTCGTAGTTTGCTGGATTTCGTGCCAGAAGCACGACTGCGTAGCTCTTGGCAAACCGTCGGGCAACTGATGCGCCTCTTCCATATGGTAAGCGTAATTGCAGACGATCTGAGCAAGATGCAACCTACGTGCCTGGGCCAACGCCAGCAACAACTGCCCACATCTTCTGAGATGCCATATTGGGTTCACTCGGTGTTAGCTTTTCAACTTCAGTAGCCAGCCTGTTCCTTGCAGTGGTCACACTGCTGCTCATGAGAGATTAGCGGTCTCTCGTCACGGTTACACACTGCAGCTGCGAGTTCAAGCTTTGATATGAAATCAAACCGATTGTGCAAACGTTCAGCGAGCAGAGGGTTTATCACGTTCACCACCTGGTTTCAAAGCCTACCCCACAGACGAAAGCATGATGATGTGATGTGAAACCTATTCGCTGCTTGAAGGTGGAATTAGTCAGCAAGCTGGAGAAGCAGTGAGCCTTTGCATCACTCTACGACCGCACATGCGGCCAGAGCGACCGAGGATGGCGTAACGAGGATGGCGCAATACAGACTTCTGCCACGTGAGGTGAATCGAAGAACGAGTATTGCATCTCTCCTGCTCACCCTCTGCTGAATGCGCGTTGTTGCTACAAAAGTTGTTCTCGAATTCCTACGTCAAAATCCTAAGCCGAGACAAGGCTAACGGCCTCATTATAGCCAGACCTATAATCCTCCCTTATCAGACCTTTGGAAATGCTTTCGATATCATCTCACCCTTCTCCATCCCAGAATTGCCCCAGCTTTCTTCCCTCACACAAATGATTTGCATGCTGTGCTCGTATGAAATATTTTCCCCAAATGCTGACCACAGCACAGCGTAGTCGCAGACCAACAGTCACATGCAACGAGACCAAACCATTTTGTCTTTAATGCATTGGCGATAAGGTCGAGTACCTTTGGCTCTTCGTACCGCCCGTTCGCGCGTGAAACAGCGACTCAAGAAGCCCCAGTGACAGTCTGGTCGTCACACCACCCAGATGCAGACCGGTGCCACCACATCTACATTTTGAAACTGCTGAAACTGGTGAGCATCTTGTCAAGCATGCTAGGCTAGTCGCATGTTATATGGCGCAGGCCTGACTTGCACAGCAGTCTTGGACAAGTTACCCGAGCTAGTCACCGGATGTTCGAGCTGTGCTGGTATTCATTGCTAGCGGCACCGAGCAACGTCTGCACTACCATGTACCATCGTACCAAGATTTGCGACTCTGGCAATGTTTCTGAGCATGCTCTAGGCATGAACAATGCCACTTCTAGGAATTACTTTTGCGGGCATACTTTAAAGCTCTGCACGCCGTTGAGGATGAAATTTAAGAAGTTCTACAAATTATAAGAGACCGCGCGGAGCCCTTTTCTCATGAGTTACCTCGTCTAGGCCTCAAAGCCTCTGACATATTTGCTCCCAATTTGCCGCACATGAGAAACTAACGCGCGATGCAGCTGGAACGAAATCTCTATCAGATCTCGACTCTCTTCGATAGAGGGTCTGAGCACCAAATCATCAAATGATCCAAGCATCCACATCGTCGTAAAATGTGAACCATGCGCAGTATCAGCATCTTGATCCACCCGCAAGCACCTGATACTTCAGTGGAATCCAAAGTCCTACTCCGACAAAATCCGATGGGAGTCTAATGCAAGAAGCTACACGCTCTTTGCTTAACAGCGCAAAAAGCCTTTAAGACCGGTGAATGAACTGAGAAATTCACCGCTGAGTACAAAACTGATATGCAGAACAGTGCTGTTTGAAGATATCGGCGCGAAACACGCTGCGCCCTTGCGTGCCACAAACCGTAACACTAGCCCTGATTTCTGTTTAAGGGGTGGGTCGACCTCGCAATTCTTCGCTGCCTCAGTTTTACTCCCCGCTGTATACCCGGCTCATGTGCAGCAGCACACGAAAGTTTCAAGAACAGCTCTCAGAAATCTAATGAGGTGTTATCCTTTCTGTCAATGGATGATGTATGTTTATCTAGGGTGCGCCCCATGACTTGTATCCTCTTCTGATGCTAGAGTGCGAGACGGATGAGTCCTCTCCAGTGGAGCGGCCGAGCAAGAGAGAGCGGGAAATCCTGTCATGCCACGCCTCCCACCGTCAGAACATATACTGCGACAGAAAGGCCATGCCGTCGCTGCATGGCCGGAAATTGAGCAGTTAACCGGCTGCGAGGCTTAGTATCTATTGGTAGAGATTCTGAAGACCAAAATTCAGAGCACCCGCCAGTCGACATCCCGCACGGATGGCATGTCAGCTTCCGTCGTTGTTTTCAGGTCCCACAGCCACCAGTTGCCGACGCGCACGAGCAATTTGGTAGATGCTTCGTATCCTTGCAGCCCTGAAAGCGCCTTTTGGACCTTTGGAGAAGTATAGCCTCCCGGTACAACAATTTCCTGCAGAATTACCCCAGAGTAACTCCTTGACCATGTACCATGCGTCAGGATCACAGCATAGATGTTGAACCGAGGACTGTATTCTCCGAGGAATGTGCTGAGAGCTATGTCCTTCACCAAAAAGCGTTCTTCGCAAGAGTGGATGTAGATCCTTGCTTTTAACTTGGACAGATGCGTATGCGATATTTGGCTATTTACCAAATCTGGCCTGAAAGAAGCGAAAATGGCAGCTTCCGTGATCTCCACTGATCCATCCGGCAAAATCTCCCAACCAAGAGCACTAGGGTGACTCCTGGAGTATTTATGGTAGGCATTCCTCAATATCCTCTTCGGTCGGGACCTCGACGAAGAGAAGGGGAGCATTGAACCGATAGGCTTGAGTTCTACGGAGTTCTGCTCCGCATCGTTTCTGAAAACCTCCTTTGGACATACTTCAAATGTAGAACCTATGGATGTGAAGAATTTCACACCAACCTCATTTTTAACCTCTCTCACGAACTCAAGTGGAAAGGTCCCAAGTACAAGATTGTCCTCGTTTGGTCCGCTTCCATGCTCTTCAAGATAGCGGCTAAACCATTTTGTCGCTCCAAGCACAGACATTACGGCCTGGGCTCTGCTATGCTCGCAGAATCGCTGATTTGCAAGAGCCAAGATTGTGAGAGGTTCAACGTCTAAGATTTGTGTCATCTCGGCGTCATCAAGGATGAACTGAAGCTCGGTTGCGGCACGGGGCATGTCTGGAAGCCGAAATGCCTCTCTAGTTGGAAGAGATTCGGTTCTGTCCAGGACACCTTGAAGCTGAGAGTCAATCTCGTCGGCGGTGAATTTATGGGGAACTCGTTCAAACTCTTCTACCGTGAATTCAGCTACTCGCAAATGTTCCCGGTGCACCTGGAATCCAATTACGACGGCCACAAGGTTATCCAATGTGAACATCAAGTTCTTGGGACCAACAGCAAAGAGCCGCCAATCCTTTTGTGCTAGCAAAACGTGTGGACAAAGGCAAGCTTCTTGGAGAGTCCAGAGAGAAGAAAACCATCCTGATGGGATTGCTGATGAGAGAGATCGCCTTCCCGTATATTGGTAATCCTCAAACAAGCCAGTCGGAGTGATGTTAGCTTCCTTTTCAAATAGTTCAATCCAAGGCTCCAGCGCTGGGGTTCCAGCTCCGCTCTGACTTTTGGATTGTTTGAGAAATGTTGCAGCAAACCACAGCACTGCAATCTCGAGACCTTTCCAAGAAGCCACATCATTGAACCAGATGATAGCGCTCGATGCGTTGCTGAATATTTCTCCCTGGCGAGCAATCTCTGAATCTCGGACGCGGATATGCTCGGTGTCCTCGGTTTCTTGTGGGATGCAATAGAGGTCGATCCAGATGTACTCAGCAAACGGAACCTTCGAGTCCAATGTTTGGCCCATGGTTCGCACATCAAATCTGGAGTTCAGTGGAACTTTCCAAGGCACTCCATCAACATCTACTGCAGTTTCTTCGCGGAGCTGCCAGCGTCCCCATGTATGACTGACAGCTATGTATCTCGGTCGCTCGCCAGTGGCTGTGAGAGAGCTAACCTCGACCGTACGCTTGAGTTTGACGTCCCAGAGGTAGTGCGGCAAGCCTTCGCAACCTTTCTGAGCAGCTTTCTTATCCTTCAGCCCAAGCCAAGGACACACGGTCAAGCTAGTTCGCGTTGGCGGGATGAGCTTTCTCCTGCCTTGAGCTTCCGACGGTAACAAGCTCTGAGATCCGGCAAGCACATCTCTGAAGCTCAGCCACGCCACCCTTTGGTTGCATGCCGCGATTGATGCCCACCTCCTGGTTCCGCGGAGGCTAAAGTCGTACATTCCGTCTCTAACCAAAAACTCAGAACACCATAGAGAGAAAAGCGCCTTATGATAGGACGATTCCTCAAGCTTGGGGTCGAACGGTAGGCTCTCACTCTCGACAATTTTCTTCAGAGCGTCACCCATTTCGGCCGGTTTGTCTGCCAGATCTGTATCATCTATCAGTGGGGCCATAGCGGCTGTCAAAATGTTCGACGTAATGTCCTGTGACAGCTTCCTTTCCTGGATCTGGCCATCCCACCACTCACGCAGGAGCTCTAGTGATGTGAGTTGCGTTTCCGACATTTTCGAGACCAGCTCTTTACACTTTGCCTCGTCGAAGTTGCCCTGGCGCGGGTCGACCATTTGGATCATATGAACCCAGTTGAAGTACGCCCGTGTGTAGTACTGCCCATGCTCCGGCTTGCCCCATACTTGCTCAGCCACCGCTGCCAGTGGTCTTAGATCTTCGTTCGCCATGGCTAGTCATCACAGTGTTAAAGCGTTGTATGGATTGTAAAACCTCTACCGAGGCTGACCCCGTGCAGGTGAGCCGGGGTTTGCACTAGAGCAGGTTCCCCCTAAGCCGCAAGGGGTAGGGAACTCGATTCGGATTTCCCTCGTCTTGGCAGTGTCGCCATCCGCCGGCGCCACCTGCAACCAAGTTCCGACGTCTGAGCGACCGGAGTCAGGTTTCATTGAGACCATCAGCCTACACCAGTTTCATTTCCACTTATCCTCACCTGTATCTTCAAGATCCGTTTACACCGTCTGCGAATGTTCAACAGCTCTCTGCGCCGCGTGGCGCGCAATTGTCCTCACTCTGCACATCTTGCATCGCTGCGACCATCCCCAACCGCCGGCAATGGTCCGATAAGCGCACCCTTCACGACACACTCTCATCAGCGTCGAAATTCATCTTCTAAACCTCCAATACCACCGAACAACGGGCATCCATCCATTCCTACCACATCAGTGAAGCAAGTTGGCTCCCCTAGGTCGACTTCTGAGAAGAGGCCAGGCGCTGAATCGCGGTCATTGAAGCGAGGAAATGGGAAGGTAGCGAAGAGCGAGAAAGGCGAGAAGGTAGAAGTGAAGACGAAAGACAAGGAGGACTACTCGAACGAGTGGATGAGGGGCTTGCCTGCTGTTCCCAGCACTCAGCACCTGAATCCAAAGGGTGAGTAGCCCAATCCACAAGAAGCATACTCCCAGGCCGAAAACTGACAATGTGGCACAGATGTCTATGTAGCGTCCTTCTTCAGCACCCACCGTCCTATCTCCATCACCGGGCCCCTTCCTCCAGAAACCTCGATAGAGGACATTGACAAGATCTTCGCCATCCGCCCTCAACGACCGCAGTCGCAACGCAAGACGCAAGACATAATATACACACTCTCCTCGGCCGTGCAAAATCTCGACGCCCAGTTTGAGAACCAACAGCAGCAACAAAGTCAAGATGAAGGAGTGTCGCAAAGAGCAGACATTATCAAAGCTCTGACCCAACACAACAGCTCGAACCAATCTACTCAACAAGGTGACTCCAACGTTCACCACCTCGATGGCCAGCCACAAAACAATGGACAAATGCGGGTCGGCGGCAACGTCAAGCTTGTCATCCAAGCCCTAGCTCGACAATTCCGACCGTTCAACCCTCCGCCTGCGCCCACAGCCGCGCCAGAGGTTGAGTTCTTCGCACCTGAGACCGAAAGTAAGGAATCCGAAGTTGAGGCTCAAGCCGTTGAAGAAGCACAAGCGGCTGCTCTCGAGCAGGAAATTGCACAGCAAGATGTTCAGCCACTCCCCACCATGCACCAAATTACGCAACAGCACGCATCTGCGAAGCAAGAAAGCCAAAACACGTTTTTCACCCCGTCCTTCATCCCCGCGTCCTCCTATCGCACCCGCCGAGGCATGCTCCTCGCTCGGCACTTGCAACAGACCTCCATCCGCGATCCCACCACATCCCGCAAAGCGGTGAGGATACCGGGGATCGAAAGGGTGAAGATGTATTTGATCAGCGTGAAGAGGCAGAGACGTCTGAAAATGAAGAAGCACAAGTATAAGAAGTTGCAGCGGAAGACGAGGAACTTGAGAAGACGGCAGGGCAAGATCTGAGCAGGTCGAGGTTATCCAGCGTTTGCTCAGAGATACGCGCAAATGCTCAAGCTGTTACCCACTTGGCATCGGGCGTCTCGAAAGCAAATCCGATCATCAGCATATGCTTGCCAGACGAGTCCAAGACAGCAACCTTGCACCAGGCTCTGTGCGGGTGATTGTCGCGGCTTAGGCTGGACTGTACGTAGGTTGGCAAGAGCGCTAAATTCAAACGACCACGCACGGACAAAACTGAGGGACAAGCACCATCAGCCGCTTGGTACAAGGCAGTGCCCGGGGCCGTAAATCATTTACCTGTTCGTTTTCCTTTGTTCAAGCGTGCTGGAGGCCCCACGTCCATATTGTATGCACATACAGCACGATAGATAGACGGGTCTAGCATTGTCTCGCTTTGCATTGGCGAGGCGTCTACGGACGGCACGGGCGCGGCTGGCTCGGTCTCAGCAAGCTCGCTTCTGCATCGTACAAATCAATAGCATCTCGAATCCTGTCCGAGGGAGTCGCCTGCCCCCGGGTGTCTGTGTTCTTGACTTAAATTGTGTCTGCCGCCTTGCTTTGTTGTGTCCGAACGAAAAAGTATATATGCGTGTGCGTGAATGGTCAAAGGAGTGCAAGTCTCGGTAGATGTGGCTTGACAGATTCGACTCGAGCGTGGGAGTGGATGTATAGAGCCTCCAGAGTAATGAACCCGGTAAGTCGTCCTACTCTCTAGAGTGGCGTGTAAGGTCTCTTTCTAGGCCTTTACTGCTGGCTAAGGTTTTATGCATCTATGTAAAACTGGAAAATTAGGGTTAAAAGCGCTTGCTCGACGATGCAAGTCTAGGGAACCTTGTTTCTGTACACTAACCACGTTTCATTCTCTATCTGGCATGAAACGGCATTGCTCGCATGCCTTCGCTACTGAAACAAGTCGAAATTCTGAGCGCCGCTTTGGCCGTGCAAGAGGCATTCGTCTTCTCCAGCTGTCCCTTGCTAGTATCTTATCATCGCCGAAGTCTAACATTTTGTCAAAGTCATACAATGCGTTGGTTCGCATGCAGAAGGAGAATTATCTGCCACGATCTTCGTTCTGTTTGCTGCTGGTGGTGCTAGCTGTTTTCATGTTCAATTTCCAGAGGTCGATTGTTCTTGTACTTGTCGCTGTCGACACCTCCATCGTTCCTTCTATAGTGTCGCCGATGGGTCAGTTGGTGGATTCGTTCGCTTATCTGCCGCAGCTGACGTCGGTCTCGGCTTTCGAGTTCATCAACAGGGCAACGATGAGACCGTACAGACCCAACACTTCGGCGAAAATGAGGATAAGAATCATACCGACGACTGTCGAGGTATTAGTATTTGGTGCACCAGAGTTGAGAAGGCGGACATACAAAGCCTGGGCTGCTGGGCAGTACCTCGGACACCAGCATCACCAACAATGCCGATGGCGAATCCGGCAGCCAGGCCGGCAAGACCGACCGAAAGACCAGCGCCGAGCTGGATGAAGCCCGTGAATAGGGGCAGCTCTTGCTTCAGGCCGTCTGAGATCAGGACGGAAACGACTAGACCATAGATACCGATGATACCAGCCATGATGACTGGGACAATGTCTGGAAGGCTCGGTCAGTCCCCAATACTATTGTGCTAGATGTTGTGATGCATACTCTTGACGATCAGATCTGGCCTAAGGACACCCATGGCAGAGATACCAACACCAGACTTTGCGGTTCCATAGGCGGCGCCGAAGCAGGTGAAGACGATGGCGGAGGTGCAGCCCATGGCACCGAAGAAAGGCTGTATAAGATTTCATCAGCTTCTTGTTCTCGCTTGACATGGAAGCCATCGGAGGTCAGGGAGAATGATTGGCGTCATCGCATTCGCGTCGAGGTTAGAAAGATGAAGGACAATAACGTACCGCATAGACAGGGCTATAAGGATAAGATCGTTAGCATACACCTTCACAAGGGAAAGGGGGGTAAATCTGGCAGCCTTGGTGTAGCAGAATGTGCTTATCGAAGCACATGCAGTCTCTGCCAACCAGGAATGGGGCAAATGAAGGAGGATCGTACCAGAGATCTGTAGCCATTGTGTTGGTATCGAAATGATTATCCTTCTACGAAGAGCGATTAAATCGGTTGATATACTTTGGATAGACTGATCGTAAGCTGGATATGTGACAGCGATGATAGATTGCGACGAGGAGATGGAGTCGACAGTCGAAGGCAGGTGCTACAGTCGATGATGTTGGTCAAAGACGAGAAGCTGCAAGATCGAACGGGCCAAGCCAATTAGCGCCTGCCGCAGCAGCATGCACATCAAGATCCGCGAACCATGAACAAACAGAGCAAATACCCACTTTGCCTGCTCGCAGCTGCCTCTGGAAATATTTCTCCAAAAATTGCTTTGCGACGCCGAAGAGCATACTACCACAACTTAGTAATTTTGTACAACGGCAAAGGGCGAGCCAACGCAAGGAACCCTTTGCTATCAAGGAGTTTGGGCCAAGAATTTCACTTCTGTGTACATTTTGAATCCAGTCACGACACGCTATGGCTGACAATCCGTCCGCTGCCTGGCCGGTCGCCGATGAGGCTCTTTCGCAGAAGATCTTGGACACTGTTCAGCAGGCTTCCCACTACCGGCAGCTCAAAAAGGTACACGCTTCCGTTCTGACCTTTTGATCGCTTACTTATTTGTTTCACAGGGAGCCAACGAAGCAACCAAGACACTCAATCGCGGTACATCCGAGCTGATCGTCCTCGCTGCTGATACTTCACCACTCGCCATTCTGCTACATCTTCCTTTGCTCTGCGAGGACAAGAACGTTCCATACGTTTATGTCCCGTCCAAAACCGCCCTTGGTCGAGCTTGTGGTGTCTCCAGATCTGTCATTGCTGCTAGCATCACCACAAACGAGTCGAGTGACCTGATGCCACAAATCCGAGAATTGAAGAATAGAGTCGAACGGCTGATGATCTAACAGTACCATCTGGCTGGTCTCGGAACACTTAGTCATGTTCCAGTGTCGGAATATTGCAATTGCGCCCATGGATGTGGAGGATGCCCAGCATGACTTGGAAAGGGAAGAATCTACGACGCCGCCTGAGACAATGCAAAAACACACGTTGACTGTTTTTCTGATATTCCTGATGTCTCTAACTTCATCTTCCAGCACGGACCTCATCTGGTGACCTCAAAATTACGATGCCAAAAGTAGGTGTTTGAGAATATTTGACCGGTTAACGTTGTACTTCAAGTCAGGTATAACTTGCTTTCTGTGTGCAATTCTTAGTCTTTCTTTGCTTACTGCCAAACTCTGCGGCACTCACTGGCCCAACACCCCACCAGGGGATCACGTGTCGATTACTCCTTTACCTTTCACAAACAATGCGACAATACGGCGTTGTTCAGATTCACCTGGCTTTGTTGCATTCCCTCAAGCTGAACGACTTCTTCCGCCTAGCCTAGGTCTAGCCCGTGTTTTCAACACCAGCAGCTAGGCGTTTCGGATCAATTGGCTTTACTCTCAACTCCAGTATACACAGTTACTCGCCGGACCCATTTATTCCTTTTGTCAGATGAGAGGCTCTGAAATGTGAGCTCCTGCGCTTCTTGCTTGCGCCAGCAAGCATTAGAACCCCGCCGCAATGACTGACGCCTGCTGCAGTCATTCAACGACAATGAAAGTGAATGTGCAACTGGAAAACAGACGCGACTTCAAGTATTGCGGTCCAAAAATGTCACCCTCACCCGTTCGCTGTGCCGCATGGGCAAGAAAAAACGATGCGTGCTTTGTGTCTCAAGTCATTTCTTCCATTTCCCGACTGCGCCGTCTTGAAAAACGGCAAAAGCATACACACATACCACAATATTCTCAATTACTTTCCCTCAACAACACTGGTTCGCCCATCATCCACCGTTTCACGATTTCAGATACCTTAACATGGGTCTCAGAGCCAGTATGAAGTCGAGCCTCAAGAGGCACATGATCGATCCGGCTCGGAAACTAGTGAGTAGGCTCAAGCTTAATGAGAAGTCTTCTGGCAAGACTTGTGGCAGCACCAACGACACCCCTCTTCCGACGCCAATGAGAATCGTGTTAGCCTCAGCTCCGACTAGCTCACAGACCGCTGGGCTTGGAACAACTGAACAAACGGCTACAGCCACAACAACTCAAATATCAAAACTGCCGCGGCACGTGAGAATTGCTTCCGCAGACTTTACACTCAGCTTCTCCGGAATTTTGAGCCTCAACAATGACGGCTTCTCGCGCTTGACATGCTCCTCAGCCATTCCTTTCACATCAATTAACGAGAGCTTAACTAAGACCTCCAGAACAAGTGCCAATGTTGGCAACTGCTGCGCAGAATCCGCTTGTCCTCCTCTCACTCCTCGAAACAGAAAAAGATATATGACTACGTCCTCTGGAAAAGCTCTCAAATTGCCTAAGCTTTTTACGAGTCGATTTCGAGATACCGAAGGCTTCTTTCAACCAGCTATTTCCTCATCAGCTCTTGTGTCTACACAAGGACTGGCAGTATCACGAATCTTCATACGGCAAAATAGAATAGCAGATCCAGTAGGTACTCATCGTCAGGCGAATTTGAAACGTCGTCTTCTCTTCCCTGATCCACCCTTCAAACAGATACAGTTTCCCAAAGCCTCGAGCCCTGTCTCAGTAAGCATTTTGCTTGCCGAAATTAGTATCGAGCGCGAGTTGATCATTTTTGAGCAGAGCTTCACCGCTGCTTGCTTCTTCACATCCTCACCTTTTGCAGATTGCAGAATCCACCTGCAAAATCCGCTACGGCCTTCATACCAGGCGATGAAAACAACACCAAGGTCGGTTCTATGGTCACGTTTCACTTGCACGAAGTACTATACAGGTGCTGCATTAGAAACTGGCTGGCCCGCTTACAACAGAGAGAGCACTTTAGGATCCCGCTTTCTTGCCTGGATCGAAGCGCGGAAGGCACGGGTCGCAAAACCGGTCAAGTACTTCGTTTCCGCTCATCTGGGAGCTAGACGAGAGCTATCAACGCTCTCACAGACAAACGCGCAGCTGCGCCGATGGGGCACTCACTTCTATGTATCATGGGCTCAACTATCTGAGGATTACCAAAACCTCTACGAAAATGCTCTCCAACTTCAGCAAGTGGCCGAGGGCCTTGCATATCAACTACAAGAAACACAGGACGTAAATGGACAGCTAGAAGCGCATATTGCAGCTTGGCAGCAGTATTGTAAAACATCACAAGATGCATGGGCGCTGCAGTATATGCAGCTCCAGCGCTTTGCCGAAATTCAACTACAAGAGGTGGCTTCAGCGCACAAATGCTTTAATGCAGTACAAAAGGAGCGGGACCAGGCTAATTGTGAGCTGCAGCAAGCCCGTGAAGAGTGCTATGAGGCATGGAACCAGCGAGACCACGCACAGCGTGGATGGCAGCAAGCCAACCAAAACCTCGCGCAAGCCATGCAAATCGGCACTGACAAACATCAGCGACTTGAAGACGAGCAGGCAACGAATAAGCGCCTCCGAACGCAGCTTGATGAAGCGCAGGACAAAATAAATGTCTTGTATGCCTGTCTCGAAGCGAAAGAAGACAAGCTCAACCGTATGAGCGAGGAAGTGAAGGCCCTTGAGTCGAAGAACGGTGACCTCAACGAGCAGGTGACGACTGCTGAATGGGAGACTTTGATCAGCGCTTCTCAAGAGTTGAAGAGAAAGAGAGCTGAGCACCTGGCTGACTACAAACAAAATCTCTCTCTGCAAAATATCGCACTTCAACAGAAATTGGATGCTGAAGAAACTGACGCTAAGTACTACAAGAAGGCTTGCGCCAGGGAGGAACGAGCGAAGATTGAGAGTGAAGAAGAACTCGCTGCTCTTCGCGAGGAATTCAAGCATGTGACGCGGCAGCGAGACGCGATGCTTCAAGAGGCCGAGCCACAGATCGGAGCTCTGGTTGAGGACTGTGTGAGAATGATGAGCGAATTGGATAACGCTCGAGGTCAGAGCGATAGTTTGACGGCCCAGTCTGAAGCCAATCACGAGACAATCACATGGCTGCGGCGACGGAATGCGGAGCTCGAGCAACAGAATACGCATCTTGAGTTTCAATGCAGCACATGGAGGAGGCGATGGTCGACGCTGGGATTTCGGTTCATTGCTCCTGAACGAGAGGCACATATGGTTGCTGAAGCCAACTATGGATTTTGAAAGAAGATCTGAAGTGCTGGGATGTTGTTAAACAGTGTTGTACTGGGTAACAGGGGACATGCGGAAAGAAGCTGAAAGGGGGTGAGGAAGATCATCTGTGTACGAAGCTACGACAGTATACTGAAGAACGATATTACAAACGATCACTGGTGATCTGTCCAGACGCCGGCAAGGTTGATGAAGGAGGGTCTTGATTTAACGAAAAGGTGGTAATTGCATTGTTGGAAACGGCAGCGTCTGAGAAGCACGTCTGGCTTGCTTGTCTGAAACTTTACTGTTAAATGTTCCGGTGGTTGCATGCTGGTCAAGCTCCACGAACAGGTATGAAACATGAGTTGGAGGGGCTGAGTCTGACGCATTGCGACTGCAAAAATCACCCACCGACTTAAGTCGCAGATGTTCATTTCCAATCTTCGGTGATCCCTAACAATCCTGACTCCCCACACAGGCAGTAGGGTTCCTTCCGCTTCTCTAACAAGAGTAGTACTGCCCTATACCCCATTCGCAAGATCAATGTCTGAGGTGGACTCAGAGCCGGTGAGCCTATCTCTGTCATACAGCAGCCCCTCTGCCGACGACTCAGTCCAGATCGTATTAGAAAGGACGAATTGGCCTTGACACAACGTAAGTCTAAAGCCTCTGGGATTCCGAGTACCAGTGCCATCTGTGTCTGAGTTGCAAAGTAGAAAGCATACCTATGGAGAATGAAGACCATTCAAGCGCTAGCCCGCTGCTCAAGGTGGTCCACAGTATATTGAACAACCGTCAAGCGGTCCCCAATGGGTTGAAGAATGGAGTAGCCAGTCTGCAGCATTGACTCCTATATGCCTGCTCTTCATTACGAGTCCCATCGGTACGGTGCCATCAGTCTCAGCCACCCAGCTACAAATGCGGACCTCTGGACAAGAACATCTGTATGAGCTCTACCAGATTGAAGAGATATTGTATCATTTGGAGCCGCAGACCTCAAGGACGACGGTAATGAGCAGGCTAAGCCTCAGCGGACTTGTATGCAAACGACACCACCCTGCCGTCTCAACAACGCCTAAACTCCTTCGCTAATTTCAAAATACAAATTAATGTGAGATTCATTAGTCCATGGCAGAATTGCCGATTTTGTCGTTGATGTCAAGCACAGAGTACTGCTTGATGAGGTTTCCTTCTCCGCCTTTCGCCAGGTCGATTTCAAAGACATAAAAGCCACCTTCATTCGTTACGACCATGACCTGAGGAGTGTTGCTCGACATCGCAACCACGGATCGTACAGGCCCAGTGGACTGACCAGAAGCAGGCTTCGGTAACCTGATCCAAGCGAAATCACGGGACGGTTCCCACATCTCAGCAACGCCTTTCGGCAGATAACCACCGAAGCTGCTGGCGAAGCTCGTCCCCACAGACTGCGAGGTCCTCCGGATCATGCCCATCAATGTGCCGTTGGGCCTTCTTGATACTAGTGCGGATGGATCCTCTTCTTGTCCTTCATCACCGCCAAAATATGGATTGGACTCACTACTTTGGCTCGGTTGTTTCGGACCAGGTGACATTGGCCAAGTGGGTGAAGTTGGCTCATCTCCAGTAGCCATGTTGTGTGGCCCAAGCTTGAAGATGTGAATCGTCTCGGATGCTGAGGAGACACATAGCAAGGTTGATGCAATATTGAAAGCCATGCTGTAGATCCGAGAGGGCATTGAGCCTCTTCTGAACTGATAGAGCTTGTGGCCGTCTGGTATTGAGAAGACTCGTATTATGGTGCCCTTGTCTGATGCTGTTGCCATGACCGTGCCTTCACTATTGAAGATGATGCAAGAAAGAGGTGATTTGTGGGCTTCGACCACATTGATAGCTTCCAACTTTAGCGCATCGAACAACAGTATCTCACCAGAAGTTGGTGAGATGTGCGTGCTGTTTGGAGGGACGTGGGCTGGAGCGGAGGCCGTCTTTTGCGGCAAAGGATATGCCAGGTAGCAATTTTCGGATGACGGGGAGAGAGCACAGATTGCGGAAGGGTTCGGAGAGGTCTCGATAGTATAGAGGAGCTTCATATTTTGGATATCGTACATATACATCTGATCTTCGAGCACAACTACCAGCCGTTTCCTGTTCATGCGGATGGCCAGGACCGAAGTAGCAAATGTCATCTCGCATATTAACGAGTCTCTTTTCGTGTTTTTGATCTGGAGACGTCGAGGAGACAGGACCAGGGCCACCAGCGAGGAAGAGAACAGCACCTCGACCATTGCGATATGCCCTTCTCTTGTCTCATAAGTTTTTGCGAACGGCTCTGTAGCAAATAGCCTGAAGCCTCGAGAGGTACCTGTACGTCTCAGTGTCGACCCTGCAGAGTAATAGCTCGCACTCACCTACAGCCAGCTGGCTGTAGTCCTGGTTGAAAGTCACAAAGTTCATCGCCATGACTGCGAGTGGCATGTGCTATCCAGATGCCAACGCTGTATTGTGATTGTGCTGTGGTATTTACTCGGGCAAGCGATACCATACAGGCGATCCACGATGCTGCTAGGCGCACCACATCATTTTCATGGAACTGCCATGTCGTTGAGAAATCATAGCACTCAGTGCTTCATGGTCCTCACAGGCAGCGCAGCCAACAAAGAGGCACCGAGGGCACTCTTGAAGTATTAGGAAGTCACCTCCAGCATGTGACGTTGTATTGTGCCTGACAGCCAACGATGTCGCGCCTAACACTGCTGAGCTTACAGGCATTATCGGCTCCACTTTCCAGTGATCCATAGGCGCGGAGAACCCGTCGGCTGCTGCTTGTGCTCGGATGAGTCACTGTAGCGAGCTTTACGATGAGTGGAGACCTGGAAGACTATTGGCATCTGAAGAAATTGGTGCTCTCATCACCAACTGCTTCGCTGTCTCTGAAGACCTGGACCGACACGATGGATGTTGACAAAGAGGCACCACGAGGTACCAAGAGAAGTGCCTCAGAAGCTGGATTGCCACCTGAGGCTCCTCGGCGCATCAAGGCATGTTATGAGTACGACACGTAGGGATCTTGTAGAGCTGATGGGAGTCAGCCGCTAGATCAAGATGTCATCAATAAGATCGCTGCCGGCGAGATCATCGTTGCACCTGTAAATGCCCTGAAGGAGATGATGGAGAACTCGATCGATGCTGGATCAACGGCTATCGAAATCTTGGTCAGAGATGGAGGATTGAAGTTACTTCAGATTACAGACAACGGGCACGGCATTGAGGTTGGTGGGTCGTGAGACTGACTCTATTCTGCTAACGATGAGCAGAAAGATGATTTACCTATCCTGTGCGAGCGCTTCACTACGTCCAAGCTCAAAGACTTTGATGATCTCAGATCCATCGGCACCTATGGCTTTCGTGGTGAAGCACTTGCCAGTATCAGTCATATTGCCCATCTCAGAGTCACAACGAGGACTGCTGGTTCAAGCTGTGCCTGGCAAGCTCATTATCAAGATGGAAAGCTCGTACCTGCTAAGCCAGGTCAAACTCCTGATCCAAAGCCAACAGCTGGTCGGCCTGGCACTCAGATCACCGTCGAAGACCTGTTTTACAACATACCCAACAGACGTCGCGCTTTTCGGTCTCCGAGTGAGGAGTATACCAAGATCCTGGACGTCGTTGCACGCTATGCCGTGCACTGTGAGCACGTTGCTTTCTCGATCAAGAAGCACGGCGAGGCCGGAACAGGCTTCTCCGTACCAGTAGTGGCGAGCAAGATCGATAGAATCAAGCAGGCCCATGGTGCTGCCATTGCAAAGGAGCTCGTCGAGTTCAGGACTGAGAACGACAAATGGGGCTTTAGTGCATCCGGCTACTGTAGCAATGCCAACTACAGCGGGAAAAGAACCACAATCTTGCTCTTCATCAATCACAGATTGGTTGAGTCATCAGCAGTCAAGAAAGCCGTCGAACAGGCTTACCAACTTTTCTTACCCAAAGGAGGCCACCCTTTCGTGTACCTCAGCCTCGAGATCGACCCAGCGAGAGTCGACGTGAATGTCCATCCCACGAAAAGAGAAGTCCACTTTCTCAGTGAGGACGAAATAATTGACATGGTCTGCGAAGACATCAAAGAACGTCTCACCCAAGTCGACACGAGCCGGACTTTCAAGACACAAACACTAATACCGACAATCGGACCCAGCATCATCAATCGCCAACAATCCCGACCTGACGACGCCGACGAAGGAGAAGAAGAATTCAAGTCACCAGCAATGCCAAACCCACGTACCCCAGCTTCCAAACGGCCTTACGAAAACAACCTTGTCCGCACAGACTCCAAGCTCCGGAAAATAACTTCAATGCTTCCACCCGCCCTAACACCCTCACACTCAGTCGACAAAACACCGGACTATCCAAATCAACCTCAGCCTGCCTTTGCAAACTCTCCTGCAGGCGTAACGTACCTAACAACAGCCCGCGAACAAGTCAAAGTCCGCCTAACCAGCATCAAAACCCTCCGCTCCCGTGTCCGTGACGCCCTCCATACGCAACTAACGGAAATCTTCGCTTCCCTAACCTACGTCGGCCTCGTAGATCCTACACGCCGTCTTGCAGCCATGCAATCCGGTGTGGACCTCTACCTCGTCGACTACGGCATGATCGCCAACGAACTCTTCTACCAAATCGGGATTACAGATTTCGAAAATTTCGGTGCGATTCAACTACGTCCCTCAGGCGCGGATCCCTTGCCGCTGAAAGACATTCTTCTCGTGGCCGCAGAACTTGAGATCGAAACCGATGAGTCAATGGCAGGTCTACATCCAGAAATCGTCGCGGCAAAGGTCTACGAGCAGTTATATTCCCGTAGGGAAATGCTAAAGGAGTACTTTTCCCTTGAGATCGATGAAGACGGCAATCTTCTGACAATCCCTCTGCTAATCAAGGGGTATCTACCGTGTATGGGGAAGTTACCAACATTTTTGCTCAGACTTGGTCCGTTCGTGAACTGGACGGATGAGATAGAGTGCTTTAGGACATTTTTGATCGAGTTGGCGGGTTTTTATGTGCCGGAGAAGTTGCCGCAACGAAAAGTCAAGAATAAGACGTCGAAGGGAAAAGACAAGGAGACACAAGATTTGTCGTCGCTGGGGGAGGCCGCTGATGGTAATGCGGATGTATCGATGTCGGACCGCGCCGAAACAGAGTCTGAAGAAGCAATGGCCGAGGATAGGGTCAAAGAGCAAGAGGATGACATCGGCGAAGACCCAGATATCACGCGCCGAAGACAGGAGGTCGAATATGCACTTGAACATGTGCTATTCCCTGCCTTTCGATCACGATTGCTGGCTACTCAGGGGATGTTGCAAGGCGTAGTCGAGATCGCGAATCTGAAAGGGCTATATCGTGTTTTCGAGAGATGTTAGCCGGCATAGGGCTCTGCTTCGGTCAAATGTGCTAGGCTGGAAGAAAGCACGAGCGCAGCAATGGTCGTGTCTAACACCGATGAGAGGGCCGTGCGTAAGGACACCTTCAACTGTAATAATGCTAGTCTCAAGAAAAATGTAAAAAGTATTAAATAAAATGACCCAGTATGCTATGCTCTGTTGTAACCAGGCATTCTTTGCAGAACACCAAAATCTCGTCCATGTTTGTTCTGTACCATGCAAGGCATTTTCGCGAACGACCATCGCATCCGCAATGATTCCGCTCCTGTCTTGTTTCCCTGTTGCTTCCGTACACAAGTCACACAGGCTCCCTTTCACAAGCCGGCCTCAGCGCCTCCAAAAACCTCCTTCCTATACCGTCTCACATCATCACACACCTTCTGATCCCTCCTCTTCACCTGCTCGAGCGCCGCACGGTCCGGCTTCCCTCCACCGAGCCACAGACCCGAGAGATCACCGCACGCCATCTCCTCCATGGCTCCCCAGAACCTCGCTTCGACATCGAACCCGAACACTTCCACCGCCCGGTCCCTCGGCATCCAGCAGCGCACCGTCTTCCCGCTCGAGTCCCTGGTCGGCGTCCGCACGTTGTTCGGTCCGACCTCGTCCTCGAAGATGGTGAAGGGGTCGAATTTGGGCCAGTTGGCGTGCACGAAGAGCGGCTTCACCGCGCCGTCAGGTCCGCCTCCACCTCCCGCGTTTTGCTGCGACGCACCGACACCAGCAGCAGCAACAGCGCGTGTTGGGTGCGCGATCTCCTCTGGGTTCTTGGCTGGTGGCGCGCGCGGTTGCGCCGTCAAGTAATCCGCCACCGGGTCGTGCTGGACCATGGCGGTCCCGATGTACTCGCCGTTGGAGTCGTGGCGACCCAGGCTGCCGACGGGGTGGTGCACGAAGTAGAACTCGGCGTGGAGTGCGGCTGCTGCCCAGGGGAACGTCTCCTTGTCGCCTTGGCCTGGGCCGCCCTGGCTTTGGAGGAGGTAGTAGTACTCTGGGCCGTAGAAGTTGTAGTACGTGGCTAGCATTATGGAGAGGCCGTGGCGGCGTTTGCTGTACATCAATTCGCCTGATTCCGTTGCTGGACGCGCGTTCAAAGGCGGAGGCGAGGTGATTTTGGCGATCTCGAAGAAGTACGGCGACTCGCTTGGGTACCAAAAGTCAGGCCAGAGGACGAGACCGTGGGTACTGAAGGGTGGGGAGTGGAAGAGGGGTGTTGGGTCTGAGACGGGCCATGCGTCAGAGTCGAGGAGCAGGATGTCTTCAAAGGAGGAGAAGAGGATGCTGAAGACTTTGTACTGGTAGGTTGAGAGCTGCACGGTTGTGTCGGAGGCGGTGAAAATGTCGGAGAGGTACCGGCATTTGGCGTCCAGTTGGGGGAAGACCTGTGTGCAAAACGTGGTCGTGTAGGGTGTGGGTTTGTTGAGGAAGATCTCGACGGGGAGCGTGGAAGATGTCTTTCGCAGCATCAGGAGGGAGATGCTCAGGACGGCCAGGAGAGATTCGGAGGCTGTGGTGACGATGCCGCGGGTACCGGGATTGTATACGAGATTGCCAGACTCCGAATTGGCAAGGGCGCGGATGTCGGTGACGAAATTACTGTGTGCAGACTTCATTCGGCCGATGTCAGCATCGTCCATCCAGAGGACGTCGGGACGGGGTCGGACGCGGTTGGGATCATAGCCAATCTGTGGGTTTCGAGGGACGACGAGGTCTGGCCTCTTGTTGCATCGTGGGTTATTGTTCAGGATGAGACTGTAGAGATTCCGCCAGAAAAGGGCATGTTGCGAGACAAGTGGATTAAAGGAGAGTTCGAGGGCCGTTGCTTCGTGGAAGCGGGTTGACGATTGGCTGATGCTAGCATGTTGGTGGACGGCGAGGTACAGGATGCATAGACAGACAACTGCACCCAGAATTGCAAAGTGTCGTCTTTTCCGTCTCGTCGGTCGCCATTTGAGCATTTCGTGTAAAATGTTAGCTGACGTCCTTCCAATGTTTCGGACCCCTTGGCACTAGAATCGTGATCTCACAGCAGAGCATGACGAAGGTGAGTAACCCTGGCTACCACATTAATGGATGACTGTAGGGGGACAAATTTGTGAAGGTAATAGACACTCAAAAGCAGATTTGGATGTTGGATAAAGCTCATCAAATGTGTGATGCATGAAGAAAATAAAAGCACGTAAGGGATTGGGTAAGGAAACATCGTTCATAGCGGAGCTCATCAGGTGGAGAGAGATGGAACAAGACCAGGAGGAGTCCTGGCAGCATGCGACCCTTTGAACTGCGAACACTCCTTCTGTTGGCTGCACCATCGAGAAAAACCCGCCACATCCGCTTGTCTCACGTGCTTTCGTGGCAAATTGGTAGTGGTTTGAGATGATTGGCAAGGGGAGTTTTGGGAAACGGAATGAATCAATAGAAGGCAAGGACTTATATTTGGAAATGGGGAAAGCCTGCTTGTTTCATCTTGGCCAAGAATGGCCGGCAGGCGTTTCCCGTGCAGATCAGGCCAGCGTCGTGACCCTATTTGCTTCTAAACAGTGCTAATGTCTTCGACAATTGTACATCAATGGGTTTGATTCAGTCATACGCTCGTGGTGGTCCTGTACAACACGCAGACAAGAAGAATGACCCAAACTCCCATGCTCCTGAACTGTGCTCTCGCTTTTGCCTTTCAACGCCTCACCACAACAGCTCTGCAAAACATGTCGTCAAGAGAATCAATCAATTCAAAACGTCTCTGAGCATTCAGTCCATGCCGCGTCACTTCCAGTTATCCTCACAGCATTTTCGTCACGTTCGTCGATCCTCTCCTGCACACGCATCTTAGGCGGAGGAGCCAGGTGGCCATAAGGACCTCCTACCCGCTTATTATGCGTCTTCGAGTAACAGGCATCGCGATCTTGCTCCATCTCGCTGGCATCGGAATAGGTCTCCCAGTTCTCACTACCACTGGCAGTGGTCCCCGTCGTCAAATTCGAGGAAGTGTTGGAGGTTTGCCTTGAGGCAGCTCTCGCGGTATTCTGATGTATTGAGCCATGGAAGTTCATATGATTTGCATGTTGCTGGTAGTGCTTCTCTCGATCAACCAAAGACGCTGAGACATAGGACATTCGTTCCCGATCGTCGTACACGTCTTCTGGACTAATAGGTCGCACGAACTTACTGCTTGTATCGGAGTTGTTTGAGGCAGAGAGCACGCTCGCCGGTCTTTCTGTTTGACTGTACGTTCCTAGAACCGCCGGCATCTGTTCCTGAGGCGGGTCGAACAAGTTTCGCATTTTTGGCGGAGGAGCTCGTGGTGGCCCCATCGTCCTAGCTGATTGTGCATAGTTATGCTGGACCATGGATGTGTCGCATGACTGGGCTGACTGAGAAGGAGCAAGTTTGCGGCGTTCAGGAGAGTTACTGCCATGCTGCAGATTGCCTAGCGGTACTCTCGCGGGGATCTTGGAAGGCGACTGCGGTATTCGTGAAGGTGGTTGATGTGGTTGAGTGATGGAAGATGGTTGGTTTCGGGCAGCAGGCGGTCTTGTGATGGTCGGTGTTTTGGTGACGGGTCTCGACTGAGGAGCATTGCCAATAACGCTTTTCGGTCGCGGTGGCTGAATTATCTTGGCCGGAGCAGGGGCAGCTTTTGTTGTTGGGGTAGGTCCGGGGGTCTTTGACCGCGGTGGAATGCCATTGGGAGTTTTGGAGCGGGGTGGTGGTGGTTTTGTTGCTTCGAGAGCTTCGAGCTCCTCAAGGTAGGGCTCTCCGTGCACAAGAAAAGGCCGACCGTATTCGTCCTCGTACTTCTGCAGAGTCTTTGACAGGTCAGCGGCAACCCTCGGCAACTCCTTTGCAATACGTTTGCGCATCTTCTCTTCTCGCAGCAACTTTCCAGGGTCTCTCTTCTCGCCCTTCTGAGGCTTGAGCAGCAATCGAGAAGCGTCGGCAGCCGAAGCAGCCAGTGCATCACGGTCGGCAATAAGAGATTTGTGCTTCTCGATTTGGACCAGAATAGGCGCTCGTTGTTCTTTCAAGGTCAATAATCGTTCGATCTCGGCTTCGTGGGCAGACAAGAGCGCATCGCTGTAGACGTCGGAGAATGCTGGGGTGAAGTCGAGCATTTCCTCTTCGGAGAAGTACAGTGCATCCCACAGCTCCTGGATCCTTAGTCGCGCATCTTCCACGAACAAGTGCAGATTTTGACGTTTCAGCTCGTTGAGTCGTGCCAGTTCGTCCTCGAATTCGTTAATGGTCCTCAAACCACATCCTCGATTGGCCGCCAGGAATGCTTTGCGATCTGGCTCTTCGACGCCGAGACGATCCCAGAGGGCTTCGATTGTGGTCTTGATATCCTTCAGCCTCTTCTCTCGAGACTTCTTTTCCTCGACTAACTTGTCCCTCCTGCTTCTCAAGCGATCCATGTCGGACTGATGCAGGCCCAGCTGCTCTGGCGAGTCTCGATAATGCTGTACTATGGTCGAGTCTGTCTGAGCTTGAGGGATGCCAAGATCTGACCACAGTCGTACGATCTCCTCGGATGTTGTCTGGACAATATTGACTCGCTTGTTGTACTCATCGTACACGCGTGAAAATTCGTCGTCCAGTGTCGCAACGTACGAAGGTGACAGATCGAAGTTCGGTGGACACGAGTTGGTGGTGGTGGGAGGAAGCTTTATTTTGACGAAGGAGGCCTCTAGATGGGACGAGTAGGATTCGAGAGCTTGCACAAGCTTCTTGACCTGTTCAAAACGCTCGCGATGTAGTCGACTTATGATTGCGTACTTCTCTTTGAGGTCGCGCAAACAATCAATCAGAGGAAAGGTGACCTTGATGTCTTGTGTATTGAGGTTGTAGGCGTACTCCTCTTGATCTTCCAACGACTTCTCCATCTGCTTGATCGTGGTGATGATGTTTTGAGCCTCGTCAGTCAACTGGTTCTTCTCGCCATTAGCAAGACGCAGCTGGTTGTTGAGTGTCTCAGACAAAGCCGTGAAGAGCTACACACACGCGTTAATGAAAGGCCGCACAACGATCATTCGGGCACAGCAGCAGCAGCGACGTACCTCTGTCTCTCTGGATTCGCGCTCATTTCGGGGGACACCTATTTCGTCAAAGATAGAATGGAGTTGGCCTATGATCGTATTGACCTGATTCTGCAGGAAACTTGTGTCCAATCCGCCGGGCATTTTTGCGTGTCACCGTTGTGGGAGCATGTGATGATATGTATCAGGGTTGCCCCAGTGGCGCGACTGCTGAGCAGTCGAGGTTCTATCGAGGTCAAAATATGAAGGCGGTAGTGGATAGCGAACGAATGTCAAGGTCGATGTCGGTGATTATACGCGGCTGGTTATGGTCGAATGAATACATGCAACGCGGTTCCGATGCTGCAGAAGCCTGAAACTGGCGAGCGTTGAACCCGGGTTGTGCTTGCCTTTGTTGGCACAGTAACCAGCGGGACACCAGCCAAAAAAGGCAGCCGCATCCCCCACAATTATCACTAACTAATGACGGCTTCAGCCTTGTCTATCGACCGTGAAACATGAGCTCAGGCTTCGTGTGTTTTTGGCTAATGCGACCTCTTTCTTGACCTTCCGCGTCTGTTTGGTGTATGGCATGCATAGACGGGATTGAGTCTTGAAAGAAGTTCCTTTCGCATATTACTCCTCCTCTACACTGAAGCCGTCCTGACCAACCAACTCAAGCCAACTATCTCCAGTCCTCGAACATGCCGACCAGCGCAGCCCAGCGAACCTGGGAAGCAGAGAACGAGATCTTCACAATCGACCCTGAAAAGAATGCCCTCTACACTCTGCCCGAGCCAGAAGCGTACAAAAAGCTTACCAATGACCTCAAACCATGGAAGGATAACCCAAACTACTTTAAAGATATCCGCATTTCAGCTCTCGCTCTGATCAAGATGACTATGCACGCCCGCTCCGGCGGTGACATTGAAATCATGGGCCTCATGACCGGCTACGCTTCCGGCACAACCTTTGTTGTCACTGACGCCTTCCGCCTTCCTGTCGAAGCCACAGAAACCCGAGTGAATGCTCACGCAGACGCGTACGAGTACATGGTCAACTTCCCCGAGATGAGCAGGCAGAGTGACAGACAAGAGAACATCATTGGTTGGTACCACTCACACCCTGGTTACGGCTGCTGGCTAAGCGGTATCGACGTGGCAACTCAAAAAGGTTGGCAGCAAAACAATAATGTCGCTTTCTGCGCTGTCGTCATCGATCCAAAGCGGACAATATCTGCTGGACGAGTCGAGATCGGTGCCTTTGTCACATACCCGGACAACTACCGACCATCCAACAAGGACTATCAAGAAGATGGCTTCCAGGCCATCCCACAAGGCAAAATCGAAGACTTCGGCGCCCATGCAAACGACTACTACTCCCTAGAAGTATCGCACTTCAAGTCCACCCTCGACCAACAACTTATCGATCTCCTCTGGAACAAATACTGGACCTCCACACTTTCACAGTCTCCACTCTTCACAAACGCAGAGTACACCAGACTCCAAATCGCAGACCACTCCCTCAAAGTCGCAGAAGTAGCGCGGAAACTCAGACACGGAGGCGCTGGCGGTGGCCCTCGGAGACCTGCTTCCGAACTCGCCCCGTCAAGCGACAGTAAGATGAACCTCAAAGTTCAGCCTGATAAGAGTCTGGAACAGATTGTGAAGGGTGGGAATAAGATCAACCATGAGGCTGTTGCGGGGTTGCTTGCTAACGAGGTGAAGAACAAGCTCTTTATGGGTGTTGTCGAGGAGGCGAGGGTGCAAGCTGCTAGTTCTCAAGCTATTGATGCTGCTGTTGGTTCTGCGGCGGTCACGACATGAGACGGTCCTGCTGTGTTGGGAATCACCGAGCCATGATGTGTATGATGATACGATCAAAATGAACCAGGAGCATGAACTTTACAATGACTGACTCCGGCTTGTGTCACACCGCTGATTTATGCGCGACACGTCGACACATGGACGCCATCCAAGCAAAGCATTCTGGCCATAAGCATAGCTAGTCCAAGGTCAAAGAGCGCCCCCAAGTTTGGGCGTACGTGAGGAAACCGACCACGTGTGGTTGCAAGTGCCGAAGGGGACTGGCGAATGCTAGCTGTGTCCTCATGGAAGACCAGTACGGCGTAACCTGCTAAATTTCGGCAAGGAAGAACAGGAGCAGCAAGCACCCGATCGTATAGAAGCAAATCGAGAAGAGCAGCTATTTGCGGCAAGGAAATCTACCTCAAGAGCACGAAGGTCTTCAAGTAGAGACAAGAGCAGCGTCAAGCAGCCGTTTCACTTTCCTTGCTCATGGCTCGTTTCCTTGTTGCATGAGTTCTGGCTTGCTACTTTGATGTTTGGTCTCTTGTGATATCGACTTACTAATCCATTGAAGAGCTAAGCAGACCAGGCTTCTGTCAGTCATATCTCCGGTTCTCCTGCTTTTCAACTAATGCGCCTCCTCCCTTCCAAGCAAGGCACTTTACCACCGTACCGTCCTCGCTCCACACCATTACATAAACAACACAGCATCCTCTCTGAGCCTAATCGTCTACGCCACGCAAAAGCAGCGGAAACCATATACCCGTCGCCGCCAGCTTGGCCATAGAGCGCACTCTGCATAAAAGGAGTAAATCCATCCACTAAACCCGACCGCAGCGCCACTCGCCAGAGATCTTCGAGTGAACGGCGGGAATACGTACGAGACAGGGAGTGAGAGGGAGCCAGCAGGCATGCGCTTAAGAAGCAGGACGGCTACGGGACGAGCTAGCCGCGACTTAGCGACCTGGTGGCGGCAACCACGATTGGAACGTCATGTTGTTATCTCCATTCTTCCGCTGCTGGTGATGAACACGATGACATGATGTGATGGAAGTCGAGGTCGAGGTCGGGCTTTGGTTGAGAAACCTTGGATTTAGCGAGTGGTGGGAGGCCAGAAGTCACACGTCTACTTCAGTGCTTCCGGCTCAAGGCGAGCCTGGGTGGGTAAGAACGTGATACAGCGTGTGTGCGCGATGAGTGAGACCGAAATACAGTAGAACGGCCTCGAGCTCGTAATCTCAAAGCTGTGAAGGTGTCCAGCCTAGATAGGCCGTGCAGAAAGGGGCTGCAGAGCCACGGGGCACTATAGGATAGTGTAATACAGGGAATACAGCGCACGCACATAGCCCGTTACTGCTACGGGCGAGCTAGATGGCAGCATAGATAAGTGCTTGATGGTCAGGTCGGAGAGAGGGGCATAGTAGAAATGAGATACTGCGGTTACAATCGACGAGCTCATTACATACAACTGCAAAGATGGGCATGCATGGCAGGCCAGTATATCTGCAGCTCAGGTCATTGATATGGGCATTAGATGTGAGGTTCAGTGCCCGAGCTTGATGGTCTTCAGTGCTGCGTCTGCGAAGGGCTGTGCGGCAAGAGAGGCAGCATTCATCCTTCATGCCAGAGTGACGAATGCTGGACAACACATATGCAGGATTTGCTGGGCAGAGACCTCGCAGCGTGTGCAATCATGCGAGTATCACGGACATCTATGATCAGGCCGCTGTGGGTGAAGGCTAAACACCACGTTGCAAAGCACGCAGTTTCTTCTGTTTTCTCTTCAGGCGCTGTTTGCCATCTCATTGCCACAGCATGCAGCCCGATCAGAAAGTACTGAAGCCACGTCATCTCACCATGGCCCGTCCATGTGTGGATCTGAGGCCAATGGAGACAAGTTACCCAGATCTGTGCCTATGCACGTTGGAGGATAACTCGGAAGAGCAGGCGTTTCACAAATTATCGTCTCCGTTCCGGAACCACGACCAGAATGCCAATAGCTGGCGGTGGACGTCATGTGGACGCGATGGAGACTCAAGCTCTCCGCTCTCTCTCCTGCATGAACGAATGCTCACGTGAAGATCGAGGAGCACACGTGGCGACGAGCATGTTCTTCTAGCGGTTTCAGAGTCCCCCTGGAGTGCAATTCTGTGCGGCGTCATCACAACGCGCTATACGCCATAGTGTATGGTATTTGAGTTTGGGGAAACAGTTCCAACTCCGAGGAAGCTCAAGCTTGGGTAAGACTGCTTCCTGAGGACCGACAGGACAGCAATGTGCGATCTATGATGCCACTTTTGGCTGGGTGGCTGTCCAATCTCCCGACGGGTACATGATGCGGCACAGACGGCAAGGAGCTGCGCAATGCATATCTACGTGTAGAAACGCTGCCACGCCACCGAAGCTCGAAAGTCGGTGAGATTGATTCTTTAGCCTCTCAGCGAAGGTACAGCACCTACGACATTGAAAAATTGCTGTGCCGCAGCTGTTTCAGATCACGAGTTCAAGAAAGGTAAGGTCAAGAAGTCCAAGGCCACGATCGTCCAGGGAATTGCCTTTTAGGTTTCTTCGTTTTGAAAGTGATGCGAGCGCTTGCTGGATAGAAAGAAAGTACAGCCTATGCATAGCGCTGACTCCAAACGATCTGACTCGCAACGACTGGTAAAGTGCCCCAAATCCGAGGTGATCAACACGAGTGATGAGCCCTAAGTAGTATGGGTTCGTTGTGATGAAACCTGGCAGATCTGGCGCTAGGCGATCTTTCGCTGCCGAAGTTCAGTGAATACGCAGTCCCGGGAAATCATTTCCCGAGAACCTCAAAATCGAAATCAGCATGAAGATCACGGTGATCTTGTACCTCTACCACGATCCCTCTGGCTTGTGAGAGACGGAATCGGGGTTGAAAGGTAAAGAAAAAACAAGAAATGAGCAGATAACGGCCGCTATCGAGCAATAGCGTGCAAGACAAAACTACGATTCTGAGCCTGTTTGGAGGCTATGGAGCGGTCAGACGTTTGTTCTACGGCGCAAGCGACACACCTGTTAGTCTTGGGGTGAGTCGCTTCGCGAACAAGTTTGCTTTGACGCCTTCCTGAATGGGCGAAGCCACAAAGGATAAAACTAGAGACTTGGATCGTCCCTAGCAATAAGTGCTGACGGCACGGAGATGCGGCTCAGACATCCTGCCGGAACTCTATTTCGCGCCGCTGCTCAGTCCGAGTCAATCACATGCGGAGCAATAATATCGTCAGGTACGGTATCCTTCGTGATCCGGAGTAGGACAAAACAACGCATTAGTTCATATTCTCCATACAGGCATATTGCTCGGGACCCTACAAAATTAGTGTAAATATTGCGGCAACTCAATGTGACAGTCATGATTTACCTAGGTCGAAACGCACGTGCAATAAAGTTCGAGGCGCGCATAAAGTTCATGGGGAAATGTCACTGTTGAGATGACGGACTGAAATAGCGGAGTTTCAATAATGCCTGCAACACGTGCGTCACGACGGCCCTTGGATATGAGGGCGTTTCGAGCCGGCCAACCATCAGACGAAAACCCTTGGTAAATTAGTCATCGACGGTGAGCCTAGCGGTATGCGGGATAGACAGCACTGTGGGCGAGGGCGACCACACCATCATCAAAAAAGTGTTCATGAATCCATGTTAGCTAGGTACTCCTCAACTTTCCTGGTGAGGGTTGGACAAAATAGACCTTGATTCTGGCTCACGTCCTCTGCAGCTTCCATCCAGAGCGCAATTCCTCTCGTTGCTTATTGTAGGCCATCTCGGTAGTTCAGACATGATCGAGTTTGATCCAGCTTCTCATAGAATAACCATCAGACAAGCCACGCTGATCGAAATTGTGCTATGTGTAAGCTTGACGCTCCCACGTGTTCCAGCGTCGAACCCAACTCAACCATGGGACCCCCACCTCCCGCCAGGCCAGTATATTAAGAGAATATATGTAGATGTCTCAAAGGTGCAAAAAGCCGCTTACTCCGCTGGTAAGGTGACAGTAAACACGCTGAAACGCTGCAAATTGGTGTCGAGGAACAAACAGTTGAAGAGATGTGATTCAGTAGGGACAAAGGAAGATTTATGCCGCAACGCGCCGACCAGCCCTAAGATTTGTGATGTTGAGATCTAGTTCTACAGAACTGTCACCATCGTCGTCGTCGTTGTCGTCATCGTCGTCGACTTCTATCTCATCAAGCGCCATAGGCCCCGTTGGTGCAGAAACTGCGATGGGTAACGGTGGGCGCTTGAGGCTTTCTAACGACTCGATTACCGGTGGAAGGACGTTATGAGCTTTGCTGATTGCTTCAACGGAAGGCTTCTCGCATAAAGTGCTCTGTGTAGATGTGGTGTCACTCATACTTGAGTCTTCCGCTCGGGACTCTTCTCCGTCTTGCTGCTGCTTCTCGACTTTCAGCATTTCTAATGTGAGCTCGGTCATGGTAATGAGCACATCCAGTTTGCTGAGAGCTCCTCGCAGTTCGGCCCTGCAATCACCGTCGCGTATCGCTTGATGGGCAGCTGTCTCGCACAAGCCCTGTATTTGTTCAATCTCCTTGTCAATTTCGGTAAAAGACGCTTCCCCAGTTGCAGCATGCGGTGTAGTATTGACTGATGTGTCACTCAGCTCTTTCCCAAGACGTGGAGTACCTCTAGATAGAAGATTAGGAACAAGGTGGTCCATGTTCTCATATCTTCGGTTTAGGCTCAAGCTTGGCAATTGAAAGCCCTTTGCAGCGTTGTAAGCATTCTTTCCTTTGCGGAGGTTGTTCCGTGCTGCACCAAACCCCTTCACAAGATTATCAAGCTCTGCTTGTATGTGCGAGTCGTAGTATACGACTACCATCTGCTTACTCTTTTGAGCACGTAGCCCAGAAGCACCCGACCGTATTGATGTTCCAGGCTTTCTCTTCCGATGTGCTTGTGCATATATGAAACGGTTGCCTGCTTCGAGTGGATTGATATTGACGAGGTCAGAGGAACGCGGTGATTTTGGTTGCTGTTCGGATTGTCCTAGGTCGTGTCCATCTGCGTCGGAACTCCGAAGAGATGCTATCGACACTGACTTGTTCCTCTTCACTTTCACTTGGTGAAGCAACCTTGAGTATTCGGCCACAAATTGGTCGTATTTTCCTGTAGCGTAGACGGATAATTCCGATAACTGCGTTTTCCATTGCGGAACATTGTCCAGCACATGCTGGAAACTTGATATGGCATCCATCTGCCTGGCAGCCATGTCGAATCTATATCAACACTTTTTCTACTCTGAGTGCGCAAGAGTCGTAATGTCGTTATTACATCATCATCGTCATCGTCGTCGTGGTCATCAAGGTCATAAAAAGCCGAGTCCTAGGGTTTTTGTGTGCTTCGGCAAGATGATATGGTTGCAGTGTCTGGACGATTTCAGAAACGCGAGCAAATTGTATTGGGGTCCGAAGGAGGTTGAGTAAAGGTTGAGGGCTCGAAGTTGGAGTTTGAGAAGTAGAGGTAGCAGGTGACTGGTTTAGACGAGTTATGGTTCAAGATCGAGAGTGGTACACACAAAGAAGCTGGAATCGAACGAAGTGGAGAGAAAGCGAGTGCGCTGGCTGCGAAGGTCGCAAGCAACTGGCGCACCTAGCAGGTACGCCGGTCTTGTCTAACTTCAAGCCCATGGTGGAGTCTTAGTTCAAGATCCATGGCTGGACGTAGGCCAGCATAGCCAAGCCTGACCTGATCATTTCAGGTAAGTGCCAGGTGCAGCAATGCGTACTAGCATTCAGCCATCCCGCTCGCCATACCTTGCCCCTACAACACCTACAGCAGGCCAAAAATCGAGCAGAGTCGTAAGGTGAAGGTCGTTGAACCTTTCGTTGCGTCTGGATTGAACATGCCATTTTCTCGCCTCTCGACAAGCACTTCACAAAAATGTCCTGTACAGGGGCCGCCAGACGCCTAGCAAGGAATAGCAGTTGGTCCCGGCTGGTCCTGTGAAGAAAGTGACAGCCATTGTCCGATCAAATTTGAACTGCTAATCCTCAACTTCGTCTGGCTTGTGTTGGCAATCAATCGCTGAGTGGTGTTTCTGCATGGGCTGCCCTCATCTCGCGCAGTAGTGTGCTTCAACTACGTCTTTAGTCATGGCGCTTGATGGGCTTTGGACGCCACGATGTCGATCTTCCCCCTTGTCCGCCTGCACCATAAGCGTCTCTTTTTCCTCCAATCATTTATTGATATTGTTGTTCGTCACCACGAAATGGCTGTCCTCGACGCCATTTCCTCTCAAGACACGGCCCGCGCCTTTGATACCCTCGTTTCCGCGCATTCTTAGGAGATAACCATCACGGATCAAATGCCACCTTAAACTAATTGCAATTAAATCAGCTCCTCGTTGCTTCGGTAGCCGTCGACTGAATAGCTTGCTCTTGTTCTCATTCTGCCATCAAGACCGAGGAGTGGGTATTCTACTACAAACTTCTAGTTGCGGAGAAAGCGAGGGCTATCGCGAGGACATGCAGTCCCCGCCGAATCATCAATTATGCAATTGCTTGAAGCTCGCTCTTTCACCTTAGCTTGACCGCCACGTATCTGTTACAGCGCGTGATACCCTACCAGGCAGACACTGGAACTACAGGGTGACTTGCATTGGTCACCATCCGCCTGCTGACCATATCAGATCTGGTTCTCATCAAGTAACGGTGACAATCTTCAAAGTACATTTACATTATCGCTGTCATAAGCATGAATCTTGGCCTTCCAATCAGTCATACCACATGTTATCCGCCTAACTTTTTCATTGAAGGCTATACGATGCACTACCGGACAGTAATGATTCTTGAGCTTGTTCATGCATCCTAAGCCTTTTCCAGCTGTTATAGAAGCGAGAGAGTCTAGTCCAGAGAGTTTTGGAGCTTACAAAGAGGAGGTCTGAACTGTCATTGCACGCTCGCATCGTCCCGGCAGAATTTCCGACGGTGTTTATATTGCAATCAGACAAGGATCTCAGGAACGTCCATCCATGCATCTATTTCCGCTGCCGGAAGAAAGCGGGGCACGTCTAACATGGATGAACCAGAGTCGCATGGCGTAGAGCATCCTATATGAACCATCAGTGTCGCAACGACCTAACTCGTTCTTAAGTGAGGTCTCACGAGGCTATAGGTATCTGCTCTTGCGACGAATGTTGAAAGACTCACGATAGCGAGGAGCATCAGGTTGACGGACGTTTGGTGTACTAACTGTCATGGCACATCTCCGACGTCAAATAGTTTCCGTGTTCACGTAGATGAATCTATATGGTATCCTGCCCGTGCAGACTACTGAGTCGCACAATGCAGTCGTGTTCCGTACTACTTTTGACGTCAAAATCTCCTACCGGTCAGATACAATCCGGTCGTTGCACAGTCTTCGCCGACAGGTTAGTGCACTGCTTGAATCGACCTCAGCCAACCGATTCGACAAGGCTTCAACTGAAGCCTCTTACATAGCACAACGATGCTTGGCGACGAAACTAAATAATGATCTTTAGAATGCAATGCTATCATAAGAACTAGCAAGAACAGGTTTGCCACGCTTATTCCCACGAGGGAGAGAAGCCTTGAGCTTCGTCCATCATTAAGTTCACCGTCCTTGCAGTAGTGAACAGCTCCACCGACGAATCTTTCCTGGCGAAGTCTTCCAATCCTCTGTCACCCGGTCTAAATGCCATTTACCTCCCTCTTTATGCAATTGCGTTCCTGTTGTTGCATGCTTACGTCAGGATAGCTTCGTCCTGAAATTCATTTCGGCCCTCGTTAATAGGTGCTTCTTCTGTCTCCCTTGCGCAATTCGAGCTTTCATCTGCATTACCCGTGTCCGGCGATCCTCCCCGACCTCCGGAGTCACGTGCTCGTTATTATACATCGCTGGATTCCATAACGGCAAGCTCAAGTCTCTATTTTCAAGACTAAGTTGATGCATAGACCTCACCATGTCTTGTCGCATACTCAGATCATATTCGCTTTGATACAGGTGGCTAAGAGATGTTGAGCTCCGCTGCATAACTACCCGATGTCAAGGTAAGCGCTTCCCCGATATTGGCAAGGTCTTGCTTGATGTCCTTTCGAGGTGGACCAGTGTACTTATGGCATGAGAGGGCGATAGTCGCAGTTTCTGGCTTTTGGATATCGTTGCCGGTGGATACCGCGACAGACGAAGAGGCTATGCGAGTCAGTCCTCACCTCAGTTTGGGTGGAAGCCACTGGGGAACGAGGTACCTTGTCGCTGGCTTCTAGATGGCACAACGCTTTGGTGCAATGCGCCCTTGCAGCTGTGCCTGAGTGTCAAGCAAGAGCTACAAGTTTGGGACGAAGGTAGCATCAGCAAGGAGGTCTTGGAGCTTGAAATTCGAGCCATGATTTAGTGGGATTGCTGGATTACCAGATACGAAAAGTAAAGCGAAATATCAGTGGTATAATGCAGCTTCTGAGTCGAAGAGGAGGACAAAATGCTCATGATAGCGGGCAGTGAGGTATTTTATGAGATACTGAGATGGTGTTGCATCTATGGAAGGGTCACTCGCATGGTCTCGCATGTCAGCGAGCAACGGAATGCTTAAACGATCCCACCACTCCATATCGTCCAAGACATCCGCAACGCTTCATCTCATTCGCTTGTCGCTTGAGTCAGGCCGAAGTCGGCGGGTATGCGCTCTCGCATGAGGCTCTTCCAAGAGTCGCGGGTCGGAGGTCGAAGAGTCTGTAACATCGCCGTACCATCTTCTGCTCATTGTTTTGCGCGCTGCTCCCTGGTTGTCTGAGAGCGCCAGACAGATCCGCTTCGGAGGATGGCCGGGAACGCACGAGCTTCACTGGTTCCAGTGCGATTAGTTCTGAAAAATTTAGTCTTGCGAAAGTAGAGCGGAACAAGTGCTCTTGCTCAAGACGCGATTTCTCATAGTCATTAAGACGGATTATTGGCTCCAGCGAGCCATAGTATGCAGCGGAATGATTTTCTGCGAGGCAAATGCCTTTTTCAGTTTGTTCTTTCGTGTCAGAACGCTCTTGCGGACAGCAAGGACGGTAAGACGAGTTCTACCCACAAGACTGCTTTGTGTTGGCATAAATGAATATTTAGTACGGATCACAGAGCCAAGGAAACACAAGGTGAAGAGTATAGAATGCATGACTTCATTCTCCCGAACAGAGGTATTGCCATTCTTGAGAAAGCTGGTCAGCGCTAAGAGACGCCTGTTTTACATTGCAGATATCAAGTTCTTCCCAATCGCTTAGGGTATCATCTTCATTTTCGAGTAAGAGGAAAGAAGCATTGTTCTCGTGAGAAAGCGAATCCTTACGATTCTCATTGAACTTCAAATGTAGAGCTTGCAACTGCGAAGTGATGACCTGAGATCGATCTTCATCCACGGAAATGATTAATGAGTCTTCAAATACGTCTGATGCTGACGCCTCGGACTTCAGTCTGATTTGTTCTGGCAGCTGTATGCCGAACACAGGCTGCATGTGAAGCCAAGAATGTGGGTGACAAGAGCTAAAAATGGTAGATTCCGCGGTTCCAGAAGCTCCCATGTTGCGATAGATTGCACCAAGTTCTGGCAAATTGTATATCCGAGAGATGCAGTACCCGGCATCGACCACTCTGCCTTGTAACAGGAGTGGTGTCTGGTCACGACTTTGCCCAGCGAGTGCGACATTGATCATGTTGAGCAAATCAGCGCTCAGGTCTGACCTGGATGAGGCTGCAAGCCGGTAGTGACACCACCAGTATCTCGATACATATCGGAGAAGTGGCCACCTCGTGGGTGATCTGAACCACCTTCGAAATTGCGTCCAAGGGCGAACGATGAACTTTGTCCCAAGCCGATGTATTTGATTGAAGCACATTTGCGTCATGGTGCCATGGCCGCGCTCGAAACCGGGTACTTGGATTTTTGCCATGAAACTCCTCATCGAAGGTACTTGAAAGACTACTTTGCCATCTGGACCATTGAGAAGGATTGGACTGCACAAATCAAGAAGTTCCTGATCGGTACAATCGTCGACTGAGGCATGCTCCAGGTACGGGTCCTGTATTGACCGCGATCCTGCTGTATCTCGCACCGCGGCTGTTAATTCTGAGACCGTCAGACTCCTGAAGCTGTTCGTGACGAAGTAAGCAGCCAGCAGAACAATGCGAATCTGCTCAGCTGACCTTGTCCGAAACAGTGTGACGACCAAGTTCTTGCCTATCGTCATGTCCTGATCGGAAAGATACTCGGACTCTGCGTGGAGCTGGATCCATGACGGCTCTATCTCGATGATCAAAGGCTCGTATTGCTGCCAGACCAACCAAGCTGCCATATCTGGAAGTTCACAATGGCCACAGCGTAGATATCGAGCTCGTTCGTTGCAGATGGGCGAGCCGATCCGTGCACAGAGGGAATCTGTCTGTTCATCAGTGGCGGAGGCAGACAAATGTTCACTCTCATGTAAGATAATGATATGCCAATCTTCCAACTGTGGATCCGTTGTAAGATCGTACCAGGATGTGATGTCGGCTAATGACGGTGTGGTCAGCTCATGCTTGTGTGCTGTCTTGGGGTCAGAACGCCATATAGTTGCGAAGACCTGCTTGGAGAAGACGCCAGGACCATAAGACACTGAGCAGTAGTCACTGGGCTCGTTTGAAGTGAGGCCGGTGCTGGATTGTAACCCGCACAGTGATTGTGATCTATGATGCTGATGTCGTGGTGGTGTCGCTCCATTGTAGCACATCCTCATGTAGCAAGAACAACAAGGCGCTCACGTCCAAAGGTTTGGCGCACTTCTTTGAGCTTTCAGAGAGACCACCATGACTTGGGCAGCGAATTAATGCATTTACCTTATAGATTTATAAACCTTGTAAAGTGCTCTACCGCAAACCCAAGGCATGGATCCACTACCTCGGAAGGGTTACTTTCGGGGCCTATCATGACGCCTGCTGAATATCTTGCCTGATACTTGATTGCATGTATATCCGAGAACGGTAACACCATAATTTCGGCTCGCAGTGCCTTCCCACATGCAACGCATGGATTTGGATGAAACCATTGAGGTTATAAGAGAAAGGTAACCATGCTACAAGAGTGCTAGGGAGAGGTTCATCTACAATTTTGGAGATTTGGGCGGAAAGTTTAGCCGAGAGCTGCCATCTGATCTGACAAGACTCCACGAACGAGCAAGCCACCGGACCGCTTGTCCTGGATTGTCCGCTTAAAGCTCATGCGACATGCGAGGTCTAGCGCTACAGGTTCGCTTTCTGTCCAGTGACCGTCATCACTTGCGGTGTTGAAAACTTGCGCGAGATGCGGCGCTTCGCAACATTTATGCGAGGAAGTCATGCGCAAGAGATCTTGTCAGCCTCCAGCATACATGAATTGTTTAGATTGGAAATCAAAAGTTCCTAGAACTATATGTAAGACGTCTCTTTCCATTTCATGTTGTCTACTCGATGCAGGACACTTTTGTGTATTGAGTTGCTTTTAGCAAGTCTGCAAATGCAGATGCACCACATAGAACTAATATAAACATGAAAGCTGGCCCCTCTTGTATGAACACACCACGCGGTGACCTGTAAGAAGTAAATTGCTAAGAAGGTCCTTCAAGCGAAAGTTGCGGCCATGCGAGAAGGCAATATATCCATAAGCTTCAGGCAACAGCCCATATAGCGGGCACGCCCTCTTTTACGTGACTCTTCATCTTTCCATCGTATACTGCCGGGCCCTGATGCCTTCGTTCTGGGATGTCTTGTCCTCATCATGAGCTTCCCTACGCCTATTGAAACGTCAAGGCGTAGTTCTACGAAACAGAGGTCTATGCAGAAGTGTGAATATTGTCGAAGCAAAAAAGTCAAGGTTAGTCATTCATCGCTTTCTTGTCTGCGAGGCAGCATACGTCAGTCGCCCTTTGGGGAGGCCAACTAAACCTTAACGCCCACTGACCACAAATGACTGGCTGTTCAAAGTTGCATAGCTGACTAGATGTGTATCAGTGCTTGCCTGAAGACAGAGATTTCGCCTCTGGCCAGCGCTGCAACAAATGCATCGCAGATAATAAGCCATGTGGTCACAACACGCGTGTGCTCAGGACTGCTCGAAGTCCCGCCGCAAATAATGTGCCGACTCAAGGGGCATACAGTCCCGTAGATTTATATGCGACGCCTGGAGACCATGACGACTTCGCTCAGCCGTCGGGCGAGTCGTTCTTTGGTCAGGATAATAGGTAGATCTCCTGTCTCTTAGCTTCCTTGACCCACTCTCTTGAAGGAGTCTGTTTTGCTGCGTCTTCGAGATGTTCTCATACAGTGCTCGTGTGCTGATCCTGAGGCAGCGGAGGCAGTTTTGGAACAATCGGTGCTGACTACAATGCTGCCACCCCTGCACGTATGTCATTTGTTACCGATCAAGATCGACCGCCTCAAAATGCATTTGATGCAGCACAAACTGAACTTTGTACAATTGGAATGCTTATAGAATTGTATGAATATGCCCAGCTGCGCTCTAGCGCTGTTTCAAAGATGCAGGAATGCCTTCCTTTGCTCAAATGCGACAGCTTTTCAGCCGTCCTGGACTTGTTCCTTGGGGTCATTTTTAGCCACATACTGTACTGTTTCAAATGGATTCTTCAGCTACAGACCCGAGTTTCGACGTTTCAAAGGGAACTGCTTTCACGCCGGGCATTTGATGCTGCTCAACTGTTTTTGGCCTGCAATAGGAGCAATGATGGAGACTCGAACAGGGTGCCTGGATTTGAGAAAATCGTCAAGCAGATCCGGGACGAGCTCGTGGCTATGTATAGAGCCAGGAACGATCATTCGGAGGCAAGCCGGCTCTTGGTGAGGACTCTGGAACCATCTAAGTATCTGCTCAGCTATACTTTTCAAATGATGTCGACTTGTTCAAGGACGTTGGCAGCTGCCTTTGAGCTCATTTTCAGCGATCTAACTGAAAAGCATCGACGCATTCTGGACATGGGCGGATCATTGAAAGTCCATGCAGCGCATTTAGCCGTGATAAGTGGCAGACATGATCCCAGCATCGATCCGGGCACTTACGGAATTCCTGACGCGGTCGAACTGACTGGTCGTACTGTGTTTCACCTAGCGGCAGAAACGAACAATATCAACTATCTGAGATGGGCGTCGAAGCACGGAAAAGGATCTGGCCAGGCGATCCTCGAGAAAAGGGACACACTTGGTTTCACACCTCTGATGGTCGCGGCTTATGTAGGTTGTCTTGACACATTCAAGCTACTTTGCGAGATGGGTGCGAATCTGAAAGCTCAACATCGTGAGGGAAGAAGTATCCTCAGTCTTGCTAGCATGGCTGGGCATGATTCCATCGTGTTGTACATCCTATCACGGGGAGTCAAGGTGCAAGACTCGCTCGAGTATTGCTCGCCCATACATGACGCTGCTGCTACTGGCCGTTCCGAAGCTGTGATAAGAACACTTCTGAAGCACAAAGCTGAGCCGCGACTCGAAAGGGGAGAATACGGCAATCGATGCGCATCGGAAGTAGCTCAGCAGCACGGTCATGGCGACGTCGCGAAGATCCTCGTTGAGGCCGAGAAAGACCTTGAACGAGAGCTACCTACGGAGAGGCTGGATCCTTTTGGAGAACAGATCAGAATGATGAAACGGAGGTTGGATGAGGAAGTGGCACGATCCAGCAGCCCTGAACCGCCATGCCGGCAAGAGCGCGAAGCCCCTGTGCGCAAAAGGCAGAAGAGCGTTGTGCATGATCCGCAGACAATGGCCGGCACAAGTTCCGGTTTCTCTAGACCTCAAGTACACACTTCGACGAGAACGATCCCAGACTCGTATATACATCACAGCATTGACCTCACCACCTCCGAACCGGAGTCGAACGTGCAAAACAGCATCATGACGGGGCATCTGAACCCATTTCTCCTGGACAGCCCTGCGGAGGACTTTCCATCCCTCTTCGAAGGTCATTTATGACCCACAGACGGCGGCAAGACATCTTCTTGACGCGATAGGTACAGCATTTACGCACGAACTATTGATACTAGCTTCAGGGCAAGTAAGGCGCCAATGATTTAACCACAAATTTCATCAAGCTCGGTATACAATAAAAAGAAAGACCAATTTACGCCGAGCCTGAAATTGGTTAAAATATGTATCCAAGAAAGACCAAAACGGCTAAGTTCTTGTAGAAAAGAGTAGAGCTCGGTGCAGAAGCGCTGCACAATGACTGATACATGCAAAAAGCGAAAGAGCAGTCTTTGAATACATCCGATAGAGTTGAGCTTCAATCTCCAGATAGTTCTAATTCGGACAATGCAGACATGAAAGCCTTCTGTCGTAGGACGACGCAGATAGAAACGAGGATCAACTTGGGGCGTAGAACTTGGTAACCTATTGCAGGACGTTCGTTCGCAACAGAGCCAGAATACCATCGAGCCACGTGACGGAGAGGTTACTCGGCTGCCGATTCTACGAGTAATAAAAATCTCACACCACGGTGTTTGCAGAAGCTAAGCATGAAGAGCATTGAGCGACATGGCAACCCATATCAGTCCACCGAATTCTTCGGAGTACTTCATGCTCGCCAGATGTTCACTTATCGTGGCTGATGAGCACAAAACGCTGCTACGCTCCGCGGTATTCAAGAGCACGCAAGCCCTGTAGATTGTGCCACGAACCCCAGACGCCTGACAACTAACCCTCTCTGTGTCGAGCAAACAGACACTCAAAATGTCCTACGACCTTGCGAACAATCTGTTGTCCGCGCCAACTCCTGCTCCTTATGTTGCTGGCAGTAGCCTGCGCGAGAAGATTCCGCTGAATTTGATTGCCTACATTTTGTCATTTGTAAGACATCTGCCCTTCAGAGAGATCTGTCGCTAGCGTCATTGACGTGTTAGTCAAGTTCGACGATGTCGGCGACCTTGCGCGCCTGTGCCGAAGCTCTCGGCTACTCAATTACATGGCGACTCCTCAACTCTACAGGAGGATCATTCTGTCGACCCTCAATGAACCGTCCAGAATCTACGAGGACTTCCTGTACGATGGCCTATGGCGTGCTAGTCCATTCTCCATGGGCCTAAACGCATTGGTCACGAGAAAAAGTGCGAGCTTGACACAGGAACTGCATCTGGATGGAGAGTGGAAAGAATATGGGCTTGAGGAAACCGTACGAACTCACCGCATATCCGATGCCTCAGTCTTGCTCAATATTGCTGTCAGAGCTGCGATTCAGAACTGCAAGAATCTCAAACATTTCAAGTTGGTACACATTCCCTAGCACAATCACGAAGCTGACGTTGTCAGGTATACTCTAGATGCAAGACCGATGTTGACCTTATACTCAGGACTTTCTGGACTGGAGCGTCTCGAATCCCTGTACCTTCAGATGCCATCAACTACGTTGCCACAGCCCCAAGTCGTAGTTCCACCGCTCCCACATCTGCGCGAATTTACTTTCACTAACTACGACCCCCTGTGCTACCCAGACGATCTTTCTCTTCTACTAGCCAATACCGTCAGGCTGGAAACACTGAACATGCATTTTGCTCCTCGATTGAAAGATTCGAACGAGCCAGCCCCATTATGGGACTTGTTCCATCGCAGCGTGGATCAAAAGACGTCTCTTCGCCTAAAGCGGCTGGGTGTATACA
Source organism: Herpotrichiellaceae sp. UM238 (assembly GCA_000315175.1). NCBI lineage: Eukaryota > Fungi > Ascomycota > Eurotiomycetes > Chaetothyriales > Herpotrichiellaceae > Herpotrichiellaceae sp. UM238. The sequence continues at coordinate 219,882 of AMYF01000030.1, read as the reverse complement.
ACGTCTTTGCTAACCCAAATCCTGAAGTGAACCGGATATTCTTGCCCGAAAGACTCGAAGACCTGACGGTAATTAACAGCTTTGGGAGTGCATATGCTCATGACAGCGGCAAATTCCAAGCGACCCATGTCATCGATCAGTCTTGGGCGTATCAGGGCGACGTTAAACTTGACATTACGGGAATGAAGGTTTTGCGGACAGACAAGATCAACCACTTAGTCATCAAGGACCTCGCAACAATGCCAGGTCTCGAGAAGCTGTATCTGGTCAGCCCTTCGAAGCCGAAGCCCCGCTGTAGATATGACATGCAATCACCAACGCCAAGCTGGACTTCAAGCACAGACGGATTGACACCCGTTGGGCCGCTTATAGAGATAAAGCCGACCCCACCCAAACTGACACAAACTTCGAACGAGATTCTGCGTGACAGCTTGATTGACACAATTGGGAAATTGTATGGCGCCAGATTGAAGCATTTGATCCTCCCGAACCGTTACCCAGTCAATTTGTACAGCATCTCACGACTCCTGTCGGCCTGCCACAATTTGACGCAGGTATCTTTCGCCATGGAGGAGTTTAACCCGGAGGCAGTGAGACAAATGGCACCACAGATGGCTTGTATGAGATGTCTTCGTATGAAAGTCCCGGACGGGCCCGGACCAGAGGGCGCGGAACAGAAGAAGAAATTCCTTGAAATTGTTGCCCGGGAGGATCATGTGTACTACCTCGAGCTTGAGCTCTCCGGTGCTTTCGGAAATGATCCACTTGATGTAGTAAACCTCAAGTATATCGGGATGGGAGACAAGGTTTGGGAGACTGGCACTTTGTATCAGGAGACGAAAGTCATCACTGACGAGTATGGCGATGAGATTGAAACAAGGATATATCGTCGCTCGGTAAAGGAGGTGACTTTACAGGACGTGGCAGAAATTGAAATCTGGAAGCTGGACAACACGATTGATGTGGTATGAACGTTTACTGAATCTGGGACGATTTTACAGATATGTTCCTGTGCATATATTCAAATACACGTTGCGACGTGCTTTGTTGCGTAGCGTGTGCATCAAATGTAATTCTAGCAATCTTTGCGATGCCTAAGTGAGTCATCTACCTTACTTCCGAGCTGCTCCTGCGTGGAGTTGAGTACTAGGTGCCTCCAAATGCCGTCGTAATATTTGAACTGTTTCATGCCAAATGTCCCCTTCAAATTTGAGGGCGCGTGACATCTTCACACTCCACTCGGAGCACCTCGATGCGTCCTGTTTCTTCCCAGCATAGTGACCATTTGCAATTCCTGCTGAATTTTCCAGTCACTATCATAGCCGAGCTCAAAAGAATCACATCATGATCCAATCGCAAATCAGTGGCTGTAGAGCTCTTCTGTTATGCCTTTTGCTTTTAATTTACACAACCTCGGCTCGTGATTGGACCGGATTTTCCCTGAAAGGTACGATCTTTACTACCTGATCTTCTTCCAGGTTTAATCCGAAGCAGCTGACGGCAAACGGCAGGAAGTGCACAAATAATCGACCAAGACCTCATCAAATTCTTCAAGTCCCCGCCACAGTGGAATGTGAAGTCTTCGGAAGAGCACAGAGGTCCCATTGACTACAGCGGGCTCAACAAAACGCTACTACCTCTGGCCTTCGAGCCGCTACCGCTCGGCACGATCAAGCCACGAGGATGGTTCCGGCAGCAGTTGGAACTCATGGCCGATGGGCTTCCCGGACACATGCACGATTTTTATCGTCTTGTCCGCAATGCCACATGGGGAGGTGGCCATGAAGAGTATAGCATCCTTAATGAAGCATGGCCGTACTACATCAACGGTCTCGTACCTCTAGCTTTTGCTCTTGACGATAATCGACTACTTCATGACATCTCTCAACAGATCTCGTACGTCCTGTTGAGGCAATTTTCAGATGGCTGGTTGGGTCCAGAGGAAGACGTCGCAACCCGCAATTTCTGGGGACGATATCCATTCTTTTTGGCAGCAGCACAGTACGTGGAGGCTGCGGACCCAGTGGAATCAAGACAGATGCTGCGAGCGATGCATTCATTCGTCAACCTCATGCATACGATGCTGAAGAACGATTATCAAGGCTATGTCTGGAAGCAAGGTGATCGCTTCGACGAGCAATGGGGAAGGTCAAGGGCTTCGGACATAATTTTGAGCCTCCAGTGGCTCTATGAGAATCACCCTGAGAACAACCATGCGAAGATACACGAGTGCATGTTCATGATCTACCAAAAAGCCTATGATTGGTCGTGGTGGTTCTCTAGTGGTGTGTTCTTGAGGGACGACATCGAAACCTATCCACCGGAGCTTATTGATCCTCTATTTCCATTTCTCCATGGGGTCAATGCTGGCCAAGGGCTGAAATCTCCAGCAGTGATGGGCCGCATTCTTCACGATCAGTCTTTGCTCGAAAGCTCTCGCCGAGGTGTCGAAATGACGTTCAACTATCATGGGACTTCATCTGGCGCCATTATCGGCGATGAGCGGATCTCAGGAAATTCGCCAGCACGAGGCACAGAACTCTGTTCTGTCGTCGAAACAATGTTCTCACTCAGCACTCTATATCAGATCCTCGGTGATGCCTCATTTGCCGATCGGCTTGAAAATGCGGCTTTCAACGCTATGCCAGCAATGGTCATGCCTCGTTGGTGGGCTCATCAATACGTCGCTCAAACGAATCAGCCATATTCATATGAGGTTCCAGAGACTCACTTTTGGAACGTTGGTCCTTGGGGCCTGACATTCGGCACTGAGCCAAATTATCCTTGCTGCACAGTCAACTTTCCGCAAGGCTACCCAAAGTTGCTTTCAAGCTCGTGGGTTCGCAATCCTGAGCACGGTGGCTTGGCTCATGTTGTGCTCCTGCCTAGCGAGATCAAGACGACGCTACGCAGGACAGTGGACAATGGCGTGATTGAGAACTTTGTCCACATCCGTTGTACGACAAACTACCCTTTCTCGCAACTTCTAACCTATCATGTTGAAGCACAAGATGAATTCAATTTCTCCTTCCGTGTGCCTGAATGGGTCGACCTCAAAAATCCCGAGACCGGCATCTACCTGGAAAAAAATGGGTTGAACACATTTGCTGCCGGATCTAGTGCGCAGCAGCCACTCTCCTCTTCAAATAGCGACCCACAGCCACTGAGGCCAGACTCACATACAGGCTTACACACAGTCGCCCTACCGGCTGGACCAATTTCGTTTTCCGTCTATCTCTCCCCTTTCAAGAAATCGTCCAACCCAAAGCCAAAGATCCACAAGCGTCCTAACTCTGCTGTTTCATTGACGCATGGCGCGCTACTTTTCGCGCACACACTCCATGGAATCTACACACCGCATCGTCCAGCAAACTATCAACTTCCTGGTGAAGCACCACCTGAAGCAAGCGATTGGACAATCGTCCCACGGACGCAGAATCGCATGCAAGGAGGAGGAAACCATGATTCAGAGAGAGATAACACTCCAAGGTCAATACCGTGGAATATAGCTATTGATCCATCAACAGCACGGGTATATGAGTACCCGAACCTTTACAGCGACCCTGACTGCATCAAACAACATTCTCTTGACAGCGACGATGCATTTGAGAATTGCTACGATGACTGGCCAAACCCAATTTGGTCCGAGTTCCAGCCTCCTATAGCAATCAACGCCATGGCATGCGAGGTCGAATGGAATATGTCAGCTCCTGTCCAGTACGAAGAGGATCGGCTCCCCGCAAATGCTTCTCGTCCGTTGCAATTTGTCTCGCCAGACTACGCAACATCGAGAGATGGACAACAAGGACTAGCCAAAGTAACCAATGAGCCAACGTTGCTGGCAGCAGATGCCGACCCCGAGACTTCTAAACAACAAGAGTCCAGGAGAACACGACCAGTGCGAGGCGGATACCCACTTCCTCCGCCTCAGCCGAATTCAAAAAAAGGGCGACACAATTGCATCGGCCGTGCTTTTCCAGTCGAGCTCAGACCGTATGGTAGTGCCAAAATTCGGATGGCTGAATTTCCTGTGGTCGACCTGAGCCCTGGAAGTAAGGATCTTATGAGTCCCTGACATGGTCGAGATCGGTAGCTAGAATGCAGATTTAGCAAAGGTTGGCGGATTTCGGTCGCAGAATGCAACCGAAGTCGCAGCTTTAACCAGAAGCACTTGCTCTCGCGGTGCTAATATAATCCTCTGAAAGCAGCCTGACTTCAGCACCATCGCCAAGCGGTGTCGGAAGCTTGCCTAGTCTTCATTCTCCGCTCTCATCGCGAGCGCCCGCCTTCTCGAACGAACGGCAAATCTGCCGCGTCGACCTCACGTTCCAATAAGCGGCGTCTGAGTCAAGCGAAGTAACGCCCCACACACTCCCGCCGCAGCCACGCATCCATCCCACCGTATCTCGGAAAGCTGCAGAATTCCGAAACGAGGTCGCAGGATGTCTACGTTGGAACGTAGGCTCGTCCCGCAAAGCGCAACCCGGTTCCGTCTCGTTCGTGGCAGCGACTCCGCCATGGTGGAAGAACCAGAAGCTCTATGCAGGTGATTGTACGCCGTGGACGAGGATTTGATTCCTGCTGATAGAAGCGCTGTCCTGCGTATACTACTCCCTCCATTACGTCGATGGAGCTGTTCTGCGGGATATATTGGCGTCGCCACTCCCGTGGAGACTGTTATCATTGTTTCAACCCTACAGAACGAACGTTTCGTCCGAGCATAGTATGCGGGTAGTGAAGATCAGCAGGGTTTCTTGACTTTCGTGCTGCACAGCTCTGGAATAACAAAGGCACGCTTTAGCTCGTAAATTAATCGAATTCAATTCATTCACAATTAGCAGCTACCTCCTTCTCTGCATGGCTTCTTGTTCCTCCTCCTCTTCATCATCCTCATCCACAAGCAAAGCCGGGCTTTCGTCCCTACGATTTCTAGCCCTTCTTTCCCGTTGTGATAATTCCTCTGCTAGAATTGCCTCATCATAGTCCTCAATAACAATCGCTGGGCCCGGCTCCCCCAGTTCCCTCCCTTCCTCCCTGAGACCGCCCTCTGTTTCATCCTCCTCGTGTTTCTCTTCCCGCTCCACAAACACGAAACTCCCAACCACAATCATGGCCCCAACCCAGTACACCCAGCTCTCAAACCTCGCCTGTATGATCATCTCACCCACCAAGCTCAACGGAATCGTCAAACTCAAACCCACGGTAACAACCAGTGGGCTCGTGAACACCATGGCGTATGCCCAGCAAATATCACTAACGAGACTAGAGACACTATTCACGAGTAGAATCGTCCAGATGTGGGTGTTGGGCGGGAGACTGAATTGCTCGAGGCCCGTGAGATGGAGAACCGGGAAGAGCGGAAACAGCAGGACGATGTTGAAGAGACCGACGAAGCCGAAGAAGGTGGGCATGTGGATTGTGAGAGGCAGGGCGGAGTCTGAAGTCTTTTTGAGCGTGATGGTGTAGAAGCCGTAGATTAGGGCTGAAAGCAGGGCTAGAGCGTCGCCGAGTGCGAGTTCGTAGGGCGTTTTGGCTGGAAACTCGTCGAGAGCGCGCTTCACGGTCGTGGGCTCGTCCTTGTTTGCGTTTAGATCCACCTGGGAAATCAGGATGATGCCAGTCAGGGAACCAAGCACACCGCATAATTTCTTCCAGGTGAACTTTTCGGTCTTCGTCAAGGCCCCAAGCAATAACGTCCAAACACTCGATGTCGATGTCAAAATCGTGGTGCTTGCCACGGTCGTGTACTGCAAGCACGCCATGGCAAAATAGTTTGCCAGGAACCAGAGAATGCAGAAAGCAAGTGATAGTCTCGCGGTCTCGATGAGGCCTAGATTCCGTCCTGACCCAGCTGAAGACGCCGTAGATGTCGTTTTAATCGGTTCCAGAAATGACTCCTCCTCGTCAACCGGTATATACTCTTTCGATTCATCTTTCCTCCACAATGTCCGTAACGTTCGTAAAGCGAAAGTAGATCGTAGTGTATCTATCAGCACCCCTTCCCTTTGTTTTCTATATGCGCTCTGGACCAGTCGCGGTACTATGCATAGCGTGAAGCACGAGGTATTGAGATATGTCAAGAAAAATGGTTTGGCGTAACTGTCGTCTGCGAAAATACTCTGTTGCCGTCCGTTAGTCCTGGAACAGCGCAGGCTCGACGTGTCATGTACATACGCTCCCCAGGAAATTCGACAATGTCCATAAAAAAACCACACATAGTAGGAGTATTAATCCCAACGTGTGCCGTGCCACACCTGCTACAGCACCCCTTGCCATAAGCCGTGGCGGCTGCGTATCCTCTTCGTTTGCAAGCGGTATCGGCGCGTCCATTTCAATGGCCTCTGGGTCAGTGTCATCTACAGACGAGGTCTTGTTCGTGTTGCTGACATTGTTGACAAGCGGCATGTCGCCCGATCGAAATTTGCATCATCTGCGAAACAGTGGCTTCGGGCTGCGCCGGCGGATGACGGTCGGGAGTGAGGACGGAAGTGGCAGGGTTGCGTGATTTGGAGGAGCGGTTCGTGTCTTCTCTTGGTGCCTCTAGAATCAAGTTCATTAATTTACGCTGAAAGAGTGACGGGTGACAACAATCAAATGCAGGCAGGAACGGAACGCATGAAGATGTTCGTCGACGATACGAGGCGTATGCACGAGGGAAGCCAGGGGTGACCGGGGTCTTTCAGCCTGGAACTTTGTCCACGGACACTAATCGGGACCTAGCGAGCCCCTGATTCAAAGACACATCGTAAGCGAACAGTGAAAGCCAAGCACTAGACGCGTCTTGCCATCGACCTACACATCACTGCTTATGGGTTAACAATAGTTTGCTGTACGGCAGGTTTCGCATATTGTTCCGTATTTGCACGACAAGACGCTGCCATCAAAGCTCATCATGAAATCTCTGCCGTGAAGCACCAAAACAGCGTAACAAACAGGACGCTCTTTGTCCGGATAGACAGAAGTCCGTCAAGCTCAGAAACCCCTCTCACAAACCACAACGCTGCGCTAACAAGGAATCAAGCACCCTACCGCTATCAGACCAAAGCTGGAGAAGCTCGTGAACCGTCGATTCTTCCCTGTCTCCCCTAGAATGCACCATTACTAAACGTCGCAAAGTTCGTCGGCATGCCATTCCCTTGATTCTGATCAAGCTGTGTGCCCGTTAGGATCGAAAGCATATCTCGGTCTCCGAAAGTCGGTCCAATACCACCGTAGCCCTGGTTGACTGTACTCGAATCAAGGCTCAGCAGATTGTCGATTGGCAAACTAATCCAATCCTCTCCCGAAGGGAAGAGCGCAGGATCGACGTTGGCATCGAACGTGTTTGCGTCGAAGTTGGCTGAGGAATCGAACGTTGTAGGCATCATGAAAGTCTGATTCTGGTAATCGGCGAAGGGAATTTGACCCAGCGGATCTGGAGACTCTTGGTCGGATGCTATAGAGTAGGACATCGAATTGTTGTGGGGTTGTGCCTGGGGGGATGCGTGGCGAGTCTGGCTGCGACTTCCAGGTTTTGGTATGCGAACCATGCTGCCATGGACGTCTTCCATCAATTGGAGGATGAGGCGAGCTGTGTGAGGGCTCAGGTGAACGTCGTCGACGACTTGGTCGGTCATTCGCTTCGTCATCTCCTTCAAAAGCTTAAATGTAGCGCGGACAACCTTTTCTTCGTTACCGAGGGAGAACAACTAGAAATGGTCAGCAGTATTCTCTAAGCAGTAGGAGAAGATACACACCTTGAGGCAGAACATGAGACCAGAGAGCGTCCGCAAGAACGTCCGAACAGGCGAGTAGCCAAGAGCTTTCAGGCCTCCAAGACCAAAGCAAGATTCCTCGAGAATCTTTTTGGCAGCGTCTCTCACCTCGTCAATGTACGATTTGTTCTCATCGTACACAGGACTAAGCTGAGTAGCCAGGCCTCGACTAGTAGTGTTGCGGTCCTGTAACGCCATCTGACCGACAACCTTCTGCAAACCAAGAGAGTTTACATAAAGCCTCGAATACTCGTACTCCATCTTCAAGATTGGTCTCATGGCTGGCTTCAAGTGCTGTTCCGCCTTCGAAAAGTTCTGGTGCCATTCTTGCAATCGTGGCCTGAATCGTTCAATGGCATTCTTGTAGTCACCGCTATCAATCAATGCAGCAGTTGTCTCTCGCGAAGGGAAGATCTCACGATTTGCATCAAACATGAGACCAGCGATATCGAACCACAACTTCTGCATCATGTCTGTTGTTGACCAAAAGTTGGGCCCCTTCGGATCAATGTCTTGCTCGGGAGTTAACGATGCCTGGATGCCAATACGACCACTGATTTGTGACACGTAGGTAATGACAAGCCTGCGAATGCGACGCTTTCTCATGCAATCTGAGTCAGGCCCATGTTGGCCGGCACATCGCTCGTGTCTCGTATCGAAAACACCAAGCTCAAACGCCAGAGATTGAGCGAGTCCAAGAAGCATCCATGACATGCGGTCAGACCGCCAGGCTGGTTCGAGCCAAGTCGCATAGGGCAATTTAGCAGAGTCAGTAGTCGGTCGAGGCTTCTCATCTTCCAGCAATGCAAAGCCTGCGCCAACCAGCTTGTTCTCGTCATCGCCCGGAGGGAAATGTAATGCTCTCGGCTGCCAGTCCGTCAACAGAAGAAGTGCCTCAATCGTCCCAAGTGTTCTCAGACTACCTTTCCAAGTGATTTGACCAGTGGCGCTTTCCTGAATAAGCACCATGCCTGCACCGGTGAATCCACCGCCAAATTGCTCCTGACCCCAAAGGAGGCGCTGCACAATTTTCCGAAGAGAGTCCCAGAGCTTCTCGTGTATGTAGTATCCACGTGAAACTCTGCCGATGGTCTTGAGCTCGTAATATCGAGAAGTAATTGCAAGAATCGCAAGTGCAAGGACAGGCTCCTCAGTTAACAGCTGCTTGTGTGTGGACGGATCTCTGAAATCCGTGACTACAGGTGTCATTGGTGCTAGGTGGGTATAAAAATATTCGACCAACTGCAGAGCCTCATCAGCTGAGAACCAGCCTGCTCGGACGAATCGCATCTGAGCCCAAAGTTGACGTGCATGTTCTCGCGCTCTGGCAGCGTGAGGATTCAGCGATCTAAGATCGAGCTCATCTGCACTACCAGTGAGCGCTCTCTGTCGCTGGCGGTGCTCTGCGGAGTCGAAGCCAGCTTCTGTGGTGGTCGCAGCGCGGACCAAAACACTCATATTATCTGTTGTGTTTGTGAAGGACTCTGCCAGGGTCTTGGCCTGCGGCATTACTACATGGTCATCTCCGTTGACAGCACCATTGGAGCTCGTGGAGCCGCTGGCATGTGCTTGGTTGGTATCATTCTCCCGCACTGCAAAACGATTGTTGTTTCTGAACGTATGAGGTGTCGAGCGAGGCTGTGAGGCAAGGTTGCCAAGTCCGTATTGGTTGGCCAATACGTCTGGAGGAGTGGTCGGAGGGAAGGATCGTGTAGGAGAGAGAGAGTTGGACGGAAAGGCGAAGCCGTTGGCGGCATGTGGACTTTGGTCGGGCAGAGTTGGAATCGTCCTCACACTTTGAGTCGAATCGGTTCTCTGTCGCTTGACCGCTCGCTCCTCGTGCTTGCTCGCATCCTTCTTGCGTGTTTCTCTAAACCAGCAAGTCTTCTGCTCCCGGGCACATTTCTTACACGGACCCTTGCTTGGGTTGTCAACGTCACCGAGGTCGCATTTGACCTTGCGTTCGCGACAAGGTTCGCATGCTTGGTAATTCCGTCTATGCTTGACTGGTTTCTTGTCCGCCTGACCGTTCTCAGGCTCGGGCGATTGCGACTCGCGGTCGCCTTCGGCAGGTTTGTATTCTTGGCCGTTAAAGGCCGATATCTGTTGTGAAGATTCTTGGTAGGACATGGTGACGCATATACGTCAAGTCAAAGTTGGGTAGGACAGGTGTGGGCGCAGCCGTCAATAACCGGTGCAGTGGTGGAGGAGTTCTTGAAGATCGAGAACTGGCGCTTGGGCGAGCCAACCTGCGGCCTTGGTGCGGCTGACTGGAAGCTGGGGAAAGCAGGCGATAAGACTAATAAAAGGCGGAACTTGCCCCGCTTCGGCTGCCGGGCTAGCCGTATTTGAATCGAGTCCCTGGTGTAGGGTGATTCGGAAGAGGTCTTTTGTGCGCAATAGCTTTAATATAATATTAACGTCAACGGGAAAAGCGAATTTCGGCAGGTCAAAGATCTACTGTGGTAGTGGGGAAGGATAGGTATGGTAAGACAAGGAATGGCTAGAAGAGGTAGTCAAGAAGGCTGCTTATAAGAGATACATTGAATTCGCCCGTTTGTACACCGGTGACGCTCTGAGGCAGTGCAAGGACCTTGGGCAGGCTTGGAGCCTTCGATACGGGTGGGACTGGTCAGCGAAAGGCGGTACCATATGTTCTGAAGTGCCAACGACGATGGTTTGAAGCGCCAAAGTGATTGTGATGGCATGTGCAGGAGAACTGTTGTCGCGCACGTCAATGCGAAGCTGGGACAGTCACGCGTCGATATTCGGCTTATGACGAGAATTGCTCAAGCTAGTGCAGTGCTGAAAGTGTTCATTCCTGTCTGATCAGTAAACGTGAACAAGAGCACCTCTCCCTAGCTAGTGTCGCGTAACATGCTCTTCCTATATGGTAAGCCTCTAGCCCGCACAGGACCGCTGAAAACGTGATCCATGTCACTCATTTTCTCTTGCTGTACCAGATTGCCCATTTTGCCATCACTTATAGCAGTGCTCGCCTGACTATTCACACTATCTTCACTATTCTTTCTTGACATATTCGGCGTGAGTCTTCCTCGCAGTAGGCCACGAATACCTCCTGCTTTTCTAATTGGCAACTCTCCACTCCCTGCTGTAAGGACAAACATAAGATACTTCAGATTGGGAAGAGTATGTCTAATATCCATAACACGTAGTCCAGACCTATTCATCAAGAACTCGATGTCCTTGTTGAGGAGAAAGACGCCGTACTCAAATTTATATGTTGCACCTGAAGGCTGAAGAGGGAATTGTCTCTGTGCTATGCCGGCAGATATATCATCCTGTATGAATAAATTCGGTTCCTTTGACTCGATTGGGTAAGGCAGAGGTATTGACAGATACAGCGAGAGCTGGTACACAAGCTGTGCAGTATACCCCAGTGCCGCAGCTATCTCGTCTCTATTGGTGTCGCTGAAAGATGAATTCGGCAGGTGGATGTTCCTGATGGTGAATTGCAAGGGTTTGTTCTTGACAGGCTCAATAGGGAATATCTGCAGCAGGCTCATACAAATCCGCCGAACCTGACCCTGTGAATTATCTTCAACAGTAGACAAGTCTTTCTGAGCTTTGTTTAGAGACATGTCCAATTGTCGGCATCTTGCTTGAGCTTTGTGTCGGATGTCAGGCAAGGTGCCCACAAGCCTGCGTCGCGACTGCAGAGAAGTCTGAAGGTCCGACTTCAGCTTGATAGCCGTTTCCAGATTCTTATTTTCTGCCTCTCGAGCCCGCGTGGCATTGCGACTTTCTTCACGCTGAGAGGACAGTCGAGAAAGTGCCCGCTCGGCTTGAGGCGCATTGTTCAGAACTTGGCTGATATCAGCTTCCAGCTTCGCGCGTGTGCGCAGAGCATCCTGAATCACGTCATCTAGGTTGGACAGCTTGATTAGCACGTCAAAGGAAGCAGTTTGAACAGGGGTCATAGCTTTCATAGCTGCTGTGGGCGGTAGTTGTTGCTGCGATTCTGCCGGTAGATCGGTGAAGCTCGTATATATGCCATCTGACAGGTGCAGTAGCACGCAATTCTCTGGTAGAGGATGATGGAAATTCTCCAAGGATCTGCCGATGAACTGTAAGGACCTCATGTTGATGCTCAACTCAACCAGGATCCGGTACTCGTCCATTGTATCATTCTTCGACCAGACTCGTAGTGTGAAGCTATCACTCCTTGCGATGCTGGCGATCGATGCGTCGAGGTCGAAGAGGCTGAAGCTCGGGTTCATGGAAGTGTCCATTACCTCGCTGATATAAATAGGCTGCTCGAGCTCGGCATGATGTATAGAGAACCAAGATGTGACCAGTCTGTTAGCTTCTACAGCTTCCAGCTTGGACTGTCTATCTCTTGGGTTGGATGTTGCCCAGTGTAGAGTGCTCCTCCTCCTCATTTTACCTCTTCCTGGCCTCTTACCACTTTGCTCAATCCTTTCGTTTGTAGTCGAAGCTCTAGGAGGGCTTCGATCGAGCGCAGCACCAGCTTTGGAAAGCTGGTCGTAGGACCTTGCATGCTGAAGGGTGCGAGCTTCGTCACGAATGAGTGATTTCGTTGGAGACTTGAGGTTGTAGTCATCCTCTCTTATTGCCTTTCCCCGTACTCTAGACGTGGGCGTGCTCAAGTTGAGGTTACGCAATGACACGCCATGCAGGTGTCGAAGTCGCCGATTCTGCAACGCGTCAGTATCTTGTGATGAATCTAAGTCTAGTGTCGGCGCTCTCTACCCATGTATACAGGAACGGTTGCTCGCGCCGCTCTGCGTTTGGCGCATTCACATCGCAAGAGTGGGACATGCGTGTGATGAGCAGAGCACATTTCTGCTAGGCGCTGATGGACTGCAGACTTCAGCCGCGCGTTTCTGTGAGCCGGGGATGGGGAAGATGTGGAGGACGAAACTCATACGCAATTTCGTTTGGCAACCGAACGCCGGAGGAAGGTGAATGTTGTACCCTTGTCAAGAAGAACTGAGATAATGAGACACTACGAAACATCTTGTCAATGCACTCACAAGAATCATTTGAGGGCCGACGAGTAGGAGAAACTTCTAAACCAGCATTATGTACCCTTCATGATTCTGGGACGTCGTGTTGTTGCCAACCCTGAAACTTTCTCGTGTCACATTGAGCTTCTCGGGCATGATTGCTGCGTAGCATCAGCTTTTTACGGCGGATTACTTATTCAATGGGCTACGAATTGTTCTTCATGGTCCGCAAAGCAGCCATCACATCGTTCGGATCGCTCTTCCCCGTCGCCTTCCTCATCTCATCCGTGTCCACCCGCATGAAAAGATTATGCTGTTTTTCTTCGCCAATCGTACTCAAGCCCTGTGTCTCTTTATTGTCGTTTGCAAGCTTCTCCAGCTTCTTGACCGCAGCGTCTTCCGGCGCAACCTTGATCAAGAATTTGACATTCTGTTTGGTATACTCATGGCCCGGGTAAACCTTCGTATCGTCTGGTAGACTCGCAAGCGTCTTGTTTAATGCTGTGTGCATTTCTGCCGCTGTGCCCTCAAAGAACCTCCCGCAACCACCAATGAACAACGTATCGCCCGTGAACACAGCCCTTTCATTCTTGCTTCTGTCTTCCATGAACCAGCAAATACTGTCTTGCGTATGACATGGAGTATACAGTGCTGTCACTTCAATGTTCTTGCCGATTGAAAACTTCGATTGGTCGGCCGGTGTTTCGGATACAGCTTGGCAGTCTTTGCCGCCAATGATAGGGACCTTCTCGGGCAGCTGGGAGAGGATCTTTGAGTTGCCGCCGGAATGGTCCCAGTGATGGTGTGTATTCACGATAGACTTGAGCTTGAGCTCACCAGACTTGATGGCGTCCTTCAATGGCGGTCCAGCCCTATCCATCGTCAGTAAGCGCTTCGTGGGTTTCATGTCAGACTACATGCTCTTCAGGATTTGCAGGGTCTATTATTACACCTTCTTTTGTTGTTTCATCACTGACGATGTAGGCGTAGTTGTTGGACGAACCAACCCCTGCCCTACGTTAGTGCCGAATGTAATACTCGGGGACAATGAATGTACACATAGGAATCGACTTGATATGCATGGCTCGTGTGATCGCTGAGCGCGAGAAGGTGAAAGGGTTCAGTGGTCTGACAACTTTGGAAACAAGCATTGAATAGCACTGAGAAATGTATTGGATGGGGGATCTTCGTATTGAATGCGTACATGTCCCATAGATTTCTCTAATGCGGAGAGCCCCGTCGATAGGACACTGCAATGCCGGAGAGCGCTACGTCATACGCTAGTCCGGATCTAAATCTCCGAGATCTTGGCGTTTCATGATTCAGTGGGCGATTCAGCCGGTGTTTGCTCACTTTCCGTGTGAGAGCAATCTGGTGCATTTTCAGATGTAATCTCCGGAGTAGGAAGTTCCAATGTCGGCTTCTGATCCATTTCTTCGTAGAATAGCATGAATACGTGGCCCCTGGCCAGCACCTGCTCCTCCGAAATCCTCGCCACGATCTCATCGTTGAAGAACCACCATTCCTTGCCACGAATACCGCATGCAACATAGTGGCCATTATCATGTCGTCCCTGATGTGTAATTATGCAACGCAGCTCATATACGGTGCCGGTTTCGGCGACTGTATCGGAGAATGAGGTCAGCCATTCGCTTGCAATCTCGAGTCTTGAAGGGAAGTCAACAAAGGATGTGTTCTTTCGCTGATTACCCCGGTCGTCGAATATGCTGCGGTTGATATGGATGACTAAATTGCGAGGAGGTCGCCCAAAGCGGATTTGTTTGGCTTTGGTGCTCAAGACTTTCCGTTTCTCAGCAGCAATGTTCGAGCGGCTTGTTTCTTGGCTGGACTTGTCAGATCGATCGTCTGGAGCCTCCGTCCCACTATGGGTGACACTGTTGGCAAGTCTTGTGCATTCATCGCATTCCACGCCTTCAATCAACTCTGAAGCAGTATAGGCATCTAGTAGGTCTTCGAGGGTACAGTTGCCTCCGAGTCCAAGGTTCAGTGTCAGGCAGTTGAACGGCGTCAAAGACATGCCCTCAGAGTAACCGCATCGCTGGCATCGCAATGTCTGAGAAAGGAATCCGTCTAAGGGATTGGCCGGCGGCAAGGCAGCGATCAGCTGATGTACACTATACTTAGTAACGTCTTCTGATAGCGTGGGCTCTTTCATAGTCTCGGAGCGTAGACAGTCCATGCTTGGCGCTAGGCTCTTGGTGATAATATTCTGATATTTGCCAGTCTCTTTCTCGATCGCGTCCATTATCTTTGAGAAATATTCCTGGGCATCCTGTTGCTGCCAAGTATTCATCGATCTGAGGATGGGCGGAGCCCATATTGTTCTGCGTGCAGACGTTTCTTGCTGCAATTGACTCAAGAACGTTGCAAGCCCTTCGTGGGTCGGTACATCGACGTTGACAGTGGTGCAAAGAAGCCTACTCCTTTCCACAAAACTCCTGAAGGCTTGTAGCGATGCGAGGCCTTGTAAGACACTATTCTGAAAGCAGGAATTGTCCCAATTTCCGAGGCCAGCAAATGTAGTTTCGTCTGTCTTTGGGACGAGCTTATCAAATCCTGAGAAATTCTTTGCTCTTTGTACAACCGTCGAGACTCCAGACCCTTCGTATATCTGTTGCAACGCCGGGCTCGTCTTCTGAGACTTGATGGCACTTCCCGATAGGGTGGCGCTGGACAAACTCGCGATCCTCTCTGCACTGCTCTTCAAGGTGCGTATTAAGTGGACGGGTATTATAGAGGTGCCAAGGTCATAAAACCTTCTCTTGATCGTGGTTTCGTAAGCAAGGTATGGCCATCCATAGTAAGCGATGAGTAGTAATGCGATAGTCGTAACTGATGCTTGCCATCGTTGGAATACATCCGTTTGCTGGTACAAAGACTGCGCTTCACCGAGGTCAAGGCGGCTCATAGTGCCAAACGAGCTCGTAATAACGATTCGTGCGATTATGCATATGGCAACTTAAAACATACAAAATGTGAGACTCTGCGATAGGCCTCCGAGGTGATCTTGTCCAACTGTGTCGAGTTTCGAACGACGGAGACGCAATGTAACAAGTTCAGTGATCAAGACAAGCTAGATCCTACCGAAATGGGCATTGATACGGGTCGTTTTTGCTGTCCACCACGATCACTGACAGTATTAATGGTGACGGTGGAACAAGCAAGGCTCTCACACGCAGGTGCAGCAGTGCAAGTACCCTGTCTCTGCGGTGACTGGTGTACGGTCATACTTGCGCACAATTTCCGCTATTCACCGTTCATGTCGCCTGTCTCATCCGCAAGGATACATCAAGGAGGGCTTTGCTACGTAGCAGTCATGATGCTATCGAATCTAGCTGGTAATTATTGCATATCTGCATTACGGGTTCCTGCAGTCGTTGCTGTTTCCTCGCTTCGAAACGTCTCAGCGCGACCGCGGGATCTCCCTTAGCATTTGTCTTCCACCACCTGTCCCATAGCCACGTCAATGCTTCGTCTGCCGCTCTCTTCAGGGTTTTGATCTCTGGTAGCTCACCGTGACTGACCTTATGGCGCAACTCCACAAAGCGACTTGGCATGGAGATAGCTGCCGCATGAGCATACATAGAGGATTCACCGACGCTCTTGAGATTGCGTTCGTCGTCCGCTTCGTCTTCGCTTGTCGCAAGTGTAGCAATAGTAGTCTGAGCGACATCGCGGTCGACGAAAGAATTGACAAAACGCAGGAAAGCGAAAGCAAACATAAACTGCACGGCACGATAACAATTAGGATCTCCAGTCCTTGTCATTTCTTCGTAATGCAGGATTGAGTCCGTTATGCATGCCGTCGAAATGATTGCTGGTGGCACCTTATGTGTCTTGAACGTCCATATGTTGACCTTCGCTACGGCCTCTCTGCGCATGTCATCTTCGCTCGAAGTTTCGTACGGGTCTCTGCTTGCTCTACTAGGGTAGAACCAATCGCGTACCATGACCAGCTCGGAATCATCCTGCCACGGTGATGTGAATCCCTTCGAAGTCATGCTGCTGTTATAGAGTCTGAAAAGCCCTTCCCTCTCTCCGATCGATTCAGCCACAGAGACAATGTTCGACAAAACGCGTACTAATGTTGCAGGCGCACCTCAGAACGATGTCAACCGTATTATCGAGTTTTTCACAAAGAATCGTGACTTACACAAGAACAACCCATTTTGCGCCGCGGAGTGAGTCGACGGTGGCAGATTACGCCAGAAAGCCATGCCCAAAGCTCATCAGAAATTTTTTCTTGGCACAGCCCTTCCACTGAATCAAGGTCCAATAACATTTGCTATTGCAGCGAAAGACAGCAAGTTTCTGCCGCTATGCATGGATCCAGTCATGTCTACTCACAGCTACCTAAATACAGTAGTTCATGTAATCAGGTGGACGAGAAGAAGCCGAAAATTTTGCCAAGACGATCAGCAAGTGACGAAGATTATTGCCACAGAATAATTGTTGTCCTTGGGTATCTTTTTCACACCAGGCGCGACTGTACGAATTACAATAGCCCGTTTGAGCGCCGCAATAATACAACATGGTGCATCATCTGCGGAAAGACACGTGCTCAGAAAAAGTTGTACGCTTGCTCATCTCCTAGTATTTGGCCGCGTCTGTAACCTTGAATGACAGAAACCGGCAGGATGCCCTGTTCAACCCCGATAAATGGCTGCTGATCGTTGAAGTACTGGTACGCAAGTTCTCGATCGTCGCTCTCACTGTGTGCATTTGACTGTTCGACATACGCATCCGTCATTGCAGCGTTTTCTTCTTCGTGTGTCGACTCTGATTCAGCATCGTCTTCTTCTTCGTCTGACTGTGTTGGTGGCTCGAAAGACTCTTCGAGTTTCAAAACTTTCCTCTGGGGAGGTATAGAGCCCCTAAACAGAAGGCTTGCCGACTGAATTTGTGCTGGAGAATCGTAAAGTCCCATGCCGACTAACTCCTCATTCTCAATTGCTTGATCACGATGCTCGAAATTTGAATTTTGGCCGAAGTCAGGCATAGAGAGCAGATCGGGTGACGTAGGAGCTGTAGCGACTGCATGCGGCATAAAGACTGGAGGGAGTGGCAATGTCAAGCTTTCCACATCGACATCAATTGCTTCAAAAGGCATGTTCGATGTCGACGTTAGACAATAGGAGCTGGCTTCGACATTTTGAGCGTAAGTGTACGGAAGTTGCTGTCTGTTCTGCATAAAGCAGAGGTCTTGCCCAGTCATCTGATCAAGTGGTATATTGGGACACTCCGGATACGGCTCCTCAGCAGCAGGGTACGTGAAAGGTGTCACAAGGCCGTAAGCGAATGTTGAATTTGGATAAATTTGGGAGTGCTGCTGGATATTCTGTTGGTTTGGCATCTGGTACTGCTGCAAGTCGTTGACAATGTTTGGATGCCAGCTTATCGGTCGTCCCGAATTCATATTGCGATACATCCTGTGCTGTATCCTGATGTTGGGTCTCTGAGCCTCGACAACTGACCTAGCTCGGGTTGGAAGCTGCGTTGCCATCCTCCGACGGCCGCTACTTCGCGGACTCTGGTTACGGCTACTGGTTTTCGGTATTTTGGTAGGTGGTTTGGTGTCGGAGGAAACATTTTGTGGTAGAATCATTTCATCGCATGCACATTTTGTTGACGAGAAATTAGTTGTAGCCCACAATAATGGCGTAGCCATCACGGTCAGCGCTCCTCGTAACCTTTCGTACCTGTAAACGGTTCGTTTAAATAAAATGAAATTACAGAAAGAGAGGAAGGATATTAAAATGTGCGACGAAGGAAAAAGCAACAAGCCTGTGGCATGCAGATGAATCTCCTCGGAAGCCAGCGATGCGGCATTCAGCCAGCACATACCCAGGATCTGATCTAATCAAGGATTGTGGTAGCTCACTATACGATTTTGTGTTTCGACTAGATTACCAGAAACGCCTTAAGCAAAGTCGCAGAGGAGGCTTTGTCGGCTCTGCAAGGCCAAAGACAGGGTCAAACAGTGCACAGCGGCAGGATCAGGTGTGGTGGGTAGCCGTAATTACCACCATCGATCTAGTGCTTTGTGTTGAAAAACATTTCCTACCTCGAGAGCTGCTAGCGCTGGATAATCCGTTGACAGAGCACAGCTATGCCTCCACGCAAGGTGTAAGGAAGGGATGACGCGGATGGACGATATAAAGTTTGGTCCTAAGATCCCCAGGCAAATTAAGTCGAGCGGCGGTAACTCTGAAAAGGTGTTGGGTTGGCGCGAACTGTGCTCGTATTGAAGCATGGCATGGCGACGGTGGCTGATTTGGGCGTGTGGTCAGACGAGCCGTGTCCAGATGTGCACGTTGTAATCGAGCCGGGGTACACTAGAGAAGCAAGAATGTCCAAGAAAAAAAGTCCGGGTTGCAGGCTATTTGCATGGATCTCGAAATGACCCACCTGATTCTAGAGACAAAAGGAAACGCACCAGAACCCGTAAGGGAATATCCACACATGCATGACTGGACAGTACTAGCGATTGCGAGACAAGCAAGGGTCAAGCTCCTCGTCGGCCCTTGCGGTTAACGGATGTTGGTGCTAGTCTTCAAATGGCACGCTTGGAAAACGCAATTCTCATCGACGGCCAGTTATCATACGGGCATTTACGCAAACTCACCATTATGCACCGTAGGTTCGATTTGATGCTCGTGGAAGTGACCTCTAGTCTTCGATTCTCACAATAGCAAGACAGTTTCCAACCTAAGCCATGCTTTTCGTTTTTCGAGACGTTAACGCTCGAAGCGCATCCAGCGCCCTCTTTGATAGTAGATTTTGGTTCACCGACAAGTTTGATACGCTTTGAGCCTCAGGTGTGGGTCACTCCTTTGATAACTTTTCCGGCAAGTCTCGACCAAGTCTACATCCTGCAGCAACACCAGCCACAAGGTCACTTTTCTTTGTGAGTATGAATGAAAAGCATGAGTTTCCGATACCAAGTTGATAGGCGTGATGGTTCCAATTCACGGCAGTAATAACATCGCGCAAACGGAGGACTTCTTACTGAGTATCCTGTATTTGAAGCGATTATTGATCAAGAGGATAAGGTGGGCTCGGCTCATAGGTGGAGACGTCGTGGAAGTTCCTGTGGAGCTCAGATCCGATGCATGGATCCAGAAACATTGTGCCAGGCTTGCGCTACACCGTAAGTTTGTCATTCTTTGGCAAGTAGCCCAACATTGAACCTCAGTGTCGGCGCTACTAATCTAGTTCCACTGTTGTGTATCTAGTAGCGACGGGATGTCACTAAGCTAAGACTGATCATATACTTATTCATATTGCCACAGAAGTCCGGACCTGATTTGCGGTGAAGTGATAGGGAATTTCAAATTCCTTGTTGGTGAGTGTCTCAAGTACCTTACACGCCTGTGCTCAAGCTGCTAGGGATGAAATTTCATGCTCCATCGAATGCGCGGGGCGATCACAAGCTCACATCACCGACATGGTACATTGCCATGGCGAAGTTATCCTGCCTGCTCCATGCCATCCGTAAATCGAGCGAATGTGCCCTTGTGATTGGGGATGAAGAACGCTCAACGCCACTTCGCTTCGCATGAGTGCGGATCGCAAGCATTGCAGGATAATTCAAACATGGCCTATCTCCTTCCCATGCAATGGCCTTTTCTTGGCACCATACACCAGATTGCCATTATCGAAAGTTAGTTCACTGTCGCCTGTGAAGTAAGCGGTCTCCATGCAGCGTATCCCAAAAGACCATATGGTTGCAGTGACAAAGACGGAATATCCCGGCGTGAGAGTGTCAGCCCCTCTAGGAATATTACGAGCAGGGGATGCCACGATGGTTCTGCTTCTGGGTTGACCGATCGATCCTGGCGTCATCGCGGGGTCCAAGCACCAGAGGATGCAACTGTCCCATGTCTGCCAAGCACAGCCGTGCATGAATGCGTAACTCAAAACATTCTGCTAAGCATTTGGCCGACTGCTCGTCTAGTAGAAAGCCTTTTCGAACACGTTACAGCCAAGAATCTTCGCCAGCACTCACCATGCGAGTTCGATTTCCAACGTTGCTTGTTTCCGTCGTCACTGATTTCTGGCCACTACTGGGACGGCCCTCAGTTATTGCCGGTGCAGATAGGCCCCACTTCTAAACCAGCTGTAAGATACGGCTCATCCATCGCGTCTCAGCCAGTGCCAAGTCAGAAAAGAGTTCCTATTACTTCCACCAAATAATTGAGAGTTTGTGATGCGCAGCTTCATGAACGAGCCTATATAAACAGCTATATCAGTTATGTGCTTTCAAAATCACTTCGCGATGCTATATCGTGATATATCAGCAAGCGAACGTCGCTTAGGATGAACCGGAAGCGTCACTGCATTTTCACCTTTTGCAAAAGCGGTTCGGCCAGCTAGCGCCTGCTAAGGCTTGGGAAATCCATATGAACAACCCTTCCGCGTTTTCATCAGATGCAAGTGCACTGGCGTAAGCAGAAGTGATATTCTCTGGTCTCTAATCCTGCCGCCCAACCTTGCCAACGGCGTGCTGCAATGTGGTGGGACATGTCATGCGTGTTCATGATTCTCTCGAGGCAATTTGTGGCTTAAGATGTCAAAGTTTAGTAGACGTTCGCTGTGTTCTGCCTACAGATTCTTCACATCAAAACACGTCCTCAGCCCGGCCCCTGGCTAAGATGGATCTAGACGATGCGAACCGCGGCTGCCAAATGTGGCTAACAGAATAAATTTGTCGTAGTGCTTCTGGAGTAACTCCTTGTTGAACATGTGCTACGGGGTTCAAAGCACTGGTCAAACCTGCTCGGAGAGTGGTTCACACAAGCGGCATTAGAGGACCACGACTATAGCAGATATCTCTTCAACGTGCAGTAGCCTTTGTAACAGTGCTTTGTGCTTGACACATCATTATTTCTCGAGCCATGTTGCTGTTACGGTGGCTGCAATCGTCAACCTGCAGTCAACCGATACACGTCAGAGTGCCAACGTCCCAGTGCGACGTCCAGGTTCTGCACAACTAGCTTTAGATCTCGGGATTCCTCATCGCATCCTAAAGTAACCCCAGTGAGTCTGAGACTGTGCTGCACTTGGTAGGAAAAAAGAAGGGCCTGAATTTACAACATGCCGGCGCGTCGCACCTCTCGTGCAGACATTATCGCCTTACCGTAGCGACGTGACCCCACAGGGCAAAGCGCTTCCGTGCTTACCTAATACACATTTGCTGATGCATGATCTCCGTTTTGGATACGGAGAACCATCCCGAGAAAATAATCTTTATTATAGTAGCGGTCTTGAAGCGCTTCAGTACAACACTCGTGGGCGTAGTCACCCGTACATTCTGAAAAAAGTACCGACATGGCGAGTTCGGGGTCTGCATCGAGGCAGTCAGCACCTCGACTGAGTAGAGGTATTAGTGACCATCTTGCAATCTGGGATGGGTTTACGGTATATTTTGGTGGACCACATCTTCAAAGTGCAAGGCTAAAGGAACGTGCAGACACAAGGCGACTCTACTGATGATGAAGAAAATCGAGCAATAGAGGTAGCAACGTCACGATCACTTCTCCATGTTTCCTGATAGCTTACGAAAATAGGTCGAGTTCGACCAGGACGCAATTCGTCGTAGGAAGTCATCAATCGTTCAATCAGAAGCACCTGAGAGACCGGTGCGCCAAAAGGCCAGCAGAATGGACTCTCAATGCTATGTGCATAAGCTCCTAGAGAAAAGCTCAGCTGGTGACCAGCCAAAGGTTGAGGAGAAGCTCGATGGCAGCCTGGAGCCCATTCATGAAAGTACCAACAGTATACCAGAGTCCCGAAATGGAACAACGACCTTGGAGGAGCCACGCGCAACGCATTCGCGCTTGCTTACCAAAAGGCAACTGTCAGAAATGGCTCTCAACGTTCGCAATATGGCGAAGAAGCTGAGCTCATTGAAAGTCAAGCTCAAGATAAAATCCATTTTTGTACTCACCAAAGCACACGATCCCACCCTGATTGCCAAAACGCGCGAGCTGACGGAATGGTTGCTATCGGAGAAGCGTGACACCCTGTACACTGTTTACGTTGAAGCTACGATGCAGAATAACAAGTCATTCGACGCAGAGGGCCTGCTCAAAATAAACCCAGCGTTTGAAGGACGTCTGAAGTATTGGGACAACGATCTTGCGAAAAATCGGCCGCACACTTTTGACTTTTGTATACTGCTTGGTGGCGATGGTACGGTTCTCTATTCGAGCTGGATCTTCCAAAAGGTGGTTCCTCCTGTCCTGTCTTTTGCGATGGGCTCTTTGGGCTTCTTAACGAAGTTCGATTTTAACGAGTATCAGAAGACGCTGGAAACGGTGTTTAGTGATGGTATCACCATCAGCCTTCGTTTGAGATTCGAAGGTACCGTAATGAGGTCACGAAAGCAATACGCGGATACCGATACGAGAGACGTGGTTGAGGAGCTGATTGGCGAAGAAGCTGGCGATATCCGGACGCACAAGCCCGGGAAAACTTTCGAAATCTTGAATGACATCGTGGTCGATCGAGGGCCAAATCCCACAATGTCGACGATAGAATTATTCGGCGATGGCGATCATCTTACTACGGTGCAAGCCGACGGAATATGTGTGGCCACGCCGACGGGCTCGACGGCCTACAATCTTGCCGCGGGGGGTTCTCTATGTCATCCGGAAAACCCTGTCATACTTGTAACGGCGATATGTGCACATACATTGTCCTTCAGACCCATCGTACTACCGGACACTATGGTCCTACGGCTAGCAGTTCCGTATGACGCAAGGTCTAGCTCCTGGGCGAGCTTTGACGGCAGGGAAAGGTGAGAATTTGTCACAGCCATCGTACTTAGCTAACGACAGGAGCAGAATCGAACTCGAACCCGGGGACTATGTGACCATCTCTGCGTCACGATACCCGTTCGCACACGTGATGCCGCCTGGTAAACGCAGCGAGGATTGGGTTAACAGCATCTCAAGAACCTTGCAGTGGAACTCGAGACGGAGGCAGAAAGCTTTTCAGGAGGGGGAGAAGTCGCAGGAGGAAAGTCAAGACTAGTTACAAGGCAAGAAATAGATCACGTTTGTCTCTGATTAAGTAGCAAAAGGATCGCAAACTCGGCACACCTTCCTGAGAATGTCATCCCCTAGGGCTGGACGACCTCATGATTTGCCTTCCATCTCCTGCGGTACACACTAGATGTTGAAAGCGATGCAGCTCGTGATGAGCGCAACCACTCAAAATGTCCTTTCCACCTTCACTGGCCTCAACGATGTACTCTAGGCCTACATACTTGCCTGAGTCTCGCCAATCGACATCAGCTGGATCTTCCTTTGCTGCTGCAGGTCTCCGTCTACCATCCAACCGCAAGACCATCCACGACCGGAACCTGAATCGCAGCCGTAATGCCGAGCTCAGCCGTGCCAGTTTCGCATTCTTGTTCATGGAAATGGTCACCTATGCACAGAAGAAAATCAATAGCGTCTCTGACTTCGAAAAGAAGCTCAACGAGCAGGGATATCCTCTTGGGATGAAATTGCTTGATCTGCTCCTATATCGGGCCAGTCCTACCGGAAGTTCTTCATCGAGCTCCACACCTGCCACTAGACCATTGAGAATACTGCCGCTACTGACACTCATTAACAATAAGCTCTACCCTTTGCTCTTCTCAAGACCAGCAGACTCCTTAGAACAAGACACGTCTGATCCTTCGAAGTACATGATTATTGACAACACTCCTTTGACAAACACGTACATCTCTGTGCCGAAAGATATGAGTCAATTGAGCGTCGCTGCATTTATCGCAGGGATCATCGAGGGCGTGTGCGATGGAGCGGGCTTCCAATGCAAAGTTAGTGCTCACAATCAAGGCACTGATGTATGGCCGAATCGGACCGTTTTCCTGGTTGCATTCGGCGAGCAGGTAATGGAGAGGGAAAAAGAGCTTGAAAGGCAGGGTGTGAAGTAATACCTACCCAGATGGATCAGAGTTTCACAACTGAAGGACGAGACATGGCAGCCTTGCGTTGCGAATTACAAAATGCATAATAACGACTATTCGGATAGAGTGGCCATCAGTGGCGTTGCGTAGGCCTCCCCTTCCAGCCCGATCTGCAGATCAAAGCTCAATAAACGACCTCGTGGAGGTAGTGGAATCCAGTAACAAAGCTAGAAGAGGCGGCGACGTAGGGTGTGTATGGCTAAGAGCACATCGAGATGAGGTCTTCAGGGAATGAGAGACAGAGATCTGCCTACGTCAGAGAATATCATCTCTTAGAGGCGACGAAGAAGGGTTTGAGACCTTCACACATTTCGACTGTAGCTAGGAGAGTTGATCATCATCGAGGCGGAGTGAGAACTGAGTTCAATATCCGGTTTGGGCGGATAATGAAGCCCACCAGAGATCTCGGCAACAACAGGGGAATCAGTTTCACTGCGCCTCTTTGTGCTGCCGTCCTCTTTGCGCGCGCTGCATGTGTTCAACTTCTTATCAGCACATGCATCGTACCAGCTTCACCACCTGGCATTTTCGTTTAGCGGTCAATTCGACAATGGCCTCCCCAAATGCCGCGTCCGATCTTGGAGTACCAATTTTTTCTGCCTCAAACATACTGATCTACCACGCTCAATCTGGCAAAAAGGTTGCCAAGGAAGCAAAGTTGAGCAATGCGAACAAAGCGTACGTGTCGCTTTTCTTCTTCCACGACTCACCTCTTATGCGCAATACTCTCCTTCAACTTTTTGTCTTCTTATCCAACACTCTTCCCAATACTATCCGTCTTGATCTTGTCAGCTTCTCCACTGAATCATTCCTATGTACTCCTTCAAATGAAGCATCCGGTCAAGCATGGCCGTACAGATGGAGAACCACTTCTTGTACACGCCCTCCGAGCTTCCTCAAAGGCCGCTCAGCTCGAGATCGATTGGTGGGCTTCGCAGGCATTGTCATTGGTCCTAATCAGGTTCGAAGACTCGCACTCAGACGTAAGGAAATCTCTTTCCTTTGTCGCTGGCTTGCAATGTATTTTATCCCCTACCCACTGCTTCTTCTCTTCCCCTCGTACTCAATTTGCCGGCCAAGTACGATCTGCAGCTCGCCCCTATGACTCTCGCTTCCATTTCTCTGCGGAGCGCACTATCAGCTTGTGGCACGAAAGACCGATGGGGCCTCAAATTGCATTTTCTGCGTTCTGGCATTCTTTGAACCCCTCAAACCCCACTGGTATAGAGCTCGGGAGCCAGGACAGGGTTATTAGGGGTCGGGTGTGAGTCTTTTTCAAACTGATTCTCTTATTTGAGCATGGGGCCCAACTCCAAACGTTTGGTCTGCTTCGTTTCACTCGTTGTTCCCAAGCATCTGGGATTAAACCCTTGTTCCCTTTGGCTCCTTTGCCTACCCTGTCTACATTAAGACACACTACGAAAATACGTCTATACGACAGAATCATATGTAGATGGTATCACATTCTGTGAAAATCCGCAAAACTCGACCGTTGGCACTGACTCAACCACTACAACTTCGCGACAAATCATCAGCTTCTACCATCTGATCATCAAGCATTCAGTCATCAGTAGCGGCTGTCGAAAAGCTGCGACGGGAAATAGCAGTGTTGAAAACGCCACTCACAGCCAGAAAGACGCAGTATGAGTTTGAACACCATTTGAAGCTTCTTCCACTTCAGCCAATGTTCACTTCGGAAGCGCCGAAGGCAACAGCGAGACGATCGGAGGACTTGGCGCGTTTTCTATTCTGCTGGCGTCCAAAGCATCCTCAATTGCTACAACGCATCATTTATCGCTCCAAACTCCTAGTGTTCCAGGACGTTTCTCCAGATCGACTACAGACCCATCGATCCATCCACAGCACTACGATATGCCTCAAAAGGCAGCGGCTTCTAGCCTCCAGGACTTCCTTCTAACCGTCCTTGCAAGCTGCAACATTGCTCTGAAGCCTGATTGGCAAGAAATTGCTGTAAGACATGGCTATTCTCGCGCCGGCGACACGTGAGCATCTTCCCCAAACCCCTTCATCCCTCACTTCTAAAACCCCAGCCCTTTCCCAAGCAGAATTTTCAATATCGCTCAGTTCGTTTACCTGAATCTCCTCGCCAGCGTCATTACATCCGCACCCACACCTACAGCCATCCAGCAGAAAAGAGACAGGAAACTGTCTTGCGAAAAGTTCTCCGACAAGGGGAAACCAGAAACTTCATCCTCGTCATGCCCCACAGATCATAACTGCAACCTGCGGAATGGTATGCCGTTTGCACAGACTTTGGACTCTGTAATGCGTTCAATACGTGACGACTCTCCTCAAACCTGCAATCATGTGTGAACTGGGACGCTGATTGCGGCGCATCGCTTCCTAAACTTACATCACTTCATTGCCGCCAGGCCACGGAGAAGATGTTTCGGCAAACATGGCAATCATGACAGAATCCAGCTCAGAGCTTGAGTCTGTGCTCACAGTTCTATATTTGTATCTCTTTCACTGCGCATGCATTCACAGCAACCTCGCGTGGCTCAGATCCATTACAAACTCTAGTTTCCTATCTATCTTTTCATGCCTATCACCCTCCTGAAGTACCAAATCGACGACTAGAACGACATTTGACCGAACTCAGCCAAGATGGGTGAGACTACAGACAAAGCAGAAGCCAACCTCCACTTCGTTCTTGCAGGTCTTTCCTGCAACGAAGATGAGCTTGCTGTTGATTGGCATGCAGCTTGAATGACTCAGATCCGATATTGGTGAGCGAATATTCGCGGTGGATCGCAACAGCCAGGACCAATCTTCAGTGGCCTTTCACTCGGAAGTCAATTTATGCACTCATGCACTTCCTGGACATTGGGACTTCTCATTTATTTGAATCTCCAGGGACACAGAATAGGTCGTTGTATCGACCGCCGTCGCCCTCTGTTGACGACCAGAATGGCACTTGAAGAAGATCCCAAATTTCTCTTCACACTTGCAATCCTGTCTACCTCGGACGCGATAACACCTAACTACCACGAATCAGCTTCAAAATTAGGAATCGCACATGCCCGCACCGTGTCCGTAACTCTACTGAATTGAAATTCGAAGTTTATCTCAGCGCAATGCCCACGAGATATCGCACCGATTTCATGAAACTTCTACGCCGTCTCCAGATATTTTGTCCATCAGTTCAGCGTATCCTGCATTGTTGTCGAAGCCTTCCTTGGCGAACATCACTAACATTCCTTGTCTAGTCAGCAGAAGTTCAAGAAATTGATCGAATCTACCAAAAGATATGCACTAGTCAACGGAAAGGTCGTCGATCTTGAGGACGGCAACGGTTCTGCCACTCCCACCACACCTGCCAAGCGAGGTCGAGGCGCAAAGGCTACCTCCGCTCCCCGTTCTGGTACCAGTCGAAAGCGAAAGGCTAGAGACAAGAGCGATGAGGAGGAGGACGCAGATGACACTCTAGCCAAAAAGCGAGCAACCACCAAGCGATGCGTAGCCGAGAAATTTGTTGTGAAGGTGAAGGAGGAGTCTAGTGACCTTGAGAACAATGGCAATAGCGACAACGGCGGTGAGAACGATAGTGATGACACTGGCAAGAACTACGATGATAGAAATGGATACCCTCTCAAGGACGCTACCTGAAAGCTTGCTCTTGTAAGATTGCATTCTTTGGGAGCTCTTTCGATACTAACACGAAGACAGCGAATGCAACTGTACGACACGGCCTTCCTAACCCATCGATGCTCAAATCCCTTCCCCGAATGCCCAAGCACACGACTCATTATGGAGGAGCTAAATCTGATGCATTCATAACCCTAATAGATGCAAAAGCGACAAAACTGGGGGCAGAATACATAACACGGGCTAGAGATTAAGCAAGAATGTAGGGGCATTACAACGGCTTTGAGAGATATTCTGGATGGACAAGAGGGACGCGCTGGGTTGTAAAGCTCTTTGAATACTTTAGCTGGAACAGAATTCAAGAATAATCGTCATGATCTAAAACGTGACTACCATGCATGAAATTGTGCATACGTCCGTAAACGCGCCTCGTGGCTGGGAAGGTTGTGTTTACTTATTCTATTCGTTCTACGAAGCACACCATTACTCAACATACGTCCCGACAAACTTTGCGTACACGCGAGATCCCGAAGCCGATCGAGGTGGTTAGGGCGCCCTCCACATGGAAACTAGATTATTGGATCGACACGAGTACCTGTGATTGCTTGAAGCGGCAGCCGTAGCCTGCAAAGGCTTGCCTCATTGATCGCAACGAGGATTCGAGACATCGACTAGTTCTCAACGCCGGAGCCTTATCTTGCAACGTTATCGAGGACGAAGCGGGCTAGAAGTTCGGAATGGTGAAGAATGATCTTTTAGACAAATGCTAGCTTGAGTCAGAGACGCGCCTGAATGAAGCCGAGGGGCAGCTTCGGAAAATGGTACCAATGACCACTAATATCCATGGCGTGGCACCCGGTCCCGCAACGTATCAGCGCTGATCAAACCCGGCTGTGTGGTATCCATTATTGCTGCGAGGACCCAAGTTACATGCTTCGAGACACTAATGAAACTAACTGCATCGCCAAGCGCATTTGCGACCTGTATTTTCGAGAGGAGGAAATTTAGTCCTTATCTGATCTGGTCACTCGGACTGGCTGTGATAATCCCTGCTTCTGGGTGGCAAAGGCCTACATTTCCAGCTTCTTAATAGTCAAGTGGTCTTTGCGGGGCTTACCCACTCCCCATGATTCGAATCTGCCACTGTCAATCTACATCACTTTGGCCTCCAACACCATCAACGAGAGGTTTGTGGTGTCACTGCAACCACTGTAAAGAGACGAGTACCAAGCCGACACTGAGCCCACCATGGCGCAGGCCTCAGAACCGATACTTTTTGTCTCGATGGACGGCAAAGGCGTGAAATCATCGCTAATTCGCGCTCACGCTGCCCGCAAAGGCCATCAGAAGTCTCGACAGAATATAGCGAAAATGTCGCCTGAAGCAGCTGCCGCACAGCAACAGAATAAACAGCCGTCAGCATCTCCTGATGATCCAGTGACAAAATCCAAAGCCCGCAGAAGGGCATCCCGAAAGCGTGCTCAAGAAGCGGCAGCAACCAAAGCTCGAAAAGAGAGTTTCGCTGTCAAAGAAACGGACGACAACGACTCGCGGGACAACTTGCAACTCCTCAAGACCAAAAGGGAAACACCATCACCCTTCCAAATTTGGCTTCCATCGTGCATGTCCGACCGCTTCGTCAACATGGCCTTTGAAATCATGATGCCGTCCTACACAGCCGCATACGGCGTCTTCAATGTCCCCAACATCATCAAGCAAGAATGGCCTCTCTACATGAACCATGAAGTCTTCCTTTGGACTGAAGCAGCCGCTCTCCAAGGCCTCTATGAATCGCTCCAGTTCCCAACAAAGCCACCCTCCCAAAAAGTCCTGCTCTACAAAGCCAAAGCCCTGTCCTCTCTCAAGCAAGAACTAATGAAGACCAAAAACGGTCGGTTAGATGATTACCTCGTCATGTCGATCTTTGTGCTCGCCTCCCTCGACCTCATGGCCGGTGACGAAATCGCCCACGATGCGCACAAGAAGATACTGCGTACAGCCTTCGCCGCCGCTGGAGGCCTGCACACATACGGCTCCTTCGTCCGCAACACGACCATGCGCCTCGACAGTTTCTGGCGCAGCACACCCTCCGAACCAACAACGCCTGCCGTTCCACTCCTCCAACCCAGTCGAGCTCCGAAACTCCCTTCGCACCCCTTCTCCCCCGCTCTCTGCACCCTCATCGGCAACCTTCCTGTCGGCTTCCAAGAACTCGCCCTTCAACGCAAATTACCCCTCGACGTCCTTGAAGTCCTGGGCCGCATTGCCGACCCCTCCCAAAAACCCCTGCCGTCAATCCTCTCCTCCGACGACAACCGCTCCGCAACAACCTCCTGCGGAATGTACCTCGACTTCTGGGAATCCTGCCCCTCCCTCTCGACCACTACGGGCGACACCAACAACGAGCCTCCCCTCCCCAGGCTTCTGTCTCTCGCCCTTCTAATCTACTCCACAAACCGCGACGCGACCAACCCGCTCCGGATGTACAACTGCATCACCAACGGCGCAATCTACGACCTCTGCTACGACCTTCCACAGTGTGAAACGCGCCGCTCCAAGGACGAAGAACACTGCCTCTTCTGGATCTGGAGTGTGACCGTCGACGCCATGCGCGACCGCTTCGGCAGGCTAACCAGCCAGGGCGACACGCTGCTGGAGCAGCAGAAGCGGCGGTTCCCCGGCGTGCTC
Source organism: Herpotrichiellaceae sp. UM238 (assembly GCA_000315175.1). Classification (NCBI taxonomy): domain Eukaryota; kingdom Fungi; phylum Ascomycota; class Eurotiomycetes; order Chaetothyriales; family Herpotrichiellaceae; species Herpotrichiellaceae sp. UM238. The sequence goes on along the minus strand of AMYF01000030.1, from coordinate 188,839 downwards.
GGCACGGACGTGGAGGAGACGGTCCTGAGCCGGTTCTGGTTCGCGAGCGAGAACTCAAGCGGGTCGTGTCTGTTCACGCCGAACGCTGCGTTCCCTCCCGCTGCTGCTGCCGCTGCTGCTGGGGCGCCACAGCCGCCGCAGCTTACGCGTGGCAGCACTGAATCGTCGACGACGAGTCGGCAGTCTGAGGAAGCCAGTTCACCGGATGCCAGCGGGAGCGGAAGCCTCGGACGCACCGAGAGCATGGACAGCTGGAGCGTCACGACGCCTCGGCAGGAGCGGGACGGGATGGAGTTTGAGTATGTGAGGAGCAATTCGAGTCAGGCGGACGAGACCGAGAGCGTGAACGGGGTTGGAGCCGGGAACGGGAAATGGCACGGCCCCGGCTTTGGGCTGTGGCCGAGCGGCAAGGATGTGCCTGAGCTGAGTTACGGCAAGATTGGCGCTGCGAAGCAAGGGCCGGCGAGGTGTCTTGCAGGGTGAACGCGACGAAGGACTATTGGGGCCGAATGTGTGTGTGCACACGAGCCATCTATCTAACATGCGATCGATGAGTGACGAGCTACGACTTCCCTTTTTCTTTTTTTGCGGCAGGCTAGGATTTCGGCGTACTCGGTTTGGGACAGGGACGGTAGGTAGCAGACGAGTTGAGATCTGCTAGGACTTTGAGTCCTGGTGTTTGCTACCTCAACACGAGCAATAAATAGTCGAAAAGCTCTTGTTGCATTCTTAGCTAGTTGTATTTTATTTTACTTTAAGAGTCATCATGCGTTAGAAGTTGTATGACAGCTCCATCTTATATGCGACTATTGTTCCGCGCTCCAAGCGAAGCCTGCATCCTGAAGTCTTCCTTGTTCTCTTGCAGCCAAGTCGGTCATCTTGCAAGCTCCTGGCGTGCGGAATATGCATTGAGCTCATTGAAGCCTCCGCTCAGCCACGCGTGCTATCAAAACCACACAAAGTGCTCTTCTCATACCGCTCCAATCAATGCAATATATTTTGCCTACACCCGCTGCCTCTCAAATCTTGGCCTCCTCCCCTTCAACAAGTATATAATGCAAGATATCACTCAAACTCAGCACGCCTTTGAGAACATTGTTCTCATCCACGATGGTAAGTCTGTGTACCCTACTCTTCCGTATCGTGTCGAATATCGTATCCAGGCCGTCGTCAAAACTACACGTGTATACGCCCGGGTGATCGGCTCGGCGCTGTGCCAGGGCGCGACCGACGGACCAGTTGAGGTTGCTGTAGTCACCAGATTTGAGGAGTTCAATAACGTCAACTGCTTCGAAGACGTTGAGCAGGACGTCTATATGTGCACGTGTCAGTGGGTGATCCATTTGAGGCAAGGAGAAGGGAGTGCTTACCGTCCGTTGTGCAAACGGGAACGCTGCTTATATTCCGAGTAACCATCTCATCTATCACGTCGAGTACCGTAGCTTCCATGCTACATCTGAAGACGGTCTCGTAGGTGCCTAGACGTATCATACCCAGCGGTTTCCGTAGCTTCTCCGTCTCATGCACGTTCATGGCGATAAACTTCAATATTCGGTATTGCGTGATGACACTGACGACCATGGTCCTCTGCGACTCAGAATCGTAGCTGACGAGGGGGATGCGTCGAGCCCGTGAAACGAGCTGTTTGCGTAGTGCATCATAGAGGACGGCTTCGGGAGATGTAGATATTGTCTCCGGACTCTTGACATGTAGGACATGCTCGACTTCCTTGAGGTCACTGAGGAGGAGTTTATCGACGTCTTTTAGCTTGTCGGTGTGGAGATTGTAGTAGCGGACGACGTTGAGGTAGTCATTCACGGTCAAAAGGCCGGCGTAGGTGCTTGTTGCGCTGTCCCAGAGCGGTGCTGAGACGATGCCACAGGTGACGAGGATGTTGAGACTTTCTTTGACCGTGAGACCAACGTCAAGCTCGATGAGGCGGAAAGAGAGAGGCAGAACGTCGTAGCAGTTTCGGATGCGCAGGAAGTCGCGGATGGCTTTCTGTGGGAAGGTTTGTCAGTCGTGGTTGTGTATCGGGTGACGTGAATGTGGCTTTTGAGGTGGGATGTTTGACAGCGGCAGGGAAGATTCAGATATCGCTTACCAGTCCCGCTCTTTGATCTCTATCTATGGGCCGATCTTGCTTTGAAGGCGCTCTTGGACGCAAGAGGTCCGAGGGTCGAACGTATGCAGGTTCATCAGCAGCCTCGGCCTCTCGCTGGGCTACGGCCGGTTCGCCGTCAGTGGTGGTTGGCGGGGCAGAATGTTGTGCATCCGCGCCAGCACCGAGTTCAATTGACATGACGATCACCCACTTCCCACATCTCCAGCAAAAGTTTGAGCCTTGAGAGCCTCGTCAGAGTGTGCAGAGAGAAAGTAAGTTTATTTTCAACAGCGCACACGGCTGCAGTGGAGAAGCGTTGGGAGCAAGCAGGCTCGTGGGAGACTTCTGCAGCAGGATAAGGCTAGGATTGCGCGGAGAGGACGTGAAGAGGATACCATTTGAACCCGGGGTACATCACTGGTGACCAAATATGTGATCCATGAGACTTTTCAGGCCTAGCACTGGAGAATTGTTGATGCTTGGTAAAAGAGCTATGATAATCCTTTGCAGAAAATGCTGGGATTTTAGCATGTGAAGATTCCTCAACCATCGGATCTGCGGTGGTTGTGCCTTGCGTCTGTGCCGCAGACTCTTCCAAACACAAAGAACGTAGCGACGTGTGCCATCTGAAACTGTAAAAGTATCTAAGATCTACTCTTCTAGGTCTGTGTACCATTATCATAACGCTCAAGAGGTTGAGCAAGGTACGTCTGTTCCCGAACGCGCCTTCCTTACACACGACTCACGCCTGAGGCTGCTCCTTCTCCACCTCCATCAACGGCTTTTGGTCGCCTCCTCGGAGATACATTTCGTACTCGCCGATGCGCTTGCCAGCGGCCTCCCATCGTTCTCGATATGCTTTTCGCTTCGCATCGCACAGCTTGTTCAAAGCCGGCCAGTACACCGCATGGTCGTAGTGGAAGTCAACGTTTCCATTGGCTTCTTTCATCAGCTGATCGCGTGGCACATGCAGCCCAAAATCCTCGTTGAATTTGATCTTCTCCTTAGTCACCGGATCAATGAACGGAGTAATCAGCTTGAAGAAACCCCAGATGACCCATGGTACATTACCAACGAGGGCACGACCGAGCCGCTCTGGGTAATGATTCTGGAGGATGTTCAACGTCTGCTTCCCTTGATTTAATGTTGCTCCCTGACCTGCTTTCGTCTCGGCGAAATTAATGACCAGAGCCAGCATCTCTTGACCAGGAGGCATCAGATCAATGGTACGCTCCAACATGTACACTAGGTGTTCGATCTGTCGATCGCTTCTCTCGGTGTTCTGCTTAGAGGGTCTCAAGTATTGGCAAGGTCGGCCATTGTTATCCCAGCCCATAATGACTTGCTTGCCGGTCTCGTTCTCGATCGAGATGTAATCCGCAGTCAACTTTTTGTCTGTTCCGTACTCTCTTCGCCAGATCAGGGTGTTTTTTAGCCGATTCTCTGCTTGATCAACCTTCCATGTTGTCGCTCTCAGATACCGGAAGAGACAATCACGTGTCAAGAACATGCGTTCATGGTCTTGAATCGGTGATGACTTTGCCCCTTTCGCGGATGAATCTGGGATCTCTGTCCATCTCGATACACTAGCTAGAAGCACTCCGTACTTTGCAAGCTGATCTGCTGTTGGCGGTGGACGAGTGGTGGGTTTGCTGATCTCGAGTGGTTTTGCTAGGGGAGTCTTGACGATATCAGCGTCCTTGGAACAGATCGGAAGTTCGAGATCGGGTATATGAGTCTCTATCCTTCTGACAGGCTCCAATTCTGGGTGATTGCCATTTGGGATCGCTGACTTGCTTTGGCTCGTGCCGTCGAGATGTGCTGGCCCTTCTAGAGATAACTGCTCAACGGCGGCCGTCGCAGCAGGCACATCAGCAGCAACTTGAGGTGGTGTCTTGAATTCGTCGGCAGACTCCTTGCGGTCCATAGCTTAAGGGTAGCTGGGTGGGTGGTAGAGGGGTGTGTCGGTCATTCAACGACCGGAAAGATTGGTGACTACATAACTGTAGACTGCTGACCGCAGAAAAGTGATGGGACGATGCGGACTTTCGAGAAGCCTAAACGCCCAAAGTTCGTTCCTGCCGCAAGGTCCGTGCATGGGTCCCGCCGCGCCTAACCCCAGTCTGTGGACTTTAAGCTTTGCTGGCAGCCCTCTCCCAGGGCGAAACGGTTCTTCCGCCGCATGGGCCGTGGGTCGTAAATTACTGCCGTGCCCCCAGTGCTGCCAGAGTTCCCCTCTGATTTCGGTGCGCACGACGTCACCGGATTGACGTTTGGTGCAGTTGTCGAGAGGTCGACGTGCTGAGCCTGGTCGAAGACGAGCTACGAAACAACCCATCTGGCCTCAAGTCGCTGCCTTGCGACTATATCGCATAGATCTACTCATTCGTTCGACAGGCGTAGGAAGCACTCGAGTAATTGAAAGCCCAGTCTCAGCAGGCGACAGGCAACATGCCTGCTCCCATACCAGCGCACCAAAAGCGCTTCACGGCAAACCCAGCGCGACCAGCAAGATACAGACCTGGCAAAGGAATACAAGAAGAGGAATCCTCGGAAGAAGAAGAGGAAGAGGAGGAAGTCCAACAGCCAAAGCAGCTACAAGCGAAACCGCAAGCACGGCCAGAACCTCAAGCAGCTCCACTCGAAGAAGAAGACGACGAGGACGAGGAAGGCTTCGTAACAGAGGAAGAAGACGAAGTCGATGGAGGTGTGCCGGTCCCCACAGCAGTGCCAAAACAGATGGTGCAAGGCACAAAGACTACACAGCCTGAACCACAAGCTATAGCAAGGCCTGCGCTTGTAGAACCAAAGCGAGAAGATTCCGAAGAGGCATCAGAAGAGGACGAATCCGAATCCGGGTCCGAAGAAGAGAGCTCGGAAGCAGAGTCATCCTCGTCAGAAGACGAACCTCAACGTAAATTCCAAAGACCAACATTCATCAAGAAAACTGAACGACGGGACTCGTCCCTAGGAAAAGCGGACAGCACAACGCCCGTACCGGAAGTAGCATCAACCCATCGCGACGAGGATGTAGCCGCCCGTCGCCTCGCTGAAGCCGAGCAATTAATCAAAACCACAATAGAACGCGACGCTGCCGCTCGCCTCGCAGGCAAGAAATCCTGGGACGACGACGACGACGATTTACCACCAGAAGCCCTGGTGGATGATACTGACAATCTCGACCCCGAAGCCGAACACTCCGCCTGGCGCCTCCGTGAACTACACCGCCTAAAACGAGACAGGGAAGCCATGATCGCACGGGAGAAGGAACTTGAAGAGATTGAGCGCCGAAGGAACCTCAGTAAGGAAGAACGCGAAGCTGAAGATGCAGACTTCCTTCGCAAACAGAAAGAAGAACGGGACGAAGGAAGGGGAAAGGCGGGTTACCTATCAAAGTATCATCACAAGGGTGCATTTTTCATGGACGATGAAAACTCGGAGAGGTTGGCAAAACGCGATTTAATTGGGGCGCGGTTCGCGGATGACGTTGGGGATAAGAGTATGTTGCCGGAGTACATGAGGGTGAGAGATATGACGAAGCTAGGGAAGAAGGGCCGGACGAGGTACACGGATTTGAAAGGGACGGATACGGGGCGGTTCGGGGAGGATGTTAAGCGGTGGCGTGGAAGTGGCTACGACAACTACCGTAACGGAGGAAGTGGGTTTGATATGAAAGGGGTGGATGAGAGATTCTTGCCAGACGATGATAGGAGGGGCGGCGGGCCTAGGGCAAGTGGCGCTAACGCTGGACCCTTGGGTGAAAAGAGAGAGAGGAAGAGGAGTAGGAGCAGAAGTCAGAGTAGAGATGTTAGGGACAGAGGAAACGAGCGTCGAGATCGTGATTCGTATCGACCAAGGTCAAGGTCAAGGTCAGGAGAGAGGCGGCGAAGATCATATTCAAGCTCGAGATCTAGATCACCAAGAAGATCGAGGTCAAGGTCTCCGCCTTATAGATCAAGAAGGAGGAGTCATTCGCCATACCGTGAAAGGGACAAGAGGAGAAGGATCGAAGCATAAGTAGATCTCAATATCGGCTGCTTTGCCCCTTTGACGGGGTTGAGCTGTCACAGTGCCCGGCACGTCTCAGGCGTGCACGAACTGACAAGCCTCAAGCTTGTCTCCCCAACCCAAGTCTTCATCACCCCATTCAAAGCTGTGCGCACGAGTCAATCCAATAACCTTATATACTCGCAATCCAGCAACCGTAGCGAGCTATTGCATGTCTCAACACCACCAGTGCCCTTCCACTATGTAACGCGGCAAGAACTTCACCGGCTGAGCACGCTCCAATACCATGCACGAAGAGCCTCGCCTGGTAATCGCAAAGTCCCAGTCCTCGCCCATCGCCTTGAGCATTTGAGCAGCCGCATATCCAGGACGACGTCCTTTCATCTTCGCATGCGGTCCTACACCTAGCCTCGAAGACGATGTGTCATTCTCTCGCTCCTCAATGACGAAACACGCTCAATCGGATATGCATTACAATCTGCTATGCGGTATCACGCATGAGACGGCAAAGACGCTACAGTCCCCGAGTGCCGTCTTGGAATCCAGGTATCAGCTGCAATACATCAAGCTCTTCGGTTCTGCCGCATCGAATTTCCCAGCGCCGTCTGAAAGTCCAAAGACTTCGGCAGAAGGGGCTCAGATTCCCAACGTGATCAGTGTAGTGGGCGAAAGAGTCTAGGTATACCTCATTAGCCGTCTTGGTGTAGCCCACTACGCCAATGCCAGTCTGCATTTCTGCAAAGCCCAGCAGCACAGATACCTCGTCACGAGCGTGTGGCGCTTAAGTCCTTTCGAGATGTGATAGCGCATTAAGAATGAGGAATGGGAGTGCGGTACCGCGACTTTAGGTGATCTCCCCCTGATAGTGAACAAGTTGAACCCATGAGCATGTCCGACCAGCGTCACATCCATGCACCTCAATGACTGAATGGTCCGTGATACGCGTCAGGAAACGATGAAGGTCCACGAGGGCCGCGATAGATTCCCAAGTCTAATCGCTACTTACTGAAGATCAACGATTCTAAGACTGCAAGCCAGCACCTGCACCAAGCACACGCAACTCTACAAACCTCCAGCGGAGAAATCTGTTTAGTACCGCTTACCATTACCTTCAACTGAGAACATCATATAGGTCTTCGACATCCGGAATTTTCTCTTTAGTGCTGTGCATTTTTCGCGTCAGCTCATTTGAGATTCGCCGCAGTCAAAAAGCTTCATTCGGAAGAGAAACTGGCCTCACCAAGTGAAGCTACGTTACTCTAGAAAGTCTTGATAGGAGCATTGAAATATTCGAAAATACCATATCAGGGGGCGGCAACTCGGCAACTCTAGATGGACGTTGGGACCAGCTTACACTTCTGGGCATTAGCCGAGGAGGTGCGCCAGGTGTGCATACTCTCCTGAATCTAGAGGTACCTGGTAGCGACCCCCGTTTGCCATCGCGGCGTGATCCCTTCCTTGAATATTCGTGTCGGATGCTTTGTTGTTAGATCGTGAGCAGGGATAAGGAACCTGCTCGAGTTAGTGGGTGTGCCTCGGCAGGATGAGAGGATTGCAACACGCCGGTGCTGCTCGAACGCTGTGTTTACGACCTCATGGTGCTAGTAGGGTACGGCCGAGCGTTGCCGCAAACCTTGGCAGGCTTTGAAGCACAGATTGAACGGAGAGGTGTTCAACGGGTGGTCATTGGTTCAAAATCGGCAGAGGGAATTGCAGATACGACGGCACTCATTGAAAGATCGTTCCCTGCCTTCTGGCAGCGTTCAGGACAGAAGAAAGAACTGCTAATCGTGAAATGAATGAATTTTGATGGTATCGCTTGCATTTCTTGAGCTGATAGTAACGTCAGTCGACCCCATGGCTGGCAAACGCATGCGATTGTACCCTTCGCTTGGTCTGGAATGCTCGTTGCTGGTTGGGACCTGTCCTGATGTTGATGCTAAAGACAGGTGCTAAAACGTGGATGAAAGCTCGTACATGGAGACTTGGACTAGCGAGTGACAAGGCAACCACGGACCACGTTCATGCAGAGCTGCTTGCAGTGTGTCTCATGGAAGATTCAGGCTTTAGTTGAAGTGAGATTGAAACATCGTAAGGAGACGCTGAGGAAGATGAACGGAGAGGGCTCGAATGCGTCCCCGCCAAGCCAATCTGTTCCGACGCGTCTCGAAACGCGTCTTCGGTCCACGCGTCTGTCTTCGAGTGCTATGCTGTTTGTCATGCTTTGGTGTAGTGATTCTTTTGTGCTTTGATAGTCAATATCGGTGCAATGGCGGAAGTGCAGAACGAAAATCTTAACGCGCTCTTTGCGCCCGCCGGAAATGGCCTCGAGCCTGACATCCTCGGAGTGCTTGAATCCATCCTACGACTTTACTCTATTACACCACAAGAGTTGTTCTACAAGTGGGAATCGTATTGCCTGAAAATGGGTTCGGAAGAAACGAGACTTGACCTGCCAACAGCACGAATGTTCCAGAAAGACGTGCAGGATAGCCTAGAGCGGGACCACAAAGGCAAACAGAGCGAACGAAAGCCCGTGGTCAGTACGACCCCAAGGACCACAGGAAAGAGCGACGATGTGTATGGCATGCTTGGTGAGCTAACACCAAATACTGGCTATAGAAGAGCTGCCAGTGTCAAAAGGAGGAACGACTTCGAGTCACCTGCCCCTAAACGGCTTGCGAAGCCGGAGAAGAAGGTCAATGGTGTCCAGCCAGCTGGAATGCCATTTGCTGAACGCCAGAACGCTGGTGCAGTACTGGAAACACTCAACGGCCACATATTGGCTGCAGAACCTCCTGTCGCACCTCATGCAGAAGCTCGGGTCAGGCCAATTGCCAACACAGACGTGAAGAAGTTTGGATACAAGCCAATGTCGATGCGGTTGACGGAGTCGTCAGAAGTGCTCGATGAGAGGATAGACGAGTTCCTAAACTTGGTTCAGAAACATCACAAGTTGGAAGACAGTGCATTTGGAAATGCTGCAGCTCAAAGTACGAACGAAATAGTGGCAGTTGGCAGAATAGCCTGCGATGTGCCAGAGGGCAAGTTGAATCAAGCGTCTTTACTCCTGGAGCTGTCGCGGAAATGGGGGGGCGGACAGCGAGTACCTCTGAAAGTCGACAACATGCAAAGTTACTCATTCTTTCCTGGTCAGATTGTGGCTGCTCGAGGCACAAATGCTTCTGGTCAGTATTTTCAGGTCAACGAGATTCTATCTGTCCCGCCGCCGCCCTTGCCGGTCTCTGGTCCTGCGATCATCGATGCAATGAACGAAAGACTTGGAGTCTCTGAGGATTCGACTGGGACTCCGCTGAACGTCATATTCGCCTCAGGACCATATACAACAGACGATAATTTGGACTTTGAGCCATTGCAAGCTTTATGCACCAAAGCGATGGAGGACATGGTCGATGCGATGGTTTTGACAGGACCTTTCCTTGATGTTGAGCACCCGATGCTCGCAGCTGGTGACTTCGACCTACCAGACGTAAAAGGCATTGACCAAGACGCAAACATGACAACTCTATTTCGACTCTGGATCTCGTCCCAGCTGAGCAAAGTATGTATTGCCGTTCCATCAATCACAATCATCCTGGTTCCGAACGTCCGTGATGCGATCAGCAAGCACGTCGCTTGGCCTCAAGAGCAAATTGTGAAGAAAGAGCTCGGTCTACCAAAGCAAGTGAAAATGCTCCCAGACCCGTGCTTCATCTCTCTGAACGAGGTTGTCGTTGGGATATCTTCGCATGACATTCTGTTACAGCTCAGCCGAGAACAAATATCTCACGGCAACAAAAACGGACTGCTTGAACGGCTTCCAGGATACTTGATTGAGCAACGGCACTTTTTCCCGCTATATCCCTCTTTATCACGGGACAAACTATCACAAGATGGTACAAAGGCTATTGGTGACTGTATCGACCTTGGCTACTCGAAGTTGGGAGAGTGGTCCAATGTAAGACCCGACATACTTCTTCTTCCGAGCATGTTGACACCATCTGTCAAGGTAGGTAGCTATATCCTTTTACATGATTTCGTTGCCATACCTTTCTAAGGATTAGTAAATGCTGACTTTTTGTCATTTAGGTCGTGGAATCCGTGACTGCGATCAATCCCGGATCGCTTTCAAAGAAGAGATCTGCCGGGACGTATTCGCAGATGACCCTCCAGCCTCGGTCCTTGGCAGAAGAGGAACGTTCTCAAGCATCTATACCTCACAATGTCTTCGAGAGGGCGCGAGTTGACGTTGTTAGGATATGACGCTATTGTTCGAACCTTTTGATCATGGTTGCACACCAGCAGCTGTAACATAGAAACGGACGGATGATCCAGAGCGATCATATACTGACGCAACTTGATAAGCTGTCGAATTGCGCTCCTGGATTACTAGCGCAACCATGAATGTCGGTGCAATCTCACCTATGCTTTATTTGCGACTGTGCCTACTCTCATCTGTCGTCCTTGTCATGTGGCCCTAACGCCGCCAGCATTATGCAGTCCTACCCAGCAACGACTTCTGCTGTAATTGACGTTCCATTGCTCACAATTGCAGGCCGCAAGTAATTATCGCATCGATAGTTGGGGTTGAGTCACGTGACATTCACACTTTGGAAACGCCGTCCTCACAGATCGATTTGCTGACAAGGACTTCCTGGTGCTTGAAAGCTTGTTGTGGGAATGATTGGACGAATTACTGCTTCGACGATAATCTTGCCCAATAACTCTCTGAAAGCTGCAGCGAGGCAGAGGAACAGGAGCTCCTGAGAGATGATAACGACATCTAGTTCTTTCGATGGGCACACAGCGAGGCAAAGGACGAGGCTGAAACTGATCTTCGAGTTGATGATCAGGTGCAGCAGCTCTATAATCTGCTCGCCGAACAGCTCATTGGTGTTTCCAGACGTGGCCAAACCGAGCGTCGACCGGCTGGATGGGTCCGCGCCTTTCTTCACTTAGAGGGTCTTCTTGAGGCAGAGGTCAATCTCATCAAAAACACTCCTGCTAAATCAGGGGCAGGTATAGCGAAGAGACTTGTAACAAATTGAGCAAAGGTTTCCACCTCGGAATGTACGTTCACCAAAAAGATCGAGGCGAGCATGTCGAAGTAAGTGTTTGCAAATTCTGTGTCAAGAACGAGGAGTGTCCATCGAATCTGATGAGATAGAAAAGAAAGAGGAGGTAATATCGAGGATACAAACCCACTTTGCCCAGAAGTTAATTGTGAAAGTTGCAAGCTGAAATATATCTGCAACCTTTTGGGAGGTTCGTAGTAGAAGACGACATTTTAAATCTGAATGCTCTTTGTCAATGCCGGAGGTAATTGTAGCAGTTCTTGTTTCTGCTCTATCCATGCGTGTCCCGCATTCAGTCTGTTCACTGATCTTTCAAGAGAACACAGGCATCAGCCATTCCATGTGAGCTGGGAACTATGTTCGCCAACCGCTACTCCAATTTTAGACAACGTTCTTGATGGCAGTAATCCCGCAGAGTGCAAAGCACTGTGGTAAATGCGTTTTGCCGACCTAGAATGACTAGCATTGCCCCTGCTCAAGTTCACGTGCTCTTTGGCACCCTGTCCCAAAACCTTGGCACGGGGAAGACCGGTATCCAGAGTCCCCACGTTGCAGGCGTGCTAAGCTCCGCCGGCCACTGATAGCCCAAGCTACGACTCTAAGCTCTTCTCCAAGACTATATCTACCTTCCTCGAAGAGACTGATCTGTGCAGACCTCTGTATATAGCGCTGGACTCCGTCAGACATACTCCGACCCGTCACAATCGACCTATCAGATAGCTATATGAGGGACGGAAAGGTTCAGTACCAAGAGATATCGACATGTCGATCATACTACCATACTTGAGCGCACATCATGTCGTATCGACCGAGCTCATCGCGCCACGGCTTACTGACCGATATGCCGATGGTCACAAAATGAAGTTCAACGAGAATAAGGCCTTGACTTCTCCTGCCTCAGAGGCGTCGTTCTCAGTTCAGTGGCTATCACGTTCTCATCGTCGGAAGATCTCTTCTTATTGTAAGTCCTGAGATGTCAAGATGATGTCTGTTAGGAAGACGCCAGTCCTCCAGGCTTCCCTGCTGCTGTTAGCAGCTGTAAAAGCTCAACTGCAGTATGGCGAGAACCAACGAGGCACAACCAAAGACAGCGACGTCGTAGCAGCAGCGTTCCCAGATGTAGAAAACATCCAGCTGCTATCTCCGGCCTTCTTGAAACCTGACAGCCTGCCAACTGGATGGCAGAATGGCACAGATGGGCCGACGTCAGACGCAGAAATGGGTAAAGATCATTTCCACCTCTGCCAAGAACCTGCGAGCTATAATGCTGACTCCTGAGCAGAATACTTCTACCGCTCAATAGCAGATCGGAATGATTGGATGACGTACCAGAATGCAGATTTCTTGTCTGAAGAGGGCCGTTCAATTCCCTACTTGTTCCTGAGTAGCTCAAGCAGATCTCAGGACCTGAGAAACGACACAAAGCTCAAAGTGTACATCCAAGCTGCCATCCATGGCGATGAGCCAGCCGGAGACCAATCGGTAATGGCGCTCCTCGGCAAGATGGACGCCAACCAAACCTGGACCGCCTCGCTGCTCGAAAGAATGGACATCAAGATTCTCCCACGCTACAACCCAGATGGCGTAGCCTACTTCCAGCGCCAGTTAGCCAGCAATCTCGATGGTAACAGAGAACACCTGAAGCTCGCCAGACAACAATCTCGCGACATCAAACGCGTCTTCATGGAGTACTCCCCGCACATCTCAATTGACATGCACGAATTTACCGCTCCAACAATCTACGGCGGCGATTACCAGCACGGGGCGGACGCCCTCATCTCCGGAGGCATCAACCCTAACATCCACCCTGACATCCGCAACCAGCTCCTCGAGGTCTTCATCCCAGCCATGGGCTCGCGCCTCGAGTCATACGGACTTCGCTGGGAGCCCTACGTAACGGGCGCATCCAACAGCACCCCAGGATCGAGAATCGTCTTCGAAGAAGCCGTGACCGAAGCCCGAACAGGCCGCAACGCCTATGGCCTGACCCAAACAATCTCCTTCCTCTGCGAAATGCGCGGCATCAGCATCGCAGACCAGCATTTCCAGCGCCGCGTCGCAACGGCGCTCCTGAAACTTGAGGCTATTCTCGAGACTGCACGGGACAACTTCGATAACGTTTACTCGACCGTGGAGCGCGCCAGGGACGAATTCATCAACGGAAATGAGGACATCGTGATCACGGACTATTTCGAGCCCATCAACCGCACATTCACGATGGTGGACCGGAACAATGGAAGTATCGTGCAGGTCCCGATCGACTTCTATGTGACAACACCCTCGGTGGCAAACCTGACCCGCCCGCGACCAGAGGCATACCTTATCCCACGCACTTGGGTGGACGTTGCCGACCGTCTCCGCAACTACGGGCTTGAGGTGGAGACTCTGGACTATGAGTACCGCGGCACAGTCGAGGCTTTGAACATCACGTCCACCGATTGGGCGAGCACGATATACGAAGGCGCGGTGTTGAATACCGTGACAACCTCCCCGTATGAGAGGCAGATTGTGCTTCCAAGAGGGAGTTTTGTCGTGAGCACAAGGCAGAAGAATGCTGCATTGGCGTTTATTGCGCTTGAGCCGGAGAATATTGATTCGTTCGTGACGTTCAATTTGATACCGGTTGAAGAGGGCGATGAGTATCCTGTGTTTAGAATTATGTCGTCTTGAGGATAAAGGGCGCCGTCTAGGTACTGAAGCTAGAGCAACCCAGTAGAGATCGTGGCTTTTGGTATGAAATGGAATGGTAAGGACACGCGAGCCCTCCGCTTCACCATCTTTCCGAAGTTGTATAACGCTTCCGCATTGTCACATATGGCCATTCGTGCGCCTGCGTCTGCATGACTTGTGAGCGTGTGTCGGGGTATGGTCGCTTGGGCGTCCATGCCGTTCAGCTTCGTCATGAAAACAGAATCGTCAAAGTTTGCTGTGCACTCATCACGATGCCAAAGATCTGTTGAAAGAGCACTCAGGGTTCGTCCTGCATCCAAGATTTTGAGCCTTGCGAGCGGAGCCGTTTGGGCTAATCCGTTCAACATAGATCTTGCTCAGCACCTGAACCGGTATCCTTCCCAGGCATTACCTAGCCGATGATCGTCCGATAGAATACGTGGCGTGCAGTGAAATTGTCGTGTTCTGTGTGGCGTATCGAAAGCCGTCGTTTCCTTCATCTCACACTCAAGATCCCACCCCGTCTCCCCTCCCTCCTGACACCGCCTCCACCCGTGGTGCCGCTCGTCCTCATCGCCGCCTCATTCCCACTCCCACCCACACCCATATATCCTACACCCCTCACAAGCTCATCCAACCCAAAATCCCTCCAAACCTCCTGTCTACCCGCAGCTCCACTGCCAAGCACCCCTCTCCCACTCCCCTCCCCGGCCCTCTCCGGCGCCCCCGCCATCCCCATCGCCCTGCTAATGCCAAACGCAGCGTGCATGTCGGGTACCACCCCGTCCTCATCCTCTGGATTCACAGGCATGAGATGCGCCGGCAGATTGATTGACTCGAAGGGTAGGAAATGGCCAGGTATGTGTTGGAGCGAGGGGTCGCTAGGGTCGGTGTTTGCTTGGGTTGGAGTCTGAGTGTTGAGGTTGTTGGAGGTGTTGGGACCAGTGGAGGCGGATGGTGGATGGCAGAATTCCTCGAAGAGGTCGGCGTGGTGAGAAGAGTGGAGATGGACGTACGTGTAGGAGGAGTCTTTGGACATTCTGGTAGTGGTGGAAATTACTGATTGTCGCGCCTGTGTGCGATTGAGACTGGATATGCTTGTTCGCCCAGTCCGCCGACACGAAATGTGCGTACAAGTCTACTGATGTCGAGCCCAATCCCGCGATTCCTGAATAGTGATCAAAAGCAACTTGAATCCTGGGGTCGAACAGGCATTGGAACGAGTAAAACAAAGCCAAAACACGTTATCACGAAGGCACCTGACTTGTAGCCACGGTTTTGCCTCAGGCAGTAATTGTCTGAGCCGCCGAAGATCCTCCGCATCCCTCACGCACAATTGCAAATGACCAGTCTTGGCGCCGCGCTTCGTTTGAGAATTCCAACATCCACGCCTGGCGACCACATCCGATACAATCCGTGCAGACCAACCCTCAAATCACATCGTCGTCGATAAGTCCAGTCGCAGGTCAGCAGCATCACTCACACAGTCAAGCAAGAGCAGGAAATCTGACAGGAAACACAGTCACCCGCGGACGACAAATCCTAAACCGCAATCATGTCTCACGAGTCAGTCTGGTACTCCAGACCGCGCACTTATGGAAAGGGCTCTCGATCTTGGTATGTCCGAATTGTGCAGTCACCTGCGTACATCACTCCAACTCCGCCCAAGAAAGAGGCACAAGAAACGCGACCACGGAAAGAGGAGGCATGAACCAAGATGAGACGCAGGGACCACGGCGAACAGAGTGAAGGCAATCTATGGTCTCGGTCACTCTAGCACGCAGAAGACATACCAGGTCACGTCTCTTGTGCTTCTACATCAGCCACTCAGCCACTTTATACGATTGTTACATATTTCCAGCTCGCAGTCATACTAACACTTTGTTCTACAGCCGAGTCTGCGCCCACCAAGCCGGTTTGATCCGAAAATACGGTCTGAATATCTGCAGACAATGCTTCCGAGAGAAGAGCCAGGACATCGGTTTCATCAAGGTACGCGCGCTCAATCCTTGTTTCTTCAGAGTCCAGAGGTTGGACACGCGAGAAACCAAGCACGCAGAAGACGTAATATGCGCAAGAAGGCATGAGCACCAGCTAACGCATTCATCCCGTTCTAGCACCGATAAATCATTTCCGTCCTCCGGTGTTTGCAATTGAGCGGTGGTCGTCTTACGAAGAGCTGTGGAGAATGGCGGAACGAATGCCCAGGAGACGACAGCTATTCGCGGTTTTAACTGTGGTGTGATGAGATCAACGTGCTGGCGTTCGTGCACCGTCAAGAATCATAGATCGGTCTTGAGTTGCATTGTACTTAGTTTCACGCAAGGACGGGGTCACGATGTTGAAGGGGACCATGAAAATTCTCAGTTTCAAAGAAAGTTCTTGCAGTCCAGAGAAGTCTGGCTTCTTGCAATTGATTCAACGATCTAAGCAAAGAAACCTGTTGCAACCATACTTGCCCTCCCGAAACATACCCATCCTAGAAGTTGAGAAGTGGATATTTCGTGTCCTTCGGAATAGGTGCAGGCAGCCTTCGATACGCGAGTTACTGATTGTATTAACCTGTGCTGCTTGTCTCCACGACACATGCAACCTCAAAGATATTATGGCAAATTCGAGTCGAGGAGAAGATAAAAGTCCCCAACACCCACAGCATTTGCAGTCAGGTTCAAGCGGATGTCGTGTAGCATAGACGGTATTTCCACCTCCTTCTAACTCATATACGAGACTACCCAGAACGCCGCGCTGTGATTTGTCGCCCTTTTACCTGACATCGCGGTGGGTATTGTTGCCATAACGTTTGCCCAGATATAACCAGTCCTTTTCCTTCAATGATACTATTCAACTTCAAACGCAAATTGTTCCCTCTATTTCAACCTTCGACCGTCTTATTAGGGCCCTTACCAAGCAGTTCCAAAGACCTCTGTGCAAGAGCGATGACTTCGCCTTCTCCATCCTCAGTATCCTCGTCGTCTGACTCAATGTGCTTCTCAGCGATGGTCTTGACCATCTGAATGATGTCCTCCGACTTGGCGACAAGACTGACTAGCTTCTTATCTTCAGACTCCAAAAGCTGCAACAGAGTCCAAATGGCAATGTGCTGGAATGTGGGGTCTCCACTGGCAAGAAAGCGCTTGAGGTAGCCGTGGATGCCACCGTTTGGCTCCGTCCAGTCTCGAACAAAGATCGAGTAGTCGCCCACTTTCGAAGACAGGTTGCCGAGAGCAGCAGCACTGTTGCCCTGAACCTCGATGCTCTCCGAGTCGGTTAGAGGGATAAGTACCTCGAAGACGCCGCACTGCAGAAGAGGTGCCTTGAGATCTTCGCTAAGAGCGAGAACTGCTATGGCGGCTGTCATCTCTGATTGCACGCTCAAAGGCACCTCAAGGACAAGCTCTTTGCATTTCTGAACGGCCCCTGCCTCGAGCACAAGCTGCTTGTTGCGGTCAGAGCTAGCAGCTAGATTCCTCAACGTCGAAATGGCGTGACATTGTATCTCTTCATTGTCCGTTGAGCCAAGGAGGTCCACCAAAGGCTTAAGGAAACCAGCATCAATGATGGGAGATTCATTTAGAGGGTGGATAGAAATGTTGCGTATGCAGGCCACCGCTGAGAGTATCAGGGGCAAGTAGGAGGACTGGAGAAGTCGTAGTAGTGGTGGCAGACCTCGGGCACGGACGATTTCAAGTTGATATTTCTCATCCGACGCCAGGTTTCGTAGAGCCAGGGCAGCTTGACACTGTACTTTGGGTGTGCCACTGTCCATCAGTTGTACAAGTGACTGAACCAGTTTAGACTCGGTCTGGGCTAGCTTCTTCCGGTTCGAGGCGTCAACGGCGATGTTGCTGAGCGCAGTGGTGCAGTAATATTGGACGTCCATATCAGGCGAGGAAAGTAGCTGAACCAGCACTGGGATCGCGCCAGCATTGACAAGCTGCTGCCTATTGTCGTCTGAACCACGTCAGTATACCAAATTTGATATCAATAAAGTGTTTCCTACCTGAGTGTGTCATGTTCAGCAATGCTCCAGTAGCATTTCGCTGAACCCTCATGTCCTTTGATTTTGCCAGCCTTGTCAAGGGTCCCAACGCGCCAGACCTGGCTATTCTTGCTTTATTGTCTTCATGTGTAGCTAGATTCGTTATGCAGCCAACGGCGTTGCACTGCACTTCAACGTTCGGAGACATCATTTGTCTAATTAGAGGCGGAAGACCACCTAGTCTAACAATGTTGCATTTGTTCTCAGCTGTGAGCCGTCAGTATGGGCAACCATGGTCAAGAAGGTGCAACGCACTATTGACAGCGAGATTCCCGAGTGCAGCACTTGCGGCTCTTTGCACCTCAATGTCGGAATTCTGAAGGAGGAATAAGATGGGCTCCAGAGTCTCTCGGTCGACTTCACGAATATCTGTTTTGGTTTCAGCGAGGGCTCCTTCAGGCACATCCCATTTGTTTTTCTCACCTCGCTCGGTGATCTCAGCGAAAGTAAGACTAGCACTTCGCTGGAGGTCGACATTGTCCGAGTAAACAAGGGTACTCAAGGCACGTAAAGGTTCGCCGGAGAAGAAGTCGGTCTCCGCTCTCTGCAAACATGTAAGCTTTCGATTGTGCTGTGGCCATCGTATGCACGTACATTCTCGAGATAGGCTAGGAGTTCTGCAACAGCTTCACGCTCGCTCTCTGCCAGAGCTGGCTCATATAGGCCGTCTTTTTGTCGCCCTGGAAATCGTCAATGAGCTCCTTCATAAGCTAGGACGAACCTACCTCCGCAACAAGAGGACAGTATATTTCCCATTTCGAGGACAGTCCCGAAGGACGTATCCAAGAATTGGAAGGGTGCGTCGGTGTTTGTTCGTGTATCTGCGTATTGGCACCGACGATCGGACGGTTAACGACTGGATCAGCCAAACAAAGGGACAGCTAACAGCAACTTCAAAGCCGAGACCGTGTACAGCATACAGAAGCGAATATGCTGGATGACCAAATGGTGCACGTGTATCGTTTCTTCACCTTCGTAATGGCAGGCAATGATCAGTGATTGAGATGAAGTTCGAGTCGTGTTGCAGCCAGGCGGAGCAGCCGCGACCGATTGGCGGGACCGCAGGCGGTGGCTTGTGATACCAGACTCTACAAAAGCAAGAGCGACGAATAGCATCACCCACGAAGGCGGAAGCAGGGAGAAGCACGAGTTCTTGGGTGTGGCACAGGGCATGTCGATAGGGTTCCTTAGGTGCACCGGCCACTAAACAATCCTCCAATCAGTGCCTAACTTTGAAGCTAAAATTGGCCAGATCTAGCCGTTGTGCCTGCAAACATCAAAACACGTCGGGCACGTCTTTATGCCCACGGTTCCTCCACGCAAGATCTTTAGCATTTCAAAAGCTCCTCTAGCAAGATATTAGAGCAGAAGTGTGTTCAATACCGCCAATTGTAAGCATAAGCTGTCATAGAGTGCAACATCCAGGCTTGATGCGGCTTATGGAAGCTGATCAGATGACGGGAAGATTTAGTAGCAGGACTTTCACATGCTCGCAAACGTCATCTTAAATTCGCGTCACGAGAGAGGGTGTGGCTCTGTGTGGCAAAGCACGATTCTCTTCGTTTCATTATTCAGCAAATTGAGATGTGCAACCTGAGGCCACAAATTTCACTGACTTTCACCCTAAGGGAAAGCATGTAATAGCGATAGCAGACCGATTCTTATTCATTTTCTACTTCACAATAACGACCACTACATTCTGTATCAAGAAACGTTCAAGCGAATGCGGCGAGCCAAGAGATCAAGTGGAAAAGCTGCACATTGTAAAAAACCGCTTTGACTGTCGCAATGTTTGTTGTATTATCTCAATTAAGTATTCTAGCCAAGTAATGATCAAACGACTATCTCTTCCGCTCTATTTCGCGTCCGCTCATCATGTGGGGTATCATCAAAATTCAGACCCCGTGCTTACTGTGCTTAAGATCCCAGAACTCCTTTTATTGCTGCTGCGGTGAAATTTTCAACTTCAGTTGTCGTTTAACCATAGTAGTGCACTTTCTCGCCACCAACGAAGTCCTTGAAGGAGCTGTAGGCGTGAGATACTCGTCGAGAGTTGCTCTCCTTTCTCTCAGATGGCTGCACCAATGCTTTTGGTGCCTTGGACTTCTTGTAATAAGCGTCGCCGAAAATGGAGATTGGTTCTTGTGGCTCATCGAGAGGCTTCAATTGGTCAAGGAAGCGCTGCATCTTGGATTTCTTGTGCGCGGAGGATGCGGTCGATGAGACTGAGCTTCGAGCGGATTGTTGCTTGGCTGACTGGTCAGCAGCGACAACGCTGGGGTATGCTGTGTATGTGGTGGTCATTGTATCTGTTGGTGGTGGTGGTTGAGATGAGGTAATCGGTTTCGTTATGATGCTTTGCTTGGAAGCTTCCTTAATCTAATGCTTTCTTTTGAAGGCTTGTTTTGCTTATAAGGCTGTGCTTGTTCTTATTCTGTGATGCTGCATGAAAATAGACTGGCCTTGAGAAAGGGACAACATCGTTTTATACACTTTACTTCTTGAGACTTTTCAGTCGTCAGCGTCGGTCAACTGTCCATGACACCACGCCTTGAGACAATTGACATGGACTCATTTACGTTACTCTTTGCTTCGTGTCTCAACGCCCTTTTGCAATCCAAAACTAGATCGACCAATCCGTGCCGTAAGCTGAGAGGCGTTTCGCAACAGGGCGTGTGCGCTTACCGTTAACAGTTCCTGTTTGTCATTGGGCGGTACGAGCTACTCTTAGAGATTAACCGCACGTTATGACGCAGAAATTTTCCTCATCCACTGAGGAGCCAGGAAAATTTCAGACTAAAATTTTGCTTGCCTAAGCAGTTAACGGCAACGGGTATGGACATCGGTGGTCTTCAACGAGTACGCCTTTCACGTGCGGCTTCAAAAATTCCTTGGAAGCATTACGTATGTGATGACCCGGATACTATTGTTGGGACCGCTTCCGCGTCCTGATGGCCATAAAACCTCCCCGGATGGAAATTGGCATACCCTCCTATATGAGATTTCGCAGCGGGCGCGGTTATTCTCGCTATAAATTGGAGCTGAACATGTGATATCGTGTCTGAAAAAATATCTATCTTCAAGAACGTGCTAGGAAACTCCTTCCAGAGTAGCACGCTGCTACGGCGATGACGGCATGCGTTTCGATATGCTGTGGTTGCTGTGCTTGACTTTAGACGATGGAAGAGAGACGATCTACCGAAACGACATGCCGCTAATTGCGCCCTTTCAACCTGCAGCTAAAATTGGAAGGTCTCCGGCGAGCGGTAAGTTTGCCGACGGCCACGACTTCTGCGCTCGAGCGGCTCGTCTCAGCAACGGCAGCTGCATCTCATTGCCGCTCAAGTCTACCACCATGTAAGATTCAGCTGTGAAGATCAAATTCAGCCGCCTGTTAGATGTTGTTGACGACGCTGTTTCAATCAGCGTAGTATCCATCGCGCTAATTGAGCGACTTTTTGACGTCAAAATGGCCATGACACTCGTAAAGGGTGGTCTCATTGCGAATTCAACGTCGACTGCACCCAAAGCAACAGCTGGGGTCCAAAATTGATGAGTTGCCACTCTGATGAATGAACCATCACGGCACGCCCTTCGTCTTTGACATCCACTTCCATAGCGCTCCGACTTCTTGAGTCATCATTGCATCCCGCTTCGATGCAGGCTAATCAACTCAATAGCACAATGTCTTCCCCATGATCTATTATTTCGTGCACAAATGCTTCGCGAGCTGGTTCCTAGCCCCTTTCCCCCTTCAACTCGCCTCAGCCAGGTGTTTCAAGTCGACAGCATCGTGCACGCTCTGACTTGCTTCTCATCCACCGTCTGGGCTGCAGTTAGCTGTGTCAGCTGTACAGCTTCAACCTGTAGGTACACGTGGTCGTTGTTTGGACCATACGCACCACATCACTTAAGAAGGTGACGCGTCCGCCATCACCTAGCCACCTTACGCAAGACCAGGGCTGTAACCTGTCCTCGTTTGAAATGCAAGCTGACATAGCTAATCGGAAGATGTCGACCTGGGCTTCTCGCTGTCAAGCCCCGACCCGCTCGCGACGCTGTATTTACCATTAGTGACAGCGACCATCGAGAGAACGACGTCTGTGCCGTCGGCTGACTTGACCCTTACCCTTGATCATTGTCTCACAAAGAGTAGGTTTCTAGTTTCTTGGCCCTGTTGACTCCGACGACCTCTTGCGAAAACGTCGCACAAGTTGCAACGTACCACATGTAGAGATTGTCGTTTGTGAGTCCCGAAGTTCTGAACATCAAGAGGCACTCTCATATTCTAGCATCCCTGGCTGAATTTTGTGCTACAGTATCCTCAAAAGCTTCTCCCGGGAGTGGTTATCTGTGCAAGCCCATCGTCAAATTTGAGTTAAGCACTCGAACCCGATGTCGGCGACGATGAAGACTGCCATGACAGCCACGGATCTCCAGCATGACTCTTGCCTTCTTGAGGCCTTGTGTTAGTGATAGTTTGACTGGGGCACCATACGCGATGACGATTGGTGATCTTTCTAAGGGAGGCACCAGGTCATGGAACGAAACTTGGCTTATGCCAAAGATCAGCTGTATTTTTTCAAGCCGGCGGACATTGTGTATGGATGTATTACTTCTCGAAAGGCTTCCAATTCGGCTGTTGGGACTGAGTTACGTATCACTGTACTGCAACTCCTGCACGTCAATTTAGAAGAAAACGAGAATCATTCGTTAGTCAATATATCCCGGCGACCTGTGGGAATGGGTGCCTGTGGCTTATGTCATGACTAAGGCTTTTCGTGCGAGGGAATGGATGAGAGCTGTGGCAAGTACATCACGACTTTCATGTAAAGTGGGGCGCAGTGCCACCAGTGCGACGAAGGATGATGATAAGTTAGTAGTACTATTCGGATGTTTTAGCCTGTGCTATGGATTTGAGGTGTGAGTTGTGATGATTGAGGACGGAAAGATGAAGGGAGAATGGGGCAAGTGTAGATTAAGGACGAGGGAGATAAGGAAGGGCGTACAGGTTGTACCGCTGCTTTTGCTGCAGATTCGAGCCCTGCAGTCCTGTTGCCAACATATGCGACGATCATCTGACGAGAGAATAAATGGGTCATGAGAAAACATAAGAGGAAAAGGAGAAACGGCAAGAAACTTTGGTTATTGAAAGACCAGATCAAGCTGCAAAAGAACGTGCTGCCTGTTTGGCGATATACCAAGAAAAGGTAACTGCAAAGCTTCACAGCGAATTCCTAGAATTGGTACAGGCTAGCTGTATAGCTGCTGGAGATGTGTATGCCTGATGTAGAATTAGTCTTCCTACTTGGTCCGTGTGACCCGTCATGGCTCAAAAAGGGGAGCCAATAGGCATGGAAAACTAAAGACCTCACGTCCCACCTGCTTTGCAGGTGAGTGTCCAATCCAAATGCCTTGGGGAGGATTGATAGCTCATATAATCGTGCTTCGAAACGTTGGAGGGAGATCGATCATGTTCTTCGAACTAAATGAATATTATTCTTCTATCTATTAGAGGTATTTGCCAATACTCTTTACATGGTTCTTATCCTGTAGCACATGTGTGTGGTTCACATGTCTCCTCAATTCGTCCTCCTCGTGTTCAATTCCATCGTCAGCTCTCATCCCTGAGCGCCTTATACTGTAAAGTCAATCCTGAACCTTTGCCGTGCCCATGTTGCTCCTGAGATTTAGACAGATTACCTCCCGTCCAGTTTTAGTCAGCCCATGCAGTAGTAAGGAAAAAAATTGTCGTTTAAATCATTGTTCATGGAAAGTCGGAAATTTCCTGTGTCGCATTTCTCATGTTTTCGTTATTCCGTATGATCGGTGCTCATCTCCCATTGATATCTCAATCTCAGTCTCAAGCTCACAGCGCATAGAAAGCAGCACCAATAGCCGCAGCGGCGAAAGCAACAATCTGCTTGGGAGCTTCAACGGAAGAAGCAGCGCCCTGGAATGGACTAGGAGATGGAGCCGCAGTGGTTGGTGCTGGGGTCCTGCTTGAAGATGGGGCAGATGCACTTGGCCTGGCGGAGGTGGAAGTTGTCCATTGTTGCCAGCCTGAGGAGGAAGGACGAGGAGCAGTACCAGTTGGGGCAACGACGGTGCTGTTCTGGGACCATGGTTGCCAGATATAGGAGGAAGTTGTGACGATCGGTGCGACTGGGGTGGAGGACGAAGTCCATTGCTGCCATTGAGAGTGGCTTGTGGTGACTGGAGCAACTGGGGTGGAGGACGAAGTCCATTGCTGCCATTGAGAGTGGCTTGTGGTGACTGGAGCGACTGGAGTAGAGGACGAAGTCCATTGCTGCCATTGAGAGTGGCTTGTGGTGACTGGAGCGACTGGAGTAGAGGACGAAGTCCATTCCTGCCAATGGCTGCTTGAGCTGACTGGGGCGACGGGCGTAGAGGAAGAGGTCCACTGTTGCCAGTGGCTGGAAGAAGTGGTCGGGGAGACTGGCTTAGGAGTGGTGGTCGGGATCGGCTTCCATTCAGTCCAGTGAGTGGTTGAACTGGTTGTGGGCTTCACTGGGGTCGGAGTGGTCGTCGGCTTTGAAGTAGTTGGAATCGGCTTCCATTCAGTCCACTTGGTGGTTTCTGTGGTAGGAGAAACCGGTTTGGGAGTGGTTGTCGTCGGGATGACGACCCATTCTGTCCATTGGGAGCTTGAACTGGTTGTGGGCTTCACCGGGGTAGAGCTGGTGGGAATTGGTTTCCATTCAGTCCAGGCCGTAGTTGAGTTTGTAGTTGGCTTCACTGGTGTGGGCGTGGTGGTAGTCGACCATTCTGACCATGCTTGAGTGGTAGGAGTAGTGGTCGGCTTGACTGGTGTTGATGTAGTGGTGGGAATTGGCGATGACGTATTCCATTGCTCCCAGTTGCCCCAACCGTGACCTTGTGGAAGGGCAGCAGCCATGCTCAAGGGGAGGAAAGCAGCAGCAAGAACTGTGGATTTCGATTGGGAATGCATTTTGAAGAGGAAAGTCGTTGTGATACCTGACTAGGTGTTGTTTTTCGAAAGAATGAAAAGGATGATTGTTCTTGATGGTTCGCTGTGCTGTGTGTTGAATGGATGGAGGATGTGATACAGGAATCACTGAACTGGAAAGAACCTCTATATACCTTGAACAACCATGATAGGATGTTGTGCGAGGCAGGACAATGTCATTGTCCAACCACCCGATATCACATGCATGAAGGCTGTTAATCATATTGAGCTGTTTTTGGGGTGGCCGGAAACCAACTTAGAACAGAGTTAGGAAAAAGAGCGCCAGAAAGGCGGGAGGCTAGCACGCTAGCAAAAGTTTACCTGCGCCTAGAAGCTTAGCTCTTGTTAACAAGAGCGCTAGTGTTGAGCTTGTTGTCTGTTTCGCGTATAGCCATTGGCTATGTTCAATGCCAGCCTCTCAATATTCTTGGCAAGCCATATAGAAAGCGAACCACAGTTCGTCGCTAATGAAGACGGATCCTGGTCGCGTTGCCGAGAAACCTATCAGAAGCGGCCGGGAGCATGAAACAGCCGCACCGAGAGCACATGATTCGTCTGCTGACGATAGTCGACGTGATGCGAGTAAGTAGGATCATTTGTCGAGGCGCCTCATGTGCACTGAAAGCCACCATTCGTTTCTGGATGAGTGGTGCGATATTGAAGCGGGGATACTCAAGCCAGTTGGGGAATTGAAGGGTATTGACGGGTCTGATATCTGTCGCTGTATACGCAAGTCTATATTGTACCAGTATGCATGGTAGCAATCTAGAGGGTGGCCTTAGAAATCCGTTATCGCGCATACGTTGCCAGGCGAAATTTGCTCAATGGTCTGATACACGATTCTGGTTGCTGGAGCATGAGCGGAGTGCGCAAGCAACCACACACTTCTGGACTTTTGACCATTGACATTGAGGCTGACTGATGAAGTCAGATGCGGGTTCAACAAAAAACTTGATATCCGGTGGTTGGAAGTGCAAGGTTTCCGCAGCGACGTATGAAAGTGGGTCCACAACCTGAAAGGCTGAACTCGTTGGCAAGATAGCCGCGTACCAAATACTGTCAATTGCTTCAAAAGGCACAATTGTGCGAAAGTCGACTTTGAAGTTTTGTAGATCGGTCATCCGACCTGGAAAGGTCCACAAGTCGGAGTGTTCTTCTTGTACACCTACTGAATATCCGACGAAAAGGTACAAATGCCGTTGTTGCGTTGCTCATCATTTCCTGCTGGTTGACATACGGTACATCCGCGCAGCTCGATGACGATGTTTGTAACTCTTTGCTGAAGATAAGTCTCACAACACTTGAGAAGCCCGCTCCCTGCTTGCAAATAAACAGGAGATTTTACGACGGGGCTTTGCCATCGACACTGTTATGCCAGGAATGCAGGGCAATTCGTCGTTGCTGCCTTGATGCCCGAATAGGTGCCCGTCTCGCAAGTCGGAGACTTTTGGGGAAGCAATTGGCGCTAACACGCACAGAGCTCACACCTGCGGCTGCTTGGGAAGCCGAGGCCCAGAGTCGGCTGTCTCTTTCGACGCTGCACTGCGACCAACAATAATGAGTATTAATGCAAAGGCCGATGCCCTTTGGCAGTGCCTGGTAAAACACAATCAAATATTCGATTGACGAAACTTCAATCGGCAAGATGTATCCGCCATCAGCGCCTGTTGAGCTTCCTAACTCGTATGCGAACCTTGACCTTCCTCATGTTAAGGTCTCCCACGTTCCCGAGTCCTCAGCAGAGCCGACGCCAGTATTGGTGATCAAACTTTACAGACCGCAGAACAATAACGCATTCACAAGGCAGATGCAAGAGAGCATAACGACACTCTACACGCTGGTCAATGCGGACGACAGAGTGAAGGTTGTGGTACTGACTGGCCATGGCAAGATGTTTTGCGCAGGCGCTGACTTGGACATTGGCTTCTTGGGAGGTGCTGGAAGAACAGGGGCCAAAGCGACTGCCAAATCCGAAAGAGACGTTGACCATAGAGATGGGTCAGTATTGCCTATATGCCAACACGTCGGCTAATTTACTTTTAGGGGTGGTCGTGCATCGCTCGCTATACACCAGTGCTCAAAGCCGACAATCGCAGCCTTACAAGGCTCAGCAGTTGGTGTTGGAATCACCATGTGTTTACCAGCTACCATCAGAGTGGCGTATGCCAAAGCTAAGATCGGCTTTGTTTTTTCAAGACGAGGTATAATCATGGAGGCTTGCAGCCACTATTTCCTGCCCAAACTCATTGGCTTGTCACGAGCCTTACATCTTACCACGACAGGAGCTGTGTACCCGGCAGAGCATCCGCTGATGCGAGAGTTGTTCTCGGAGATCCTGCCGACTCCAGAGGCAACTGTTTCCCGAGCACTCGAATTGGCGGACGAAATCGCCAAGAACACCTCGACTGTGTCGACCAAGCTTATGCGTGAGCTGATGTATCGCGGTCCCGCAAGCGCTGAGGAGGCTCACCTACTTGATTCGAAGGTCATCCATGGACTTTTTGGTGGAAAAGATAACACTGAAGGCGTGAAGAGCTTCTTCGAGAAGAGACCGCCAAACTTCACTGGAAGCCTTGACAAAGATGCGCCGGAGTGTTATCCTTGGTGGACTCAGGTTGACGTCGGCCACGTTTCCAAAGTCAATCCAAACAAGACGAGCAAGCTGTAGTAAAGGCACGCGTCAAAATGGAGACGGCACGCTCCAAACGACCTTAAGCAGAAGTAGGCTGCCATCCCATCTGCCTCCCACGCCTCCTCCCACTGATCTAACTCCTTGTGCTTCGATTGTGCTCTAGAGAGAACGGCCAGTGATATATGACTGGTAGAGTCAACAGAGTATGCTCTTGACCAACCTACCTGGAGACAATGGGCAGTCATCTCCTCCAAAACTTTTTCTCTTGCGGATTGCTCTGTTCAACACTTACTGTCGCAACGCTTTCCCAGCGAGCTTACTGTATTCATGAGATTTGATAATCCTTGTGACCAGATTGTTAGGGTGTCTTTCCATTTAGGCGCACGCGTGCCTCTCTTTGGACTTGATGTTGCCTTGTCTACCTCTTGTCTTCCAAATGCGGCTGCAAGTAACTGCCGCTGTGAGAATTTGCACGTGATCAGACCACAAAACCACCAAAGTCTGATCGGTCCAAAATGTCCCCTTTACCATGGGCATTGTATAGCACTACCAAGCCATCTGACTGGTATAGTCTGTGACTCGATTGCTCTCCTGGGCCGCAGCAACTAAAATTCTTGCGCTTGCTCACTGCCTGCATGACGATAGCTCTCATGTCTCGCAAAATACGTCAAACCTGGCAGTCGAGTAGCAAGCTGCATCAAAGAGGAGCATCCGTTGTCGGATGACATACTGACCGATCTCGGCTCCAAGTGTCCTTTTAACCTAGCAGAAGCACGAATGTGAATCACTTTTACCGCGTGACGTCAGTGCAATGATCCGCAGATGGACTCCCTGGTTGCGCAATATCGGATGTATATGTAGGTTGTGAGGCCTGCTTATTGACAGGTAAGAATAATATTCAGTTAAGATGTCGCAGATCAAAGCCATTCATTACAAAGCTGGGGGAGGGAAGGCCTCAGAATGCCTCGAACTTACGACAGTGCAGGCTTCAGACCCTGAGCCGCACGATCTTCTAGTCAAAATTAAGGCATGTGCAGTAAATCCAGTCGATACGAAGATCCGAGAAGGCAAATTTCCCGCTTCAGATGTGACAGGCTTCGATGCAGCAGGCACAGTAGAGAAGGTCGGCTCGAGCGTCACAGCCTTCACGCCAGGCGATGAGGTCTATTACTCCGGTCAGCTTGGCCGCCAAGGCACCACAGCAACACACAGTCTCGTCGATTCCCGCCTTGCAGCGCTGAAACCTAAAAGCCTCGACTTTGCAAACGCAGCTGCGGTTCCTTTGGTTAGCATAACAGCGTGGGAATTGTTTGAAGAACATTTTAATCTTGTTGAGGGAGATCCCAGCGGCAAGCAGGCCTCGAAATCGATCCTGATCATCAACGGTGCCGGCGGTGTAGGATCCATAGCGACTCAACTTGCGCGCAAGATCTTCAAGCTAGGGAGGGTCATTGTCACAGCCTCGCGCCCTGAGACGATCGAGCACGCCAAGAAAATGGGTGGAACGGACATTATCTCTCATCGCGAAGAGCTCAAGCCACAAATTGAGAAACTTGGCATTTCAGGGTGCGAGTACATCATGATCTGCCACTCAACGAACGCGTATATGGAACAGGCAGTTGACATTGCCACACCAATGGGAAGAATCGGGTCTATTGTGGAAGTCGATGCACCGCTGCCGGGTCTGCATAAGCCAGATGCATTCATGAAGGCTTTGAGTTTTCATTGGGAGTTCATGTTGGGTAAGGGGGTTTATCAGTATGATTTGCAGAGCCAGGGTGACATTTTGAAGAGGGTAGCAAAGGCGTACGATGATGGACTGCTGGCTACACTGGTTAGCGAGCAGCATACGCTAAGTGTGAAGAGTCTAGTTGCTGCACATGAGAAGTTGGAGAGTGGGAAAAGTATTGGCAAAATCAGTTTGGCGGTCGGAGACGATATTGAATGAGCGCCAGATGAGGATGAGTGTATTGTAGGCGAATGCAATGAACTCAGCATTTGGGTGGGTAATTCTGGACAGTGCAGATACTCTTCTGCTATCATCGTCCGATGCCGGTCTTCTGGTCAGGTTCAAATCTCCACGGGAGACGACGGACGGTCAACCACAATCTAGTGCATCAGCTTGATTAGGTGATCGCTATGATCGCTGATTACCTAATCGTCACGGCTTGTGTATCGATGACGCAGCAATCACCCGGACAAGCTAAGTGTTCAATACAGCTGCAATGCGTCTTGTTGTTCTCAGGCTTAGAGGGGTCCAATAGCTCACTCTCGCATTCAGCGTCGTAACTCAATGCACGTCTAGTCGCTTCGTGTAGTGGCAGAAGAAGCCAGAGCGGTGGATACGCAGTTTGGGCAGAGCTGGAGATCGCATCATTACAAATACAAACTTGAGAGTTGACGCGACGATAATCCTATTGATTTGAAAAAAGGTTCTCGACCACGCTATCCTTCCTTTTGTTCTGTGATATGTCTCGTCCTGTCACCTCTTCTCTCCAACAATCTATTCGCACTTTCAGTAGACAGTCACGCCAACAGACGACAATCTCGCCTTCCAAGTTGCCCACCCTGAACGCCTCCGCACAATTTTCCTCCTCTCCAGCTTCACGTCTGTCAAACTTCTCGAGGCATTTTTCTGCTTCAAGAACAGTGATGGCGCCAGCACCGAAGCAGTATGACTATATTGTAATTGGTGGTGGTAGTGGTGGCTCCGGCGCAGCCAGAAGAGCCAGCGGATGGTACGGGAAGAAGACTGCGATCATAGACGCTGGTGTTCCTGGTGGGACATGTGTCAATGTTGGGTAGGTGACAATCACAACTCTCCATCGAGAGTGCACTGACATCGTGGTAGCTGTGTACCCAAGAAGATGACTTTCAATTTTGCTTCAATCAATGAAGCCATCGAGGCAGGCAGGCACTATGGCTATGACTTCGGAAAAGGCGACGTACCCTTCAACTTCACGACTTTTGTTGAGAAGCGACAAGCTCGCATAAAGACACTGAATGGGATCTACGAGAAAAATTGGGCCAACGATGGTATTGATCTGATAAATGGAACTGCGAAGTTCGTGAGCGACCATGAAATGGAGATCACACCAAAAGACGGAAGCGAGGCATACCGAGTTACCGCACCACATATTTGCATTGC
This sequence comes from Herpotrichiellaceae sp. UM238, assembly GCA_000315175.1. Classification (NCBI taxonomy): domain Eukaryota; kingdom Fungi; phylum Ascomycota; class Eurotiomycetes; order Chaetothyriales; family Herpotrichiellaceae; species Herpotrichiellaceae sp. UM238. The sequence continues at coordinate 158,172 of AMYF01000030.1, read as the reverse complement.
CACTGGAAGTTTCCCAACCAAGCCACAAGGGATCAAGGGCAGCGAGCATGGCATCACGTCGGATGACTACTTCCTGATCAAGCATTTGCCCAAGAAGATGGTGTTCGTTGGAGGTGGTTACATCGCGGTTGAGCTAGCCGGAGTCATGAACGCTATAGGCGTCGAGACTCATCTCTTCATTCGCGGCAATACTTTTCTCAGAAAGTTTGACCCTATGATTCAGGAAACGCTGACCCAGCACTATGAGGACATTGGTGTTCACGTACATCGTAAACACCCCGGTATCAAAGAAGTTGTACAATTGAAGGCTGCCAAAGACACGAGCGACCCTCGAGAAAAAGAACTGAAGCTGATCATGAATGACGGCAGTGAGATGATCACCAACGAACTACTTTGGGCAATTGGCCGAGGAGCAGAAACGCGAGGCTTGGGACTGGAAAATACTACCATTAAGACTGCAGAGTCCGGTCACATCATAGTCGACACATACCAAAACTCGTCCACCGAGGGCGTTTACGCGCTGGGTGATGTTACAGGCCAAGCGGAACTTACTCCTGTCGCCATCGCTGCGGGACGACTGCTCGGCAACCGACTGTTCGGTCCTCCGGAACGCAAAGACGACCACCTGGACTACGAAAGAATACCAACAGTTGTGTTTGCTCACCCACCCGTTGGTTCGACCGGTCTCACCGAACCCCAGGCTGAAGAGAAATATGGCAAAGAAAACCTCAAGGTGTACACTACCAAATTTGCTGCCATGTATTTTGATGTCTTCCCGCCAGAGGAGAAGAAGAAGCAGCCAACACAAATGAAGCTCATCTGTCAAGGACCAAATGAAGAGATTGTTGGCCTGCACATGCTGGGACAAGGCTGTGATGAGATGATGCAAGGATTTGGAGTCGCTATCAAGGCTAGGTTGACGAAGAAGGACTTTGGTAAGTTTTTGCACGTCACCATCTTTTTTAAGAATGGGTAACTAACATCAAGTTTAAGATTCCACCGTTGCCATCCATCCCACGAGCGCTGAGGAGCTAGTGACTTTGAGGTAGAACCATTGAACCAGAGACCTTGGAGAAGCCCCCTTCCCCCGTAGCTGAAGCGCTCTCACGATACCTGTCTCAGACCCAGCACAAACCTCAGTGCCTGATCTCGAAATCTCTTGCCACAGCTATTCCGTACTTCCTTCAGCCTACATCGGCGACAGCTTCAACGCTTCACCTATTGGTCTGCAGAGGACGCTCCTACCCCGAACAGCATGTGTGGCGCTTATCGCAAGAATTGCATCTGCGAAGTCTAGAGAATATATCACTGGCGCGGGACATCGCTGATTGGCGCAACATATTCAGTCAATCTGATTGCTTAGCTTTAACTCAAATGGTACGAACATTCACCCATGTGCCAGATTCTACATACATAGAGACCAACAAAAAGACAACTTTAGACGACAGCGAGCTCTTTGGCGTCAATGTGAAATGAGTTCGTGGTCAAAATTATTCTTCGTCCATTTCTCCCGTCAGCGTCTGGAGCAACTCCTGTTTATACGCGAACTGACAACAAATCAGAGACACATGTTTCGCAACAAATTGTCCCTTCGAAAAGAGAATACCGCCTTTCTCTCGACCATTGATCAAGTGTGATGCAAGCGATTAGACCACCTCGAGGTGAGCTTTTCTTGCTGATCGAAGCTTCGATTTCGTTTCATGCCACATTAACTGAGTCGGACGTTCCTCGTCTTCTACTCAATAGACTCACCGTCTTGTTAACTCCCTTTCGCACTGGATGCCCCGTGCACCTGTGTCTGCTATATCAATGCGACTTCCACAACCAGCTCTGCTTCCCCTCTCTCTATTGTTCCAGAGACACAAACAACACCCTCGATAGTCTACTTCATACCAGAGAAATGAGAATCGTGCCTAAAAATCTCCACAATCCTTTGCGCCAGCATCCAACATGTGTCAAACACAGTCTAGGGCGTCTTCGAGACATGCATCCCAAATGAGCTCCGGTCGAGATCTTTCACTTTGCAGCAATTTTCGAAGCCCAGCCTCTCAGCAGACGCCTAATATTGCGGCTATTGCTCTGGGTGATACTAGCATACCTCTACTTGCTAAACGACCAGGTTTCGATACGCGAGCCAACGATGGCAGAGCACCCTAGGCCGCAGGGGCAGGATTGGTCGATGTATAGCCGTACGAATGGTCCTTACCTAAGAGTAATTGCGAGCATTGTGAAGGACATAATGTTCTACCTCTGAACGAGACAATTGGGAGCTAAAGCGGAGAAAGGTCTGTGAAGGAGCAACCTGAAAAACCGCTCTTGAGGAGGGCACCACTACTGTAAAATGAGCTTAATGGAGAGGAGCTAGGATGGATTTACAGAAGCTAATCTCACGAAAGAAAAGTCAGGCGTTGAGCTGACTCGGCATGAGAGGAGACAATAGCGCTTTGAGATGGACATAGCAATACCATAACGCTGGACCGCGAGACATGCTTCAGAAACGGATGCAGTTGTTTAAGGGCGTTGATTAGAAGACCTTGAGCTTGCCACATCCAATCAGAAATTCTCCAATATCGTCCGCTCTCCGCGCTGAATGTATCACCAAGCTTGTAGATACATGTACTTGAGACCCTGTCCGCAGCAGGTTCCGCTGTAGTTCAGAATCGATAAGAGCGTAACGGCCTTAAAATCAAGACCCACGGTAGGAAGAGGAACATACATATCTTGCAAACCCGCGTCATCTCTCACTCAGGAAAGGGTCTGCTGGATTTTGACCGTTTTACCTTTCACTCGCACCGATACTATCCGGACGCTCGAGCGATGAGTAAGCTGATTGATCCCGCTTACACTGTGATTATCATGTCTGTACCTACTCCTACGGTTTTTCATTCACCACGGCGACCGCACCTGGCTCTGCTGACTTCTCATGAATGCAACTGCCGTGTAAGGGCCGCCAGAAGAATCAGGCGCGAGTGGCCAGTGAGAAAGATATAGCCAGCGCAAAGAGTTAGATGCGACCTTGGCGTCCGTGAGGAAAGGCGCGAAGCGCATGTTGTCCTTGCTTCGCACTGTTGACCTGTTCTTGCCTTGCTGGTGGGTCAACCGTTAAGATGGTGAATGTGACTGGTCTTAGAGGGGAGGGACACGCGTGGCCATGGTAGCCTTGCGTAGGCCGTGTTCGTGCCTATCACATGTTCTCTGCTGCCGTGAACAGGCAGGTGTGGCTTCTACCAGGCGATGATGTCGCTATTGGTCATGGCAGTGGAATGTAGGGGAAAAAATGGGTAAGGGTGCAAGTCAGCACGATAGCATGCACACTGGACTGGACTGGACATCGACTGGGGCTTTATCCACTTTCTTCAGTTGCTCAATCAGGCTGAACAGCCAGGAGAAGTCGTTGTTGACTGATCGGTGTACGCGAGACTTCAAAGAATTTTGTTACAAACGCAATACCAGCCTTGTAAACAAACCGTTGTATTGACATGAAATGAAAACCGATCCCGGTTGCCTGACCGGCGTCCACACACTATTGAAAGTGTTTCAGGTTGTGAGAAGGCAAAACTATGCGAAGCGCCTTGGGGCTCACATGTCTGGTAGGCATTGGAGGATTGAAACATGGTTTGAGGTTCCTGCAGATACCGTAGGAAGGAAAGCGACGACCTGCATATGACTTAGTAGAATGTGGCAGGGGGGTAAAGAAGACGCGTTGGTTGGCTGGCTGATTGATGAGTGGCTCGCCATTCATGACTCGACTGTCCTGCTTCGACTCTTTGCTGCGGACACCAGTTGGCAGTGAGCGAGGTCTTCCCCTGTCTTCAAGTAATTGGCAGTCTCGTAACTTACGAGGAGTAGATGGCAGCAGGCAGCACATCATGAGGAACATGTCAGGCACCTCCATGGCTGAAGGCAATGGGTAGAGATCGACAGGCGCTTGTTTCACAGTTGTACCACGGCCTTTTGAAAAGAATAGAGTTCAGCTGTGAGCGAGCCTATGCTGATGGTCTTAGACTCTGCCGCAGTCTTATGACGGTAGCTGTAGACGAGCTCCGATTTGCGCGGCTTGTGAGAGGCCAACTGAGCATGTGCGAATCAAGTGATGGCCCGCGTAAAAAGTGATAGCTTAGGCGTATGCAGTGGTGACGCGGATGTGAGTTGCTTGCTGCTCGTATGGCGTGAAAGTGATAGCAGTTTTGTAGCCGAGGGTGAATGACTGGCTCAAAAGCGCACGTAGGTTCTCCAAGCGCCTGCAAACCGTGATGTGTGCTGGAACGCGCTTGTGGAAGAAGCACGATTGGACAAGGTAAAACGCCAATTATAGCGGCAAACGGGTGGTGTGGAGATACATGCAAGCAAGCAGATTCCGCGGAAGCGAACAGTACCCGAGTACGGACAAGGTGAATCAAATAGCAGACTAAGTGCAACGTGAGACGAGGATGCAGGGGTGTCAGAAGACCGAAGAACAATCAAACCAGCGCCGGAAGGAGATCTTGACGTGCAGCTGAGATGGTGGACGCCCCCTCAGCTCGGGATGGGGTCGTGAGAGCCGATTGGAAGCCGAGAATTTCATCCTTGGGGAAGTGGGCGGTCGTGTTACTCCGAGTTTTTGACGTGCGATGATAGTCAGGAGTATTTCGCAGATCAAGCACATGTATTTTTGAGCACAGCTGTGGACATTACGATGTCCTTGCTAACCTGAGCGGTCAAGAACTGTGGCATCATGACGGAGCTGTGTTAGGATTGGCAAATTCGTGACCATGGGATTTTGGGGCGGCACCAAACTTGAAGGAGGTTGGGAAAGCTGCTAACGAATTACGTAGCTAGCACGAGCGATCGGAGATTCGATAAGTGCCAAAACGAGTCATATATCTTGAATTGAATGGCTTGTATTGAATTGGTGTGTTATACAGCGCAAGTGTTTTTGTCAAATTTGACAACAAAAATAGGCCTCTGATTGAGCGCAACCCATCGCCATGCCGGTCCTTGACGGCTTCCCATAGAGTAGTATACAGGGTATCTCAGGGTATCATTCGAAAGACATGCGCCATAAAGCCATTTGTCGTCGAACCGTAATGTCGAGAACACAAAGAAATTTTGCCGCCAGTGATGTCGGTTGCAAAATAGAGTAATTTGAGCAAGATGGTGCCTAAACGAGCCTCGCTTCGAAATGCTGCAATAAGACGACGAGTCTGACTCCTTGTCCTTGACGGTAGATGATAAAGTGAACACATGTGCTGTTCCAGAGTGCGATTGGGCAGTAATGCTGCAGTGGCGACCTCCCCTGTGCACTTTGTACTTCGCCACAGTGTGAGTCACACTCAGTGCGAACTCACAATCCTCCTAGTCAACGCGTCCAGATGGACGCCTGAGTATACCCTCACAATTGACATCGAATCGCATCGTCCACACTCGGAGCTTGTTCATGAGGCGCTCGGTGGTTTCGAGATAGCGCTCTCGTCCAAAGATGCTGTCTACAAATTCGGTGCCAGCGTTTTTGCCCATCAGTGTCTTGCTGCCTTGTTGCTTTGCAGCCTTCATCATGTAATATTCACAATCCTTGAGTAGTTGCTTGAATTGTTTCCAGAGCTTTTGTCCTCCCTCGACGAAATCGTAGATCATCTCTCTTTGATCATGGCTCCTGATTCGTAAGACGTGCTCTTTTGCTCGCTTCATCTTGCCAGCAAGCTTGATGAGCAAGAGCCACAAGTCACCTGCCATCTCCGCCATGGGTGTAGAGGCTCCACACCTGTAAACGGTCCAGTCGTAGATCCACCTTCCTAAAGAGTTAGCATCGAAGACGCTACCGAGCAAGACAATCGGCTCCTCGGTCGGATCCCAGTTCTTGATGCTGTAGCCTGGAGGAATGCCGGCTCGAGCGGCGTCTGCTTCAGTTGCAACAGGCGTCGTCTTCTGTGGCGTTCTCTCTTTGCGCGGCGATGACCTGGTGGTAGTAGAGGACCTACGTACACGGGTAGTACGTGTCTTGGGCTGCTGCTCTTCGTAAATCTGCTCCTGTCCATAGTAAAAATATGAATCAGTACTTGGCTTCTTCCCATGCTTTGATGCTCTAGTAGAAGCCCTGAAGGGCTGTCGTTCTTCGACATAATAATCGCGAGCATATACATCGTCGCCGTCATAGACGTGGACAGGCTGAGATGGCTTGCGGGTAGTTCGTGGTTGCGGCCTCGAGGCCGGCTTGCTCGAGCTGTAGGCTCTTTTTCTTTCGTGACTCACATAAGCTTCTTTACTTGGACTGACGTTATAGTGATAACGGTCCGCACCTGGAGGTGGTGAGCCCGCAGGCGAGTAAAATCCTCCGACCCTTGATGAGATCGGAGTGTGACTAGTTTTGCGACGATGTCCTTTCACCGGAGTGGTGTAGTCGTATTGATATGGGACGTAATGAACATATTCGCCACTCGAATGAGGCGATCCTGTCTCATAACCAGAGTCGTAGTTGAATTTGGTGTAATGTGACGGCGGGACGCCGTAGTGGTAACTCATATCTGCGCGTTCCTTTCCCTTTCACCTCTGTCAATGTCGGTTTCGTCAATGATTATGTTCTGATAATCAGGAGCGGAGGTGGTCGTGTTGAAAGTGGCTGAGACGCTGAATATCATGTCGTGGATGGTACTAGATGATTGCAGAACCTGCTGGATAATTGAGCCTATAACAGCTCAAATTCGATCGGATTGGTTTTTGAGTGCGTGGTGAGTGGCAGTGCCAGCTTTTCGCAGTTGAAGCGATCAAAGGGAAGAAACGGTGGCCGGCTTGGAGGAGAGACTCGAGGCAGTTTTGTAGAAAATGCTAGTGAAGTTCTGTGGCTCAAAGCGTGGCGCTGGAGTCAACGTGATAAACTTTGCGAACGGGACGGCTGCCTTTGTTCCGCGATGGACTGAGAGTTGCAAATGTGAGCTAGAAGGCAATAGAAAATGCTCTAAACAGAGCCAATGAAAAATGCAATCTTTGGTTAAATCAATACAGCAGGGGCACGGAAATGAGCAAGAGGAACGAGACATACGCACCCACGAAAGGGAGAGGAGTAGTTATGGTCTAGTTCAACGTCCGCTTGACTCTTGATTTCAAAGGTCCACTTTTTAGCGTTGCATAAGCTAACATGCGTGTACTGGGACCCAACAAAGCATCCAGCGATGAATGTCTTGGCAAAAGCTCCACCTACCCTCGGGCCGTATGACGAGCAAGCCGCGTCACATACAGCTGTAAAAATGCTGTAATTATCAACTGGCTGGTCGTAAGAACTCGTCCGTATTTTTCATCACTGCCTAAGCGCATTTGAAAGCGCAAACAAAGGGCACTGCTCGATGTCAATGCTCGCGCGTAAAAGGTCGTGGCTGTGCAGAGAGCGATCTTTGTAATCAATGTCAAGAGTCTGTCCGAGTGCGAATACTGAGTGAACGATCTTTGCAGCTGCTGGGACGAGAAGAGATCCGAGTAGCAAATTCCTCGATGTTCCACGAAGGAACGATTCCGTAAGCAGCGCGCTGACCATTCACGATTACCCAAACCCCAACTTCGTGCGACTATGATCACGCTTGCGCAGTCATGAATGACTGTTCACTGTCCGAATGCGCAGTTGCGCAGCTCGGAAGTAATTATAGACCTCGTCTTATCCGCCATCGAAGTACACCAGTATCGGACATCGCTCTTTAAAGAAATGAAGCCATCGCGCATGCACGTTCTTCTACAAGCTCTTTCCCCCTGCCGTTTAATCCGTATGCACAAAGCTGTATGCGAAAACGTCGCACTCTTTGCAATGACCCACATTGCAAAATGGAGGCTTTAGCGGCACGGTCTACTTTCTGGGGGCTCTGTGCCCACTATTTAGTGGCTGCAATGGCTCTGTCTCATGTGGAAGCAGACGAAGGCTTAAAAAGTGGCCACGACGGCCCCTTTCTGACTGATCGAACTCTCTCGGGAAGCTGAACTCGACCGTTTGCAGCCAACCAAATCTCACAATGATCCGTTTGATGTCCTTTTCGGTCTTCAATATCTGGCCTATGACCTGTCAGTATGCGTTGTCTCTCCTTCAGCTGCTACACCCGAATGCTCATGTATGTCCTTGCTCTTGTAGAGAGGTTTGATATTCTTCTCAATAACTGCCCCTCTTGCGAACTGGCTGAAGCAACTTAGACCAGGTCTCTAGGGGGTCACTGACCCGCAACAGTCTGCTCGCTAGATACATCGCCTGGAAGCCTAGCCGTTGTACGCTCAGGCGGTGTGACCAGGTCTGGTTCACTCTTCCGTTGTGTCACTCTAAGAAATGAGTCGGCCGCCAAATGTCCCTACCCGAGCCATAAGTTTGTGTTAGCCATTTCGACTCTCCGGAAGATCGAATTCAGCTTCGTTTGGGACCACAATCCCAAAACTTTGGCTATCGAAGCAAATTTCCCATCTCATCAGCAGTTCACTCATAGGCAGTTCCAGACACGAGTGCCAAGACGCGCCTCGAAGATGTCACGACGTTCGCTTCAACCAGCAGCTTCCAGTCGCCGGCTCTATACATGTCTACCCACATTCTCGACCTCCTTAGTATTCTTGTACGGTATGGTAAAAGCGTTGTTTGCTCATTACCAGAAGCAGTAAAGAATTGTTGACGACGCATGCTGCCCGCGAGGCTGTTCTCACAGTATTGCATTGTCATAGGGGCAAGTTGACCAATTGCAGGTCGCCACAACCACCGCATACTTAGCGCTATTGCTGCCCGACTACAAAATTTCGACCACTCTTGTCACATAATCTTCACCGACTGCAGATACAGTTCTTGAGTGGCTATTCTCACGCAATTGTTTACGCCAATAAAGTCTTTTTACAGAATCTAGATACTGTAGGCCTGGGCCGCGCCGCCGACTCTCTGAAGGTATGGCTTCATTCATGCCCAAAGACTAAAGAGTTAACCAGACTCATCGTCATCAGCAAGCGTCGAAGAAAGGTAGGTCTATCACTGGTAGAAGAACACCATCTGGTACCCATTGCCTTGCAGTCTTGCTATTTGGGAGACAGAGGAAAGTTCATGGTGCTGTTGGCATGGGTCTTTGACATCTGCCATCTCGACCATGCCAACAATGCAATGATGAAGCACTAAAATGGAGCTTACGTAGGCCACCTCACTCAATCATGTGAGTACCTTGTTCCTGAACAATGTTGATGGATTGCACACGAACGACATGTACTCTCTTGAGATGAGGTATGGATTTCCAATTCGGAGAATCATCCTGAGATGGACTGCGTGGGCCTTGCATGAGCCGTACACCCCTTTAGAGTGAAGTGGAAAGAACCTGGGACTGACAACCCTACAAATTGGCCAAGCAGCACACAACCCCCCGTTCGCAACATTAAATGCCCATTTCGTTCCACATTGTCAATGAACAACCTGGCATTGCTATGTGCTGTTGTGGTAGTGGAAGCCAATCGGCACAGCTTGGCGTTCCCCTTTAGCTGGTGCGAGATGAGATAGACGCAGCTGAAAAGACTGTCCAGTCGAGCAGCCCTGTCGCAATTCCCTGATTGAATCAAGCTGACGTTTATGGCTCGCTGCCTCTTTGCAGGCGGCAGCATTCCCGTACGCTCCAGTGACTGCTACAGGACCTACCATTTTTTCTCTGGCAGAATACAAGTAGCCACATTACCCTACGCAACGAATTAATACACTGCCTTCGACTGCTTCGCACATCGTGCAGCAGCCTGAACTGGCCACATACGTTACAAGCGCAGTGGCAACACCATCGTGTGGCATGCTTAGTGCACATGCCAAAGTTTCCCCTTCGTAGAAAGCTCGCTAGCGTCTCAGAAATCAAGGTCAAAGCCAAACACAATACTCATCGTAGATGAATTCTCATTTGGTCAGGAGTCCCCTATCGCTGAGTGGCATGCGGGCACTCTGGAACATTGTTGGCGCGAAGCTCGAAATCAGTAATCTGCTCGCCTGAACGTCATCGCCGGGCTGCAACAGCCACACCCAAGAAAGCTTATGGGCGAAGACTAGCAGAACCCGAACACGGGGCTGTGCCTGATAACTCAGCCTCATCCGCCGATCATTCGAGAATTGACATTGCTGAGTGAGCATTCACAACATGGACCAAAAATATGGCATCTTTCGGGGCTGCACGGCATTCGATTTGAATGAGCTTTTCCTTTCGGAGTATTAGGATAATGCTTCTATCGTTCGGCTCCCAGTCGGTGCGGCGCTAAGATTACTGAGAATCTACGGCAAACCAAAGACTGCTCGGGTACGCCGGGTAGGTACGTCACGAACTCTGCAAAGAGCTCACATCGTATCCAACTACGTCGCATTCAAGTACGGCGCCTGCCCAAAACCAGAAAAGAATCCGACGTTGTTGAACAGCATCTAAAATAGTTAAACTTCAATTCAACACCTGAAGTTCGTTACATGGAGTCTTGGAAACTTGCGCTTTGGTCGGCTAGATTGCAATTGGCCGATCGTTTTCGCTCCCTAGGACTTAGTTCCGAAAGCAGCACCCTTGAAAATGCCGCTAACGTAGAAAGTCCACTATCGCAATGTTCGGTCGTTTCTTTGACAAAGCTACATTCTTGAGTCGCTCCCGACACACATCGCATAAACGCATGCTAAAGGTATTTTCAATGATGCCCGGAGCCAGATCGGCAGATGGACGTCTCAGGCACAGATTCTCTAGGACCACACCTGCGGCCGGGGCGAAGAGACAATTCCCACCACGGGTTGTATCATGTCGCTGCTGTCGATAATGGCTGGCCACAACTTTGATGCTTATTGGGCTTGATACATCCTGGGATACTGTGTTCAGCATGTAAAAGCACCGCCAAAGGGACGGTGCTCAATCCTGTAAGTTTACCATAAGACGACTACGCATGGGAGCAGGTAGGAGGCGCTGGCAGTGAGGGTTTTGGTGAACAAGTAGAGATATTTCTCTACCCACTTTAGTAAATACTGCACGAAGTTTGGCCCGGTACCTGGTATGCTAAGCCATCAGCATCATAGCACGAGGTTTTCCCCTCAAGACTGAAAAGGTCCCTGTGCTCTTGGCACTAACGAATATTGCGAGGCATTCAGATACCAAGAACAACATGGGCAAAGCATAGTGCAGGATATCTGAGCTAGGGCGTAGGCTGCAGAATTACATTTGAGGAGATAGAGCAAGTAGAAAGATCGAGCGAAGGGAGGGAAGGATCTTTTCAGAAAGCGGTATGATTGCGCGTATACGGTTATGATACTATCAGGTAAGGAATGCGCCGACATTTCGAGAAGACATGCTTCCTTCGGTTCCTTGCTCGGACCCATATCTCTCTTTGCTTACCGCCTCCTGTCGTTCTTCAATTCAGCAAGTGCTTCAGCGCCCTGCTGCCTCGTCTGGCACGAGTTACAAGCATAGCCCACCTTTGCTTCCGTTTTAGATATCAGCATATTGCCGCAGGTGCAAAGGTGGCTATGGGCGTCCTTGATCGGCTGGGGGCTGCGGCACCCGCAGGCGTAGTGGACATAGGTATACTTACACATCTTGAATTACTTATCGGGTGTTGCTTCCTGCTGGGTTGGTCTTACTTGGGTCCTGTGGGAGTTTTAATTGTGACTGATTAGTGATGGGGTGATGGCTGTAATGTTTGAAAGACTCTGGAGATTAACGCAGGTAGTTCCGGTATTTGTAGATGTGAGAAGCATTGTCGTTTCATGATCCGGACGGTGAACAAGAAGGACATGAACAACAAAGAACAAATGGGCAACAGCACCAACTTCGAGCATAACCTGATTAGACCGCTTTGTACACGGTAGGCCGTGATCATCGTTAACATTGTGGTCGAGCATTGTCTTGTCATTCATTGTCGGTTTTTAGCACTCGTTTGCTGTTACTGTTGTGCGCATGGGACAAGGTTCGGCAGACATGAGCAGCCCCGGATCCTCCTCTGCCTCAGGGGTTCAGAAGCTCGCTACCACCTCTGTAGTCGTGGAAGTGGCAGTTCTTTGTGCATCAACAGCGTTGGAGTAGAGGTCTTGCGTGATATGTAGTCAGCCTACTTGTATCATCGACCCATTCGGCACAAGAAGTCGAGCAAATTCGGGCTTCAGACAAGTTTCAGAGAAGCACACTGCTCAATGAGAGTGGGACGAAGTAGGGTGGCGTGTTTTTGCATCATCTTATGTCCTGACACTGATTTCGAAGGTGAGTTGCTTGTACGGTACGTCTCTGGATCAATCAAACACTCGGAAATTTATCAGGTTTATCTCACTGTCAGTCTCTGCCTCTGTCTTCAACCTCTTCCTGAATGCCATGCGGTATGCGGCTAGGTAAGGTATTGTCTGCCTTGTTTCCATGACTATTAGCCCATACATAGGTGAAACGGCAAAAAGACCGCTGTGATCGGCTAGGGTTTCAAGTCAGATTCAGCGCCATTTTGTCGCTTTCTACTCTTGAAGGACCGAAAGGAAATCGAATCCTCCGTGACCATCCCATCTAGTGGCTTTACAGGCGGTCACTTACGCATCGGCATCCTGTAGCGAGTATGTTGTATCGTAAACCTGCAGTCTCGTGTATAAAGACCTTCACACCTTGGGAGGAAGTTGTTTATGATCATGTCCAGCTGCTGCATACATCATGTACAGAAAATGCATTCCTTATGTTATCGGTGATCTCCTGCAACTATAAGCACTTAATAATGAGAATAGCTTCTGCAGTATGAGGAATATGGTTTGCTCGGACTCAGGAACGCTGTGTGGGATGAGTTGAAAGCGGCGTAGCTAATTCGTGAACGAGTATGTGCTTCCCGTGATGTGCTAAGGACATATGAAGAGGAGACGAGTTTGCGTAGAAATGCTGTACCCGGAGCAGTTGATTTTCCTTGGCGAGACGCGCAGAAGCTTGCAAATCAGATGAAAGTATTGCAGGGAGAGTACCAGGGAGGAGAGGGTGAAAGTCATGCATGGTAACCTTGCATTGCATGAAACTCACTAAAGCTTCTTTGGGTGAAAACCAAACTGTCTGTTGATGGAAAGGACGATTGTATTGCAGATAATAGGTGTGTATTCAGTAGGCATGTAACATTCGTGGTCTAGTCATTATCAAACATCATGTTGACCTAAACTGGTCTCTGAACTGCGATTGTCGCCCAAAACTCCTTGCCAAATCGAGGGAAACGATTGATGGGTATCATATCATACTTCAAACGCAGACGCAAAATCAGAGTTCCCAACACGCTCACCATCCATGATCACGATGCACAAATCGTGCTCCTAGTCCCGTCACAATAGACCCTCGCAGGAAGCTGTTTCCTGGGCTAAACATGCCAGCCATCATTGTGATCGATGCCGGTTACAGTTTTCAAGAAGGCTCCATGCTTTGCAAGTTGCGACTCGACGACTACCAATGCCTCATGGCCAATGATCATTCACGACCTAAAGCCTCCAAGCACTGGCCCGAGTGCTCTCACTTTCAGCATCACTGCCTTCAGCGCTGCTTCTCACTTCGTCGAACCACGGGCTTTCAAAGATTTCGCTGATAGCAGCTCTGCGCAGACTGTTCGTATTTAGACAGCTTTTTACAAGCTTGTATGCTTCAAGTCGATCAGCAACTTTCTCCTTCAGCGCGGCTTTGTTCCAGTCACCAGCCAGGATAGCCATCACAACTCTTGGCTGGAAGCTATCCTGAAAAGGTCTTCGACCAACAAGTAGCGCAAATATGCAGACGCCCATCGCCCAGATGTCAACAGCTGGTGAGACAATTGACTGTTGAGGCGGGAGATCGCCCCGTTGCACATTGCCCGATGATGAAGTAGCAATACGCAGGATTTCGGGAGCAGCATATTCGAGACTACCACCTGCGAATGCAGAGGAGCTGCTTTCCGCCGGACCGAAATATTTGTTGACTTGTCTTTCTCTTTCTGACATGTCCGAGGATGACGAGCCTGGTGCCCTTTCATTGTCACTAGAAATCCATTCTGCTAAGCCGAAGTCGCAAACGCGGAGTAAAGCCGGTTCGCCTCGACTAAAATCAAGGAGGCAGTTTTCCAATTTGATGTCGCGATGCACGACGTGAGCGTCGAGATGGAGGTAGCGAAGCGCGCTGGCAAGCTGATAGGAATAGTTTGCTGCCAGGTCAGCAGGTAGACCTTGACGGTTGTTGTTGATCAGATCGAAGAGTGTCCCTCCTGTATTGAGAGGGACGAAGCAGAAAGTTGCCTCCTTAAGTTCGTAGACTGCTTCAAGGGCGAGAATGTGTTTGTGATTCAACAGACGCCACAGGTCTACTTCATGCTCGAATTCAGCTTGAGCAATGTCATTTTGCTCTTTGGTCTTTCCGTCAATCTGTTTCTTCACGATTTTGACCGCGAGCGTACGCTGTTCCCCCGTATGATGCTGGATCTGCTTGACTTCACGGATGATGCTAAAGCCACCATAACCTATTTGCTTACCGAGGACGTAATCTTCGCCTACCGTTGCACCTTCTGCATCGACGGCGGGTGTCGCAGAATCATCGTTGCCACTACCTAGGGAAAAGCCACGCAGAAAAGAGGAGGCTGTCGAACGAGGTGATTTGGTTGAGCTGTGTGTATCGTGCCGATTAGCGCGTCTGCCAGTATCGCGATCTTTCTTGAGGCTACCAGCACGCGAGAAGAAATCTTGTGCCGCCTCTCCATCGCGCCATCTTTCCGAGGCTTTCCTCTGCGACCTCTGTCGCGGTGATTCATACGATGTTGAAAATTGCCTGACAATTGATGGACTGAAATTGACTGGTGAAGTGATGTGGTGCTCTTCATTGTCTCTGGGAGTAAGAACAGCCTCCTCAACTGGTGACATGGTAGACTCAGAAGTCAGCGACATAGGGTGCTGCATGTCAGTAGATCGCCCAGCAAGAGCATCCACTGTGTGCTGCAGCAGCGGAAATCTTGGTTCACCAACGTGTGGTCTGTCATCTGGGGGGCTGTCGGAATATTCAGGCAGGTGCCTACCGGTGTTAGGGTCATAATGAGACCTGTGTGACTCACTATGCGCTCTTGTAGCCAAATGGTGTTCAGAGACGGCTGGAGCGAGGGAGCGTCCTCTTGTCGCATTTTCAACAGGTACTTTCGCCGCCTCCAGCGGGGTGCTCCGGCATTGGCCTGAGCTGATCCATGCCTCGCTGCTGAACTTGATGGACCTTGGTCTCTCTTTCAAATAGCTTTTCTCATATGAGTCAGAAGTGTCGACTGGGGAGCTGGAGGCATCAGCTTCTTCACTTTGGCCGGGAATTTCGATGGGAGGGGTCGCGCTGGCGCGGATGGTGTCTTCGCTTGGTGCTGATCCACGATAGATAGGGCGCAGGAGTCGCCGCTGTTCAAGGCTGGTAGCATCATGAGGCTGTCGCTGCTCATCTGGGTTTGTGTCAAGCTTGAGACCTCTCGTTGGCGCCGAATAATCACGATGCGCCATTAATGGCGCCACGTGCTGATAAGGCAGTAGCGAGGAAGGTGTTATGCCTGCGCGAATGTAAGGTAACAGGTCAGTCGCGATACACAAGCAGCAAGGTGGTAAGGTCAGGTCACGGTAAAATTAGGAACAATCGACGGGGCAGTCAGAATTCTACCGGGTGTGAAGAGCGCGGGAAAGCGTGGCTCAATCAGTGGATGGCAATCAAGCTGGGCAGATTTTCCCGATGCCGGGCTCCAGTCGTGGCCAGCTAGGCGTGTTCTCACCAGGCGACATTGTCCCTCCATTGCCGTCGCTGAGCAAAGTTGCGGGATCCTCATTGATGCGAAGGACAAGGTCGTCTGTAAGAATCGATAAAAGTAGAAAAAAAATACTATCTATATCATTGTCCATAATGACGCGCCCGATCGATTCACCGCCAGGATCGTGGCTGCGTGACCCGACGAGCCAACCCCACATGAAACAGCCGCCCATACGAAGTACAGGGCAGGATGGAGGTATCCGGGCACCAGCCACAGCGAGGACAAGCCATGGACGAGCTAAAAACGGCAAGCCCCTGTTAACTTGGCTGAAAGCTCCAGTGAGGGAGCAACCAGCCTCCCAAAGCCACAGGATTTTATTTGCTAGTCGAAATGCTTCATTTGCGCCGTCCGGGCTGAAACAGGACTATTGCACCTCCTTAGTCTGGGACGACCCTGACCCCGGGGCCGCAGTCTGTCCTTCTCCGTCAACCTGATCCACGAAATTTGATGCTCACGCTTCACCCGTCCTGGCCGTTTCGTTCCCAGTCTGCGCAACTGACCTTGTATTGTTGCTTCGTCGTTGCGACGCGTGACCTCTCCGAGAAACGCATGATCTATCTCCAGCATCGCACTGGCTGTACCACCCTGTCACTCGCTTGAAGCCCGATCTGCTGTCTCAACTGCCGCTCTCTTCAATATTTCAGCTGCGACGACCCTTTCGCGTCTCTCCTCGACCCCTGCGGACCGTCACCAAGTCCCAATTTTCTCCCACGGCCAGGAAAACACCGACGAATTCGTGCTCCTTCACCGCGTACACGCGAGTATCAATGATCCCGCGACCGTTACAGGTTCCTGTTTGCTTTGCGCCTAATACCACTTTGCACACGAGTCTATCATGACCTCCTTGAGCTTAAAACCAAATTTGTTAAGAGCAGGTAAAGCATCTGTCACCAGAAATACCGTTGTTGCGACTGATTCACCTGTAATAGATACGATAGACCTTCAGTCGCATGACAATCCCTCAGCTAAGGACCACACCCGGGGCCAGTACCATTCAGGATACAGTCATGCTGGAATAAATCACGCTGGTACACATCATACTCAGGCATTGCGAAGCGCCAACCAAGATGCATTTTCCGAACGACAGAGGAGCCCACGTCTGGCACAATTTGACCATGGAAATCTTGGTCCACATGGGCAGACGCATATGTACGATGAAGGGGACGAGGACGAAGATGACGCTTCGCACAACGAGGCGAATGGCGTATCCCACGAGGTCTATGATGACGATGGCAACGGTTCTCAGGATGAAGATCTAGATGATGAACTGCTAGACAAGATATCAAGCTCTCCTTCAATCGACGACGGTAAGCAACCCTGGCCTACCAGAGCGGACTCCTTGCGCTATGAGCATATCCACGGCTCAAGCCCGGTGCCGACTCGAGGCAATTCTTTTTCTTTCCCCTACCCCTTTCCCGGCCCTATTGGTGGAGATGGAAGTCCTGGAGGAAAAGCATCTCAAAGTCGTCAGAGCGATCAAGGTGGTTTTACAAGAATTTTCGAAGGCACGAAAGTCGACTTCAGTAATGTTCCAAAGCTCTCGCCAACAAGTTCGCCACCACAGCGCACAGGTGGGCGTGGGTTCGTAATCAGCGATTCCAGTTCGCTCGAGAACATTAGTCGTCACTTGCTTCCCATGGACGATCCTTTTCTCGATCACGACATTATAGAAGAGCTAGATCATGGTAGCTACGATGACGGAGATCCGAACTGGGACGATGAGGAAACAGAATTAGAAAGTGAAAGCTCTGATGACGATGACCAGGAGGACTTTTCTTTGACTGATGCGCCTCGTTTCGTTGATTCCGGTTGGGGTGGCGAATGCTTACGAGAAATAGAGGATATTGATTTCGAATTTGTCTACGCGCTGCACACATTTGTCGCTACGGTCGAAGGTCAAGCCAATGCCACTAAAGGTGACACCATGGTCTTGCTTGATGATAGCAACAGCTACTGGTGGCTCGTACGGGTGGTCAAGGACGGCAGCATAGGTAAGCACGGCCCTGGGTTTAATGTATGCTTTCTAATTTTAGAAAGGATACCTTCCAGCCGAGCATATTGAGACACCGACGGAAAGGTTGGCTCGTCTTAATAAGCACAGGAATATTGATGTAAGATGAGATGCCATATCCAAAGTAGCCCGCTACTAATAATCCTCCAAGCTTTCGGCAGCTATGCTAGGGGACAACCCCGAGAAGTCTAAGAATCCACTGAAAAAGGCGATGCGAAGACGGAACGCTAAGACCGTCAACTTCGCGCCGCCTACTTACTACGAACCTGATGAAAAGGTATGGTCCGACGAAGAGGGAAGCGAGGAAGGCGACGAAGGCGAAGACGGCGTAGCTGCACATTCTGAAGACAATACTGCCGAACAGGAACGTGACTCGAATCAGCAGTCTCAACAGACAACACAAGCTCGACAAGCACAGCAGGTAGAGCAAGTGGATAAAGTCAATGAGCAGCAGCGAGTGCAGCCAGCTTCAGCCACAATTCATCGAGTGGAGAGCAAAGAAGAGATGGATGTGGACGAGCCGACGAGTCCGATCAAACCCCAAGTACAAGCTCCCGCACCACTTCAAACAAGTTCACAAGACAATGTGCAGCGTTCGAGGAAAGGCGTGGTACGCAACACTGACTCATTCTTTAACGATGAGGAAACAAAAAAGATATCACTCACTCCGCGGTTGCTAAGGGGTGATGGAGATTCCACGGCTTCGGCAGACCAAGAAATCAAGCAGCGACCCAGTCTTGACACGTTTGACAAAGTTGTTGCCGACAACAATCCTAAGGAGAACAAGAAGAAGGAAAAGAAAGGCATGCTTAGCGGGCTGTTTAAGAGAAAGGACAAAACTGGGAAGGGCAGCAAAACTGAGGAAGCTGATCGTGTCTCAGAAGACTCGCTCAAATCACCCCTGTCAAAGGATTCGATCGATTCGGAAAGTGCGACTGATAGGAAGCCAAGTAAATTGCAGAAGGCAAACCCGACAATCCTATCTCCGAAAGCGTCACCCATAGAAACGCGGGCACCACAAAGGGATCTTGTCCAAGCAACAAATCAACAATCAACCACGCTTGCACCCCAATCCAATGACTCGCCACAGTCATCACAGCACCTTGCACCGGAGCCCCAAGGACAACAACCAAGCAGATTCCCATCATTGCAAGAAAAGCGATCTGTTTTCGCTCCGATTACAGGAGCTTTGCGGTCGAAGAACTCCAGCCAGGATATGGGCGATTCACCGGTCAAGCCAGTCTATTCAAAACGGGCCAAAGAACGCTTTGCTATTGACGACAGCGATTCTGAAGATGACAGCACCCCTACCGCACAATCCTCAATACTACATCGCAGCATATCTCCTTCGAACAGCAACGAACCTGAACAGAAACGACCAGATTCGGCTATGCGTGTGTCACCGTTAGAAGATCAGGAGCAACCCAAGCCATCGCATACAGACGAACAAGCACCTCTCGCGGACAACAAGCCAGCAGAAAATTCTGCTTCGAGTCAGCAAGCGCTGGCAGGTGCAACGCCTACGTCGCCAAGCGATCAATCAGCGAGCACATCGAAGCGATCTCCCTCGATACCAGCACATACTCCATCGACATCGAGATCGACGCCGACATGGTCGGACGCATCGCTACGGTCGTACATGGACAATGATCAAGATATTCGAGATTTGCTCGTTATTGTGCATGACAAGACGAACGTCACTCCTGTTGGACTAGACCACCCGCTCATAAATGGATTGTTTGCAACCGAGAGAACGAAACTGGCAGACATGCAGAGTCAGCTCGATTCACTGTTATTGAATTGGCTTTCAAAAAAGAATCACCCTCAATCTGTTGTGTCGGGGATATAGCGTGGCGCGAAGAAGCTTTTAGGAGTTGATGGACGTTTGTATGACTATGAATTGGCGCAGGTACTGCATGAGAACCTGGTGGCATTTCTTATGTCACAGGCGACGACTGAAATGTGAAAGCATGACGAGAATCGTATCGTTGCTACAATGGTCAATGCGCAGCTGGCGGCAAACCGCAATAATGGTAGAGCTAGGAAACTGGGCCGGCTGCTTTCGGGGAGAGCAGACGCTTCTGGGCTCGCCGGGAGTATTTCAATCTACCGAGTTCGAACTCGGGCTTTCTTGGCGTTATGGTGTGTAGAGAGTGTAGAGTGGTGCGCTCCTTGTTTTTAAGACGTGTGTACGTCGTGTCAAGGGCAAAGGGCTTGCTTCTAGGTTTGGGTGCTCGGTTCAACGGGGTACGCACTGTAAATAGTGAAGCTCAGCTGCGACGCGAGGGAAGTTCTTGCGGAAACACTAAACCTGCTGCTTTCTCCAATTGCTTAAAGCAGCCACATTAGTATTCTGGAAACAGGCAGTGCAGTGTCTTGGAATGTCATGCCTGAAGTAGCAGATTGCCTAAACTTCACAAGGTGTGTGTGTTCAGACCGAGCGCTGCCTCGGCGGACACGAATTAGGACTAAGAGAACTCGATTTTAGCACATAATTAGTGTATGCCTCGGTTAGACTGAATCGCAAGGCAATCTGCAAGGAGGCCATTAGGTACCTGTTTATGTAGACATGAAGTTCTCACACATGTGCCACAACATGAGCTAGCGCCTTATACTCAAAAGATCACACGGCAGCATCCTCTCGTACACCCTCACTTACTTACTCCAACAATCTGCGCGGTGAACACGGACCAATCAAGTTGTCACACAACATCCTGGCAGAATGGTACCGATTTGCTCGATGGCCGACCAAATCGCAGTCGAACCAGTCCCCGGCGCCTCCGACAGATTCGTATCAAAAGTCCTGCCACAGCGCATGGGCAACGCCGCGCCCATCGCATACGGAGGTTGCACAGCAGCCGTCGCCGTGCACGCAGCGTGCAAGACCGTGAAACCTCACTTCCACATCTACTCGGTGCTTGGCGCGTTCCACGGCCCAACAAGAATCGACAGAAAAGTCAACTGTAGGGTCGAGCGGACGAGGGACACGAAGACGTTCGCGACGCGGCGCGTGGTCGCAAGCCAGACACTCGACGACGGCACCGAACGAACCTGCGCAGACGTCTTCGTCGACTTCCACGTCGAGGAGCCGGCGCTGCTGACGTACTCCACGCCGCCCTACGACGCCTCGTACCTCGAGCGCGGGCCCACGGACCCTGAGACCACGGCAACCACGTCCGAAGTCGCGCAGCGCTTGGTGGCGGACGGGCATGTGTCACGGGCAGAGGCGGACGGCGGCGCCGCCATGTTCCGCATGGCAGATACAGTCTACGAGACGCGCGTGTGCACGACGGGCGTGAGCGGGCAGAACCTGATGGGTCTCGCCAAGCGCGTGCGAACGTCCCAGGACTCGCGGCCGATCACGTCCAAAACGTCCGCCGAGTGGGTGCGGCTGCGTCGGCCTCTGCATGCGGCGGCTGAGAACGCGGCGGCGCTTGCGTTCATCATGGACGGGGCGCTGAGTTTCTTGCCGCTGAACCACGAGCATATGAACTTCGGCGATGCGGGGGCGTGTTCGACGTTGGATTTTGCGCTGAGGGTCATGGTGCCCAGGGTGAGGTTGGATGAATGGCATTTGAGGGAGCGGAGGACTGTGACGGCGGGAAACGGACGGAGTTATAGCGAGGGAAGGATTTGGGACGAAAGTGGAAATCTGGTGGGGGTGGAGACGCAGAGTTGTATTTTGAGGCCGCTGATGGGGAAACAAGGGGGGGAGGGTGAGAGGGCGAAGGAGAAGGCAAAGATATGACGTTGTGGAGGTTATGGTTGTTTTATTGCGTATCTGGACAAGCTTGCTAGAATGGTCCGCGAGGGCTTGCGATAGAGCTGCGGATGGTATAGAAAGAACACAGTCATAGATAGATCTCTGTATAATAGTGAAATTCGTTAGATCGAAAAGACCCTAATGTAAAACCTGCAGGAACGCCGTACAATGTTGCCATCCGAGCCTGAAACACTACTCCCACCAAGGCCACGGTGTGCCTTCTTTTGTGTTTTTGATCATTACTGCGTCAACTAGAGTGTAAAGTCCTTCTATCGTGTCGTATCGGTGCTGTCATCATCTACCACCTCGAGCCGCCACCCCAAGAGCTATTGGAGCTGCTGCCATGATGCTTCTTCTTCTTCTTGAGGTAGTCTTCTGTAAAGCTACCGAGAATGGCACCACCAACAGTTCCGAGGAGTCCATGACCTTGCTTTCCACCAAAGTGGTGACCAGCAAAACCACCACCAAGAGCGCCGAGCAGACCTCGATCCTGCTCCGTCATAGGTGGTGCATTAGGATCGTAGTTCGGGGCATTTGGGTCACTCGACTGCTTGGCGAACTGATGGTTTGCGATGTCTGGGTTGGATGGTGTAGCGCCTTGTGCCATCTGATTCTGATATGCTTGGTTGGCTGCAAAGGCATCATTCTGC
This sequence comes from Herpotrichiellaceae sp. UM238, assembly GCA_000315175.1. Lineage (NCBI taxonomy): Eukaryota > Fungi > Ascomycota > Eurotiomycetes > Chaetothyriales > Herpotrichiellaceae > Herpotrichiellaceae sp. UM238. The sequence goes on along the minus strand of AMYF01000030.1, from coordinate 136,040 downwards.
TGACCGCCGTATCCCTGCTGTTGCTGTTGCTGGCCATAGCCCTGTTGTTGGTTGTATTGGCTATATTGCGGCTGTTCTGGGTAGCCTCCGTAGTATCCGGCATGGCCTTGAGGGTTGGATGCGTCGTAGGAACCATACTGCTGACCTGCTTGGCCGTGCTGGAAGCCGCCGGCTTGAGGTGGCCCATATGAGTCTTGTCGTCGTGGAGGTCCAAACTCTTGCGCACCGTAGCCACCTGACTGCTGTTGGCCGTACTGAGGCTGTTGAGGGTAGGCGTTTGGGTTGTTGTAGGATTGGCCGTATTGAGGCTGCTGAGGGTATTGCTGGCCGTAGCCTTGGTTGTAGTATGGATCAGACATCGTGTAGAAATCTATTATCTGACGAAGTTGAAGTCGGAGGGACCGGTCGCGGATCGAATTACACAATGGTAACAAGACAAGACTCGTGAAAAGGAAAGAGGCGGCTGAAGTCTATATACAGCTGGTCAAGTGAACGAAGAAGCGTCCGGACACGAATCGATCAGGCGCATCTCGCAGGTGACAACCCCGCCACGAAGCTGGGTGAATAATGGCTTGTGAGGACATCCCACGTCATCCTCCTAATTGGTTTAGTTCGTTAGGTCGCTTGAAAGCTCGGACTATGCCGATTGCGACCATGATTCGTCATTGGTTCGTGCATGTCTGCCGCGCCTCAGCCTCCTTGGCTCCGTTTTTCTCGACCCTTCGCCACTGAAAGCCTGTGGAAGCATAAGGACTTTTGTGCCTGCACAGCCATAAATGCGTGAGAGAACTTTGGTCCTCCCGGAAGCAATGTTGGCTGAGTAGATGGGCTCAGAGTGAACGTCTTCGTGGTTGTACTAAAGCCGAGATCCGTCCAGGCACGTTTCCGCTCATAGCTTTTTATTGTGGGGCAAACAACGAAGATGAAAGTTACTCGACTGTCCGTTATGTCGAGTGATCTGCGTTTCTGAAATCATACATTTCTGAACCTTCTGGGAGAGACATGGACCCAAATCTATCGATGTGTACCTCGTGCGATGTTGAGTGGTTCCCTGATTGCTCTGAATCGCTGCCGCGCTATACTGGACACCCTTTCAAATGGTCATTCTTCGGGATTTACGAGGATCGGGACACGCTCTTGTTCAACGCCGGTTCTCTCTATCCACGCTTATCAGACAGACACGAGAAGCTGCGATGGTGACTGTGAGCGGTAGGGTCTGCGCTTAAATACCTGAAGGAGGCTTGCTCCTCAACTAGGGTGAATCGTACATCAATACTATCGATAGTGTCTTAAGTTCGAAGGATGCTTGGCTGTTTAAAGCGGCCTTCACGAGTATCCTTGAGCTGTAGGACTCGTCATTTGTGTATATACTGCCCCTGCAGCGGCAGGACTCACCATCCTCCTCGCACTCGTTGACTGGCTCTCCAAAGTGGCATTCCTCATCTGTGACGTGATTGTCCCCGTCCCATCGCGACTCAGAGGCAATTGGGTGCCTGTGATCTGGCTAGGCTGCTCACTCTGGCTGATGCTAGCATGTCTGCTACTCCTCTCGGCCTCCTGCTTCACCAGCACACTCTTCAAAGCACCTAGCCAGCTTTCTAATTCGTTCTCCGTCTCCGCTTGCAGACGATATATCTTCTCCTCCCCAATGACCTGAAAGCAATTCTGTCTGTTTTTCCTGTCGATCTCCGCCGCCTCTATGATGGCACACGTTGGAAGCATAAGTAGCGCCGAATTTTCCGAGTTGGATTTGTAGATTGCCAGTGTTTGCATGCGGAGGACCACCCAAACGGACCTCCACTGTTTCACGCCGCTCACGGTTTTGAGAAGCTTCAAATTACCTTGCCGGATGACGCGCGAAGGATCTGTGGTTTGTGCCTGCTTGGTGGCGGGCTTCGACATAGGCTGAAGCATTCCTGCGCCAGTATCAGACAGATGGGAAGCGCCGCGTTCGAATTTCGGCCGCGATGAGCTTGGTGCCTCATCAGGAATAGGCGTGAGTGATGGCGGCGGAGCAGGCATTGAGGCGGAAAGGTAGCCTTTGAGACCTGGTAGAGAACTGCTGAAGCCATCTGAGAAGTCTGATTGCGAAGTTGCAAATGACTCATTCCCAGAGTAAGGAGCGAAAACTGACGTCCGCCTAGGATCAACACTGACTGGCGGAGCAGGCGTCGGTTTCTTGCCTTTCACACTCCAATGAGGGGCCTCCGGCGAGCCAGGCGGATCTAGATCATCGTCCGCCGACAGATCGGTGGTCTCATATCCTACATTTTCTGCTTGCTTGAACGCAGCACTTGGCAAGTCGAAAGCGTCTGGTTCTTCTGTGCGGGCTTCCATGCGAATGAGGGTGATCCAGTCTGACGTGTCGCGCGCAGTCGGACCAGAGAAGTGGTAATTCTTAGCAGGCGTGAAAATGCCGAAGACATGTTCATGGTTGGATTTCTTGACAGGCGCAACCGCAGTTACATCGGATAGTGTAATGGAAGCTCTGAGCTCCGTCTCTTCTTGGTCCTTGTACACGGAAAGCAGATTCGGTCTCAGGACAAGGTAGGCAGGCTTCCAGGATGACTTCCATGCTCCCTTCTTCTTGACTCTTCGGCTAGCTTTGCCGCTCTTGATTACACGATCAAAGGCGAAGCTTCCATTCTGATTGACAGGTGACAAAGGTCCGACATTAGACATTGGTCGCGTGCCGGCGGTTTGAACAGCTGGGAGCTGTGTAGGTGCGGAAAGGTATTTCGAACTTGAGGATCTGGTCTGCGGAGGGGTGATCTGCCTCGCAGGAGCATGATTCTGTGCACTTGCCATGGTGGACGATCCTGATGCTGCTATACTCGAGTACAACCGCGAGAATCTCCAAAGGGTTGAGAGCTTGCAATCAATAACATCACTCGCACTCAGACAGGCGTGGTCGGTGTTGATCTCATCCGTGGAGTGGGCCCCGAGATGATCGTGTTTTGATGAGACTTGAAACAAGGGTTTCAGAGCATCGCTGCGAGCGACGTTTCTCTTGTTGCGTGTTGGCCAAATCTAAGGTGCACAGCCATGATTTGATTGCCAAGAAATGATTATATCATAGCAGGAACATGCAAACTAAGTGCAACAAGGACTGAAGCAATGCAGCCAGTACGGCGTATTGGATGAAAGGACATACTTGAGGTGCAGGCAGGTCTGGGACGGTGGGGAGTGTCAGAGCAGTTCTGCGCTCCCGTTTAGGGACGAAGCAAGCACGAAGCCAAAACCTTCGTCAAAGGCTTCATCTGGCGTGGGTGGTCCCCAAACTCTATTGCCCACCACGGGTTTTTTTCGCAGTGCTCAGGACCATTGTTTCTTGCTGGTGAGATGTCTTGGATGACACGACCATGCGAGCACTCATACTGAGCAATTTGACAATACACCATCGGCAACAACTGGCAAATTGAAAGGTGTATCCTGCCAGGAGACCTCTCGTGCTTGGTGTGCTTGCGCGTTGAGGAGCCTTGGCACAAGAGATAGGAATAGCTTCCAGGGTGCGGTTGGGTCCCCCAGTGGCCACCGTCTCCTTTAACAACTTCAAAGAATCAAAACCCAACTGAAAAACATTATTGAGCCAGCAGATACCCACGGTCCCCGTGCACAATCCCTCAGAACACTCTGCGCTCTATCCACGACCAAAACATTGCCACTAAACATATCGCAACATCGACAACAGGACCTCACGACCTTCGCATACTCGATTGCCATTCCGGTAGTTGTCCTTTCTGTTGGGGTTATTCTTGCACATAGTAATCAGCTTTACGATTTGCGCATTACAACCTATACGCTCCGGAAGTATCACAAGAATCCAGCTCGTCCGCTGCCGATTTCATGGACGTTGTGACGTTGAATTGCTGATGCATCCTGCTCCATCGCGTCTTTGACGAGTCCCGATCTGCTTCTACAGACATGACCGAAAAACCGAGCTCGACGAACAGTTTCGTGCAGAGACTGATGAAGAAAGTGCCCTACACGCCTGCGGTGCCGAGCTTAGATGACACGAGATTCGCAAAATCACACAAGGGCTCCTCGAGGTTCTCCTTCTTCAAGAGGCGCATAAAGTTAAAACCAAATTCTTCGATATCAATACCCTTAGGGTTTGTGCTTCTATTTCCCAGCATTGTGGTATTGTTAATCTTGATTTTGGTGGTAAAGCATCCGTCGTCGCCAGGTCGCATGCTCATACCTGCCGGAACACCTCCTACAATCAGAAAAATTAGCGAAAAACATGACAAGGTCTTCGCGACGGGATGCTTGAACCCAGAGGAGGCCGCACGTGGGCCCCGAGCCAATGCGGCCTTCGTGGTGCTTGCTCGCAATCAAGAATTGGAAGGGGTCGTGCAGTCGCTGAAAAGCATAGAGCGACACTTTAATCGCTGGTTTCACTATCCTTATGTCTTCTTGAACGACGGTGAATTTTCCGACGAGTTCAAGATTGGCGTCCAGAATTACACATCTGGTACGGTGGAGTTTGGCCTGATTGACCCGAGCATGTGGGGGTTTCCAGATTGGGTAGATCACGAAGTCGCGAAGGAAGGCATAAGAAAGCAAGGTGATGCGGTCATCATGTACGGAGGGATGGAAAGCTATCACCATATGTGCCGTTTCTACTCCGGCTTCTTCTACAAACACCCGCTTCTCGACAAGTACGAATGGTACTGGCGACTGGAGCCAGAGATCAAGTACTTCTGCGACATTACCTACGATCCCTTCATTGAGATGGCCAGAAACAATAAGACATATGGCTTCACCATCGCAGTGAAGGAGCTCAAGGAGACTGTTCCAAACATCTTTAGGTACGCGTCAGCATACAAGAGAAAGAATAACATCAAATCACAAGGCTTGTGGGAAATGTTCCTCGAGCCCCAGCCAGAGAAAACGAAAGCGGATGAGGACACTCGCGAGAAAACACTGCCTGACGAGATCCTTCAGACGGAGGCGGGCCACCAGAACATCGAGGAAATCGATCCGGAAAACATGGAAGGTGAGAAGTACAACATGTGCCACTATTGGAGCAATTTCGAGATTGCGCGCCTCGACTGGTTCCGAAGCAAAGAGTACAATGACTTTTTCGATATGATGGATCGGAGCGGTGGCTTCTGGATGGAAAGGGTAAGTTTGCCTATACTCCTAGAAAAAAGCACTCACGCTGACATTTTTAGTGGGGTGACGCTCCTATTCATTCACTTGCAGCAGGCGTACTGCTTGCTCCTCGAGATGTCCACTACTTCCGAGATTTTGGCTACCGTCATACCACCATCCAGCATTGCCCTGCCAATGCTCCTGCGAGACAAGCTCCGCACATTCCATATCTCGAAAAGACGACAGAGAACGAAAAAGAACGTATAGAAGAAGATGAATACTGGGCCAACCCAGACCCTCCAAAAGAGAACGGAGTCGGTTGTAGATGCCGTTGTGATACAGATATCAGAGATGTAGAAGGCAAAGAAGGAAGCTGTTTGGCGGAATGGGTCGAGGTCGCAGGAGGCTGGGCCTCGCCGTGAGTGACAGGAATTACTGTTTGAATAGCATGTGCAGACGCAGGTATTGTGGGTTGCATGAGGCCATGCACGTGGCGTCTGGGTACATCAGGAACCGGCGTTTCGGGACTGTGCAGATTACGTGGAAGAGAAGAGTATTTACACATTTGGATTGAAAACGAACTCAGCACCTTCGGCCCGGGTATCAAACACACCGCAATCCTGAGAGACGCCTTCATCTTTTGGTCCGCCAACACAACGGTGCCACGATCACATCACAACGTCGCAGCTACAGACAGCTTCGAAGTTAGGTCGATACGAGCCGGCCAGAATCAATCGAGCAGGCATGCCTTCGATATCTCGCAGAAACATTCCAATTCTTGTACAGTGCTATCAGCGACGCCTGGTTGACTTGCGAATCTCTTCTGGAGGAATGGCTGCTCGACACCCGTGGTCGATCCGAGGCTTGCTTGCAGGAAGAAACGACCCTTTTGATCTGCAACGCAAGAAACGCTCGTGGTCGGTGACAGTAACGTGCAAGATGACAATTATGATCAGAACATTCGGGCTCGATTGTGTTCTGGATAGGATGTATCGACAACCTGGTGACTACTAAGTGATATCGCTGACGGGTTCGGTGTGGTGTTTTTTCGGTACGTATGTCTCGGGAGCGGGCTGTTCCACCCACAACTAGTACATAGTCATGTCTCATCGGACCAGACAAATCTCACTCTGCCATTACGATCATATGCGCTGTAGCGTCGATGAGAAAGAACAAATGTTGTGATTCCTCTTTCCCAACAGTGGCTTTGACATCTTTGCAAAGGTGCGGCGGCACTATCATCCATGCTGGCCCATCCAGAAGCTAGCCCTTGTGTTTTTGCTAGACTCGGCATAGTGATGCCCAATAAGCTCAGATCTGCCAGGCAAACACGCATGATTTCCTGACGCTAGCGACTTGAGACACGTCTAGACATGGGTCCTTTTTAACGCGTATCTGCGCTATCCCCGCACCGGGCACGGACAATTCACTCACAGCAACTTGACGTTTGCCTGCCTTCTATGCAAAGGTGTTTCATGCTGCCTTTAGTCTTCATTGTTTGGGGCACCCCGAGTAAGGAACTGTGCGAGTCTCCAATGTCGCTGCCAGTGCTGACATTTGTCACTGTGGTTGCAGACATGAGGCCTTGTTAATTCACGCCGTGGTTATCGACTTGTCCAACCAGACAAGGCTCCTACATCACTGCGCTCTGGTACTGCAAGATACACACGTCGTTCGCCTTCTGACTTCAGGCACCAGAACTAGTTTAGGAAGTGCACTCAAAGATATGTAAGTCTATTTAAGCCAGATGATCCCTGCCCTCTTCCTAACCCATGCCTTACCCGTGCGATGTTATGTTGACTGAGCATGGCTGATGACACTGCCACTCAAAGTCTTCTTGAGCAAATTGACGACAATCAAGACTCTGAAAGTACACCTGTACAGCTGATGTTCCCAACTATTGCCTTCGACGCCTCGCTCGAAACGCTACTCTCTAGCTCCAGTACATCCTCACAGGGCACTGTTCTTATGCCTCCGTCTACTCCCACTCCTGCACTTGACGAGAGCTGGGCGTCTCTAGATGCATCTGATGCCCAGTCAGACAATGGAGACACGGGTTCCCTCATTGACCTGAGCAGTGCTCACGATACCGAAAGTGCCGTCGAGTACGATACCCAAAGCGAAGTCTCTCTGCCTGACAGAGAGCCAGGAACCTCAGTCGACGAAATACCATGCAGTCAAGAAACTATCAGACACAACTCTGCAGATGATAGCCAAGGTGAGGAGGTCAATGAAGATTCCATCATACTACAGCGATCAGAAGTCCAGTCCAACTCAGAGAGCACCGACCTTGAGTGGTCTCGACGAGTGCCCTTTTCCGGGTTTGCTGGATCAGGGAAAGAAGCTCTCCCTAAACAAGAGACAATCCGCATGACAGTGTCGAGGATGCCTCTTACTAGCTTTGGCCGGCCATTCAATATTGCCTATTACGGGTCTTCTTCAGCCTCTGAGATCAAAGACGAAGTGCTAGGAAAGATCGGAGCTGCTCTTTTGTCTTCCTCATCAGATGGAAACTCTCGAATGTCTTCAGCCTCACCTTGCTACAACATCGTGCCTACAGAGTTTGGCCCTGGTTCAAAGCCTGCATTCTCCGACCTGATTCCCTCTCAAGCTCAAATAACTGTCGAGGATGTCACGCTACTCAAACCTTTCTGCGCGGATGCGGCTTACATCCGCTTCGCCTTCAAGCGTGGCCTCATCTTTGAATCCTACCCGAAAGAAGATGGCGACAAATCCACAATAGAGCCATGGCGGCCAGATCTGCTTGTTGTTCAAATCAGCCGAGATGACCTTGCGGATAACTTTTTCACCATGATGGAAGGCCTTGAGCTAGCAAGACGTCACTTCTGGCCAACTATTGTCGTCAGCACTGGTGCCACAGACGGCTTGTGCCCCACGGTCTACCTTCACGGTATCACAAAGACGATAGAGACGCGAACTCCAGATGATGAGCTAGTGGACTTGAAAGCGCAGCCAATCGATCTCGATAGTTTCGTCAACCTAGACACGGTCCAGCTGAACCATCATATCAGATACATCATTGATGTTGCGTCCGAGAAGCGAGCTAGGGCTGCTGCGCAAACACGGTCTTCCTCTCTTCTACAGACCCTTACTCAAGCGTTGCGTCCAATCGCCAATGAAGATTTCACGAACGTTGGTAAGTATACTTTGCACCAGGTCGATCCCACTTCTGCATATGTTAAGACTGAGCATAAGTCCGTTTCGGTCTTGGAATACGCACGCCAGACGTACTCAGCACTCACTAGCCGGCTATCTCTCAAAGATACCGTCATGACTCTAGTGATTATGGCACTAAGCATTTACATCGTCAGCTTGTCTCAAGGAACATCGCAGGAGATTGGTGCCACCTCGCCTTCCTCTAATAGCTCTGCTATCATCCGGGACACCACACAAACAGCAGCGATTACACCTACGTCAATCGCATCAAGTGCAATGACGACCTCCAATCATGTCCCTTCAGTCGAACACGACGTCATGCTTTATGATCCTATCTCATTCGATGAGGTATGGAACAAGTTAACAGGTCGTCCTATCCAAGCATTTGATCAACAAGAATTAGAGAATCTCCTGCCCTCGAAAGAGGAACCTAAAACATGCGACCAAGCTTCTCAATCGCTGCCTGAGATATTTGCAGGGTTTCAACAAGTCTTGGGCAAACTGAAAGAGGGCGTTGAGGAAATTGCCTTGAAGCAACATAAATCACAACTCAACATCGCCCAAATACTTAAGAACTTCGTGGAACGAGCTGGTCGAGGATGGCAGTTTCCAAGAGAACAGCAAGAGCAGATTCAGCAGATGCATCAGAAGCTTCAATACCTCTTGTCTGACGTGTCAAACAACGTCAAAGGTCTCAGTGCACAATCTCAGGAATATCTCAATGATCTTCTCGAACGCTCGCAACACCATATGCGGAAAGCGCGGTGGACCGGCGAGAAGCGATTTGAGAAGCTCGTATCGGAGCAGAAGCATATCCTTGCTAGAGCCCAAAGTCAAGCGCATTTACTAGCTCGAGAGATGCCTCAGCGCAAGAACAAATTCTTCTTTGCGAAGACTTAGCTGTGCATTATTGTTATAAGCAGGGCTGATGAGTGAATGGCGCACGGATGTGGATGACAAGGATTTGGGTACATGACACTACACGATTGCATCGGTTCGCGATGTCTAAGGATGTTTCTAACAGCGTCATACTGCTATGATACCACGATTGAGTAAAGAAATATTTTGTGCTCACAGTTTGCTTTTTCTTAGCGAGCAGGTCTCGTTGAACAATATTTCGTCGCGGTCCAGGCATCGTGCAAGGGTTGTATTGAGCATTGGTCATCCCTCAATTGCACGCTCCTCAAGTGAGTGATCTTCGTTGATTTGTGGTCGTCCAACCACAGCCAAGGGAAACTCGCGGGTGTAATAAAGCGAAGGCTATAGTTGTGGGAACATCCATGACTCGCCCAGCCCCCGTTTTAGAGACGAACTTGACCTTATTTGTACTAGCGTGACGGACTCAAAAGCCTTGCTGCGCCGCAACCACCACTTCAGGGACAGGGGACTAAGACTTCTCGACCATCCAGCCTACTTTTACCACATTAACTACTGCGACATTCGTTAGCTGTGACTTCAATCAATCGCTTTTGAAGTCACTGTCACTCACCTACCACTCAAGGGACTCTCGCTCTTGAAATTTACGCCAAAATTCACATTCGTTGTTCACTGACCACGCCCAAAGCTTTCTACGAACACGCCACGCAGCCCACTACGAAGAGACGTCGAGCACGCAGGAGCGCAAGAGAGGGCGTACAAGCATAATTGGCTGCTCGATAATCCTACCTACTGCATCTGAAACCCCTTCATCCCTCCACCCACAGCCATGGGCTTCGGCGATTTCGACGGGATATGCACCCAATCCGCCCTGCCCCTCTGCTCCCTTCTCGGGCCCCCCTCTACTCTAACCTCAACCCATCAACCCTATCTCCTCACAACCTGCGTCGCCCGCAGCATCGAACTCGCCAACACAATCATCTTCCAAGCCGCGACCGACTTCGCCCACATCGGCGCCCTGATAATGACTACTATCATGATCCTGCACGTGCGCTCCAAATTCACCGCCGTTGGCCGCAAAGAAATTCTCACTTTTTTCTACATCTACCTGTTTCTCACGTGTGTGAGTCTCGTGCTCGACGCGGGCGTCATACAAGCGACCAACAGCGGCGTGTATCCTTACTTCGTGGCAATTCAGAGCGGGCTGGTGGGCGCACTGGCGATGAGTCTGCTTGTTAATGGGTTTGTGGGATTCCAGCTCTACGAGGATGGGACGACAATTAGTGTCTGGATGTTAAGAGCGACCTGTCTCGGGATGTTCATCGTGGAGTTTGCTGTCAGTCTGCTTACGTTTAAGGGATGGGCGGGCGTTGGACCAGAAAAAACCACGATCCTGTTCGTGGTGCTCTATGTCATACCTGCGCTGTTCCTGTTCGTATATGTAGCGATGCAGGTTTTCCTCGTGGTAAACACGCTGCAGGATCGTTGGCCGTTGGGAGATTTGGCATTCGGGACGTTCTTCTTTGTGGCTGGCCAGGTGATCTTGTACGCGTTGGGGTCGCGAATTTGCGAGGAGACCAGCCATTATCTTGATGCGATCTTCTTTGCGACAGTTTGCAATTTGTTGGCTGTTATGATGGTTTACAAGGTGGGCAAATCCTTTATGGCTCACTACGAAAAATGATGCTAACAAGTGCGAACAGTACTGGGACTCCATCACGAAAGAAGACCTTGAATTCAGTGTCGGCACCAAACCAGGCAACTGGGAAGTCAAAGACCCGCTCGCTGCAGGTATGGATGACTCAACCGAACACTTCACCGATCCGCTCGCAAAGCGCCAGTCCTACTACAATACAAATGGGGGCCGCAATTCGTTGTACGATACCTCCAGTCTGGAATACAACCCTCGTCCTGCCTCAAGCCACCACTACCTGGGCACGGCCGTAGCCAACCAGAAGCTCAGCGGTCATGGATATGCACAGCTCGTCGACGGACGGCAGAGTTACGGCGATGTGAGGAAAAGTGCGAATGTGATTGGGACAGGCCAGCAAAGGACGCATGCATTCACGGGCCAGGGTTACGGGCCGCAGACCATGTATGATGAGTTTGAGCAGACGAGTTATCAGCCGCGGGAGTCCCATACTCAGCCTAGGGACCGGTCGAAGGGTAGGCCGCATCATAGACACGCGAGTAATGAGGGCGTTCTCGATCGAGATTGAGCGGAGCAGGTGGAGCGAGGCTGAAGAGAAGCAAGCGGCGCCCGACCAAGGCGACCAAAACGTGCTGTCTGATCGATTCGGGCTTCATTCGGAGTTACTCATGGTGATATCTATCTTCAAAGGGCTAGCGATCTATATGTAATGTACCTTTACGCTTACGAATACATATCCTTTTTGACCAAGGCGTTTCGATCCGTCGAGACTGCCGGTTCTCCCGGCAAGTCAAAGTCTGCGCAGGTAGGGGTTGGATATGACTCGGATTGACTACAGAGACCACTATGAAAATGACATAGAAGAGTCGAATCGATATACTCATGCCATAAGCCTAGTCAGAGAAGCTTAGCTGGTACAATGGTGCGATCCCTTCATCGTATACCTATATGCCCAGGGTTTCCGCCGCTGAAAATCAAATGACTCGCTGTCCCTTCGTTTCTTGTCAGGCATGGCGGCCGTCGAACTGGAATACTGATGCCGTTGCCTTGTGCATACCCTCCGCACAGCGCCATCGACCTTCCAGAATGCACATGAGAAACAGTGAGCCGTGGTGATGGTTGGGGGAATTATGTTGAAAATACTAATTGACAGCTGAGGCAAGACCGGGAGCAGCACAGAATCAACTTTTGGAAGGACCGAGTTCTAGGTCTACAGGGGCAGCTGCTGGACGTCTATGTGCGAGATCACTGTTGTGACGGTGGATGATGATGCGCTGTAGATGACAGCCCCAGCCTAGGATTCAAGACGGTAGGGAAACATGACTCGCAATTTACGGTAATGGGGAGACGCAGATGGTCTCTGCAAAGAGCTCAGAGTGTGATAGACAACCATTCGTGGGACTTGTAAAGTACGGGCGGGCAGGCGGCACGTCATGGTGCAATATGGGTCTCTTCTCAGGACTAAAGGACCAAGTCGCGGCAAGCGTTACGGAAGAAGGAGGAACATGCTTATATACATTTCATTCGGGGCCTTCGATAGGCGATACAACTCCAAGGAACCTTTTCGCATTTGTCTTATATTCACAACTCTGCCAGACGAGCATCCAAAGCCAGTAGCTAGCTGGCTTGATCTAGCGAGAGGTACCGCAACCTGAATTGACAATTCCTCCAACTCAGATCGCGGCCGCGGCTGCTTACACGGGGTCTTGGCAGAGGAGAGCCTGGCCGAGGACGGGAACGGCGCAGCACTTTGCCTGTTGACCGTCTTCGGCGCAGATAGCTTCGAAGTCTTCGGTTGATGTCGGTGTTCGTGGGGCTGGTTCATCGAAATTAGCATCTCGGTACAAACACGAGGTCATATAGTGGGGCACATGTGCTTACGGTTGAAGCAGTTGAGATCAGCAACTCCAAGTACATCGGTAGCGCAGCACTGGGCATTGCCGTAGGTGCCAGAGCAGACTGGAGCGACCTGGCGTTCATTGAGAGCGGGAATAGCACTGGCCCAGGCCGCGCTGGCGAGGACGAGAGGAGTGAGGACTGCAATGTGCATTATGGCGCGTTTGCTAAATTGCTAGATTGTGAATGAGGTAGGCGGGTTTTAGTCTGTGATCTGGAACTGGACTTCTCACGATACTCCTGAATTGAAATAAGAAGTTAGAGACGTAGCAAGGAATGTATCTGGAAAAATATGATGCTTTCAACAGAGAACGCCCCCTTTCATATACGCATCGTGAAGCAGGTGGAATCTGAGCAGAAAGCATTTCGTCACCTGCGATCAACCACATCGTCATCGCCAATACCGTCACAAAACAGCCACAAGGATGATCGCTGTTTCGATGTCCAAGGCTTGAGACGAGTTGTAAGTCCACGTTTGGAAATCTAAATTTGTCTTCGTGAATTGAGGCAAGAAAAGGGCCCAAGTATCAAAGTTGAGCCACGTTGGCAATGTCTTGCAAGAGGAGCCATTCGGAGCTTATCGCGCACGGAGAGGTCTTCATGCTAAGAGCTAGTGCGGACACTATCTTGCTTCGATGGGAGAGGCACCCGGCGTAGATGACAGTATTCGCTTGAGCATGGTGATGATGATGATGATCTCGCGAGGACAGGGGAGCGAACAGCACCGTGTGGATATTTGTTGGTGCAAGGCAGGCCGCTTATCGCAGCTGATCAGTATGTCCCGACGTTACCGACGTCTATCTGACCGCTAGGAATTGCTTCAAAGAAACTGCCGACTCCTTCCTAGTAGATGTTGTGCTCCAGTGATCGTGCTGGCCGTCCAATTTCATTTGACGTAGGCAGGCCGCTCAAGCAACTTGATCAACGTCAAAGCGTTATGTGCGCCTAAAGCTCACCGTAGGGAAGCCGCGTGGTTCGCACCTAATAGCGTTGGACGGTAAAGACCCAAGATTGCACTAATGACGGTGCTCGCAAGGATCGTGCCTTGCACGAAGTCTACAGTCGTCCCAGATTACCATGTTGACAGGCCTGCAGCTCAAACTTGGCAGGGTCGACCTGCAAACGTTTGATAATCAGGGACAGGCCCACTTTGTCCTGGTCTCAATATCTCCGCACTTGTCCAAAAACTCAGCGAGTGGCTCAGACGAACTGAGCCTCCATTGCACTCCATGATTGCTCACGTGCGCACCGTTGAAACTCTGCCGTGATCTGCAGATTGAAATAGCAGACCAGAGGTGATCAACATAGTTATATCGTCATCTCTTTAATTGAGAGATCAACCGTCCTCTCTCTAACCTTGCTCAGCTGAAATGCTTTGTCAAGAGAACAAGCGGCTAGAGAAGGAAGAAGCAGCAACTACGCTGATGATGATGATCATCATTCCGAGTTCCGATGCTCTGCACGACGAGGTACTCGTCGCCACGAACGCTAAATCGTGGTTGACATAGCCCAGTTGCAACTCAGTATCGGCAGATGTCGGACCGCTGCTCCTACACCGTTGCGGCTTTAGCTACTAGTCGTCAAAGGCTTGAGCTGTACACAGCAGACGTGTTCAACATTGCGCCAACATGAGTTGGGTAACTACAACTGCGGGAGTTGCAAAAGTGGACGCGGCCTTGAGCCACGCACCTGCCACTGGTGCATCAAAAACTTAGTCATCGAATCATTCGTACTGCTGAGAACTCCAGTGCGTAGATTCGCAAGAGTGGTTTGAGCTTTCCATTTCATGCTTCCGGTGAAGAACTGTTTCGTCGTTTGTGATTTCCATCTCTTCGATCTCCTCTTTTTTGATCCCTTGGGTGTCTGAAAAGAGATTTTCCATTTTTATGCTGAGGCCCTGAAGGCGTAATGGTAGGCGCAGGGTTCTCCGCTAGCCAGGCCTCGAGGAGTCTTGTGATCTTGGGACCCCAAATCTCCTCTCCTTTGTTTATATCAGCATGGTCGAGGGCAGAGAGTAAGCCATCAGGTGCCGGATCAGCGGAAGTATATTGTGCTTGACGTATGCGAGCAAGCTCAGCCATCGTTCCGTAAGAACCGCAAGCTCTCCCCAAATCATGGGCAAACGAACGTACGTAGAAGCCACTTGAAACGGTGAGTCGTATCCGAGCGGCAGGTACATCCGCCACTTTTTCTGAGAGTCCAGTCATCTCATGGGTGTGTAGGGCAGCCTTCTGTTCTTTCGTCAGCATTGGTCGGCTTTCCTTTACTCTTTCTTGAGGTTTATATGTCTCTTGCGCCTGCAGCATAGACGAGGACCCGACTTCTCGTTCCGTGCGAGCATTCTGGGAAGACTGGACTTGTGTGCCTGTCGCTTGAGTTTTGGCATCGAGTTTCGAATATACCTTCTTCTCTTCTTCGGAGACTTCAGATGTGGGCCACTTGTACTTGTGCTCTCCGGCTTCGTACCAGTCTGTGAGCACACATTCGGATACATTCATTTCCCTGGCTTGAAGCTCTCTTGGGAGCTCCTTTCCGCTTCGTGCATAGTCGTAGGCTTTTACGCCATCAATTTTAAGGGCGCTATAGATAGGAGGGACCTGCTTGATTGGGCCTGTGAAAGCGGCGAGCTGGTGTTCGACCAACTTCGGACCTAAATGGGCGGTTTCTCCAGAGTCCACAACCTTGCCAGCAACATCATACGTATCCGTGCTTTTGCCAAACAAGACGACTGTCTCATAAGTCTTCGTGCAGTACAAGAAGTCCTGCAGATACTTGGTGCCTCGACCAATGCCAACAATCAGAACACCTGTAGCCATCGGGTCAAGCGTCCCTCCGTGTCCCATTTTGAAAACATTATCATTATCAATCTTTCTCCGCTTGGACCGATGCCGATTCTGCTTCTCTTTAGCCCTGGTCTCCTCTAGAAGCGGGCGAAAGCATTTCGAGGTCGCGAATGCATGTTGAAGGTCTCGAAGGACTTGGGCGGATGACAGATTAGGAGGTTTTCTAACGGCTGTTTCGCAAATTTGACGTTAGGATCAACGAACGATTACAGATATGCACCAGTGTCTTTGGGGAGGAATTGGCCTCACCGAAGACACCCTCTAGGACTTTGCCGGCTGCTTCAGCCATTTTGACGCGCGGAAACATATGTCAGTAGACGTTGCCAGTCGGGTACTTTTGTCACGCAGCGACCCTTGCAGTTCACCAAATCGAAGCATGGAACTGCGTGCTTCCAAGAGCTCCAAAAATGGCAACTGCGAATGGCGTCACTGCGTGAGCCTGGTTCTCCCGTTCGGGGTGCACGCCAGCCGCAACGTGCACTTTAATATCAACAACATCACTTGGTGTCTGCTACCAATCCATCACACGTATCTTATCATGTTTCCGCATTATGATAATGTGTGCCAAAGTTTTTCGGTACACACATTCTTCTCTACGTCGCAGAAATTACTCGAGACGTTCGCTTGGTCAGAACCCTGACTACGCAGGGTTCTGTAGAGCCTGATTGTTTGCGCGCTCGACGCGCATACTTGGTGTCCAGTGAGACAGCATGAACGATTCGGTTCTGCTGCAATGACCACTTATCCCGAAGAACGCGTTCTCAAGCCACTCGATCCCGTACCCGATGATGTGAATGAATGGCCGGATTTTGCGCTGCGTGAAGTGAAGATATTCTACCAAGGCAAAGGAAGATATGCGGACCTTCTTGAGGCAGGAGACGACGCGCCACTATGCGTGCTCGGGGAGCTCATGCCGCTAGAAGATGAGCAGGAGCATCTTGCCCTCCTTGATGACCCAACTTACGTGCGCATGAAGATTGAACATGTGACAAACTACAGCTTCGGCCAGAATGACGACGGCAAGCCAGTAATTTGGGCTGCCGGTAAGGCAGGCTGGTACGAGATCACACCGTCCGATCGTTATCTAAGCCATTACAACGACACCGCTGAGGCAATTGATATGTTCTATTTCATGGTTGATCAATATCAGAAGCTGCCTGCGAAAAGGAAGAGGCTGGGCTTTCAAATCGACCCGTTTCTCAAGGAGTACCAGAAGCACACGGACTACCGAGTCGACGATGATGATGAGGCAATGGAAATTCTTCATAAACATCACAAGTTTTTGCTAAAGCAAATGTTAGAAGAGAGGGAAGAGATCAACTGGTCGCAGACTCACCTCTGGAATCACCTTGCAGAGACGTATGGTGAGGTAATAGACGAGCTACGGAGCAAACTGGCGCTACAAGCCCAGGGAGATATGGAACTGGAACAGGGCGCTTTTGAAGACAGTGAGAAAGAAGAGGAAAATTCTGACGCTGACTCATCCGAACATGATGAGTCTGGATCTGTGACTACCGCTCAAGCAAAATCAGCCGTGTCCAGCCAAGGTTCTGACACTTCGTCGGACGACGAAGAAGATGCGACCGATTGGACAAAACCTATCTGGTCCTTGTTAAATGTATTGAGAAAAACTCCGACTTACGATATCAAGACTGCTGGAATCGAGCATCTGGCTCAAGAGGTGGAAAAAATTCCTGGGTTCACGGGAAAGCGCAAGGCCGCAATCTCGGCCATAGAAAAGTCGGCAGAGCCGTTACTACGCCTAATGAACGAGGCAAAGCTACGAAAGAAATTCAATTGGTCGACACGAGCAATCTACGCCGAGCTGGAAGCGACTCTGGCTGAGGAAATTGCTGAGGAAATCCGGACTCCAGCGCCGAGAGCATCTAAGAAGAAGCATCGATTGAAGTCTGTCCTAAGACCAAGTGGCGCGAGCAAAGCGAGCAAACGAACGTCTTCCATGGCCACGGGCCAGCACGACGACGATGAGGATGAAGATATGCGGGATCCTGTGCCTACTCAACCAATCTTGTCGCCTGCTGCGAGAAGACAGCGCATGACCAACGGAAATCGCGGTGCGAGCGTGGAATCTGGCGGGAGTCGGATGGATAGTCCAAGCAGGCAGCTCAACGGCCATTTTGATGCGAATGCGCTCCCTGAGCTGCCGCCTGCGCCAGAAGCTCAAGAAATGCTGGAGCTCGTGCGTAACGAAGCTAAGAAGCATGGTCGCATCAACCAAGTATACAACCTCGAAGCATTGTTGGGTCGCTTCAATGGTGAATTTTAATCGCGAATAGCGGCCTATGTTAAGCAGTAATGTCTATGCGTGGCAGGGACGTCTATTGTGTTGAAAGCTCGGTCGTCAGTAAATTTTGGCAACGCAATGTACATCGTCGATGAATGTGCTTCTGCTCAGCGTAGACCAACATAAATCAGGGTGACCTTTCACCTTTCCGCAACGCACGTTGTCGTGCATTGAATTGTAAAGTGTGTTTCCAAGCAAGCTTGTAAACTTCTTTGGAGGCGGTGATTTGCCTCTGCTATCACCTGAAGCAACAAGTTGCATGCGTGGAGGTGACTGTAGAGTTAGCAAGCGGTCATTTAAGACAGTCAGACTTCGTTAGCAAGCTACTGCCTCTTCCCAAGGCCAATAGAGCAATCACTTTCTGGTGCAAGTGTTGCAACAAAGCCACATCTGCGGCGATTAACAGGGTTCGAACCATCGGAAAGCTTGTGTCTCAGTGGTTCTCGTCCCCGTTGGTTTAGGTGCCTCTTAAGTGAAGTCATTTTCTCCGTACCATGACATCTGACGCACGGGTTAATGCATTGTCAAGGAGTTTGCTAAACTTTCATTCAACCCAACAGCTTGCTCTATGGCCTGCGACGGTAAAGGCCATTTTTCCAGTGCTCGACACTGGCTGACGACGGCACCGGCATCCGTCAATGTCCTAAAGTGCAGATTGAATCCCCGATAATAAACTATCACAAAATTATGGACGATCTCACTGCACGCAATAGTGCGAAGGTGGTTGATTTTGGCGACGAGGAGCATTATCGTCCTGGCAGTGAAGGCACAGAGGAAGTTGATGTCGAAGCTCAGAAACCCTCATACTCTTCCTCTAGCAAAGGAACACATTCTCTACATGGGCTTATTTTGCCTCGCCATGAACACAATGACGAGCCGGACTCGCCAACGGTAAATCGACAGATGCGTCGCACAGAGACAGCCGCTTCAAAAGTAAGCATCAAATCACTAAGGAGGAGAGGCAGAGCAGAGACAAACGCAGTTGCGTACGCCGCAGAAGAAATGGGCAGGACAACAGGGTGGGCACCAGGACAAGAGCCGGGTATCGACACAAGCGACCCTCCTCCTTACGAAGTCGACGATACCGAGCACAATCAAGATATGCGCCACCTCGAGCAGCTGCATCAGCAATGCGAAATCATGGTTGTGGACTATAGCCCCGAGCAAATGAGCTCTCAGTTTCTTGACAATGACAACCTAAAAGACTTTCTCGCGGAGCCGCAAGAAGATTGGAGCCAGGTCAGATGGATTAACGTCAATGGTCTATCATGGGATGTGATCAAAGAGCTGGGAAACCATAAGCATCTTCACAGACTCGCCATCGAAGATCTGTTGAACACCAGAAACAGGACAAAGGCAGACTGGTATAACGACCATACGTACGTTGTGCTGCCCTTGCAGAAGCTTGTTAACGTTGAAAATGAGCATGATAGCAGTGACAGCGAAGACGAAGACGAAGACCGAAAATACGACTACAATAGTCACGTCTTGGGAAATGGCAGCGTCGATAAGATGGGAAGCAATTCGAGAATCACACATGAAAGAGAGAGGCGAAAGCACGCATCGCGACACGTGAAAACACACCCGGGCGCTATTCGTAGTCTTATAAAGGACCTTATGCGGTCCAAGAAACCCAAGCCAGCCAGATCGCTACGTCCGGATATCCTGACAAAGTCTCACAACTTCAAGGATGCTGGAAAGGTACAGGCACCGTGGGTGCCAAAGAAAGTTCGAACTCTGCAGCAGTATCATTCTGGTCCCAACCAAGATCGCATCGAGTTCATGCAGAGACGGTCAACTCTGGGCGGAAGAGGCCTAGCGGTTTCGATCGAGCAGGTCTCCATCTTCATAACAGCTGATAACACTATCATCAGCTTTTTCGAGTACTCAGCGCAAGACATCGAGGTACCAATCATGCGCCGGCTTCAGTCAAAGAGCACGATTCTGCGTCAATCATGCGATGCAAGCATGCTTATGCAGTCGATTCTGGACACCATTATTGACCTAGCAATTCCAGTCACGACTGCCTACCAGGACGCAATTGGCGACCTCGAACTTGCAGTTTTGACAGACCCAGACATCCACGAATCAACATCATTGTACATCCTAACGAGTGAGATTGCTACTCTTCGAAACGCCATCGCACCGGTCTACCAACTCATCCGCTCACTACGTGATCACAGGTCAACAGCGACCGCCCTTACGTTACCACAACGCGCACCTACTCCCTCGTTGGAGGGGCTCAAGCAAAACAGGCAACAATCCAGCCCAAACGAGCGACCACCATTACCACAAATTAGAACACAACGCTCCGAAATTGTACCATCTGGTGTCACAATCTCTGAACTTACAAAGACTTACTTAGGGGATGTTGAAGATCATGCCTTGATCATCCAGGACGCTTACGATCAAATGCGCCGGAACGCTGACAATCTCGTTGACCTCATTTTCAATACTGTCTCGGCGTATCAGAACGAGGCCATGAAGCAGTTGACAATTGTCACAGCTTTTTTCCTGCCACTGACTTTCATGACTGGGTACTTTGGTATGAATTTTGAAGTGTTCCCTGGGGTACAGGAGCATAGTGATGGGTATTTTTGGAATATTGCAGGTCCGGTATGTGCCATCGTCATTCTGATACTGCTGAGAGATTGGATAGGAAGATGGATAGTCAAGTGGGCGAACAAGACACTGATTTGGAGAGTAAGAAAGCGGAGGTTGGAGAAGACGGCAGTCAAACGATAACATTCTTGTTCACGATAGGCAAACACTGGCAGAACAAGGTTAGGCTCACCCCTTTTAGCTTTCGTCCATGCTTTGAACCATTGCCATTTCTTCTTCATTTGATTGCACTGATGGTCTCGCGCAGCTTGGTTTTTGCAAGGGACCTCGTACATGAAGCTGAAGCCCTCGCAATATTTGGCGCATACAACGAGTTCTTGACCTGCACAGACAACCCTGCCACCTGGTTGGTCTTCACTATCAGTTGCCTTGCCGCTGAACATAAACCCAAGCCAGGAGCTGGCGATTGCATTGTGCTTCGATAATGCCCTGCAGTCAACGTCTCTTGCGGTGAAAAATGCGCGCCGATGAGTCCGAGGTCAAGACTAGTGCATTTTCAGCTTTTGCGCGCGCTGCAACATTGCTTCAGAGCTTGCTGTGCCGGAGTTGTGGGGTTTCACGCCCACATGAGGTTGTCCACATCATTACAATACCATCGCTAGAGTCTCTGTTGCTCAGTGAACCAATTCATGGCCAGTAGAAAGTATTATAAAGCCTTTGACTGCCGTGATGCACGGTCTTGGAGACTTCTCCCGTGGCTGCTGCTCGGCTGTTCTATGGTGCTCTCCAGAGGGTGTTCGATGAGTATAGGTCACTAAGGAACCTGAGGGGCCTCAACGAGGATGCCTGCTCAAGACGTCAATGCATGAAAGGTAAGACCAGTACATATATGCCTTCAGCGTGATGGCCATGTAGATCCTATAGTAGCCTTAAACTGCTGTATAGTAGTTGTCGCTGTGGATCTCTTCACTGACCGCGCCGATCCAGCGCTATTTGGAAATGCCCTGATATGCGGAAACCAGTCTTGGCAGATCGCCGCCTTAAGAAGCGCAAGTCAACAAATATCATTGATCAGCGTGTCACAATGCGTACAGACACTTATCATATTGCTTATCTAGGATCAAATTTTCGAACAACATGAACCGTAAGCAGAGGAGAGCTAGAAAATCCGGCAAATCGAAGGATGATGATGATGTCGACGTACCTATGGCGCGGCCACCTGAGAATCCTGAACGGCCGGCGAAGACACTGTACGAAATAGCTGCAGAGCGGCGAGCTGCATTGGGCATGGACGAAACATCTACAGTCGACTTGTCATCTGGGCAACAAAATGTGGTCAATGTCGCCGTTGGCCCAGATGGCGAGATCAGATCGCTCGATGGCAAGGAAATTCCTGGCCAAATGCCGGCCGAAGACGTCAATCCGTGGCTCGACACAATACTTTTCGCATCCAGCCTGTCAGCTCTACACTTCACTCTAGAAGCACTGACAGTGCACCAATACGCCGATGAGCTAGTCTGGAGCAAGATATTCCGGCATGCAGTATTTCCAGCGTTCCCTATCCTCGTTCTGCTCATCCATTTCATGCACGGACATCTCATCTCCATCAAGACATCGAAGCAGGTAGCCGATGCAGTCGGCGGTCTGAAACAGCTTCTGTTTGTTGCGGTCGCAAACATCGCCGGCTGCTACCTCATCTATCTGACGAATGACCGGGGATACATGGCGGTCATGAAGAATGCGCCGAGCATCGGCACTGTTTGGGTGTGGTCGGTAATTGAGCTGGGACTTTTAGGTGCCCTGGCAGGTGTGGCTGGACCTTGTGCGTATGCATGGCACTATGGTTATGGTATTGTTTGAGAATGCCGTTAAGGAGAATCCCGTAAGCCGCTTGAATATTTGCTTAGCAGACGGTCCAAGGATCCGAACCGGATCCGAGAGCGATCAGATCGGGATATTATCCCGATGACAATCTGATCATGCAATTCAAGATGAGGAAAATAAGCTCCGTACGAAGGAGCGCCCGCAGCGACTTGGTCTGCCTAGAGGCTACGAGTGGCGCATGTCCCAACAGTCCTACTCGTACTACTTGTAGTTGATGGCGTCGTCGGAGACGTCCGCTCAAGGCATCGAACATAGATGCCCTCCATTTTATGGCTAAGGTACTCCTTCACGCAATCCGCGCGAGTTAGAATGCAAGTATGGGAGGGTGTTGAGGCGTTCAGTACGGCGAAATTGACAATATCGTGCGACTGCAGTGGAGGCAATGATGGATCTGATCAAGTAAGAAATTGCTCGGTGCGCGAAGGCGGGCAGGCACAACTTCTGCCACGTGCTGAAAATTTTCTACCGTAGTACAACCCACTCGAAGTCAAGATGTCACGTCGGCGAGACTGGTTTTGGCACCGTCGTCAAGATCAAGATCCTGTCTCCGACCGACACTTTTTCGCCGCTCGGAATCACATGTAGTCCGCGGAAGAAGTTGTCGTTGCTGATCGACGCTGGCTTGTGAAAGCCCATATTTCTCGCGCTCTTCCATTGGGCGCATTACCCAGAAGGCCAAAATGAAAGCCTTGTGGATTGCGGGGTGCAGTATCCCGCTTTTTGGCACCGCAGCCGATACCGCAAAAGATCTTGCAAAATTGCAGCTAAATTCAAGGGCTACTGGCGATAAGATGGCATGACAAGATTTCCTGTGTCTCAGTGTGCAAACATAGAACACTTTTGGCTTGTCCCACGTTGAGAGTTGCACGATATGGCCCTGCTGAGCCTAGAGATTCCTTGAAAAGAGAATGAGACCGAGTCTATCGCGACATTCTGACAAGCGATTGCACAATTATGACGTTCGCAGGGCAAAGGCCTCCGTAACAGATGACCGCGCATCGAAGTCCACCCCCAGCATGATGTTTGCCGATCGCTGTGACATAATAAACCGTATGTTGATGCTATTTGTGTGTTGTACGACGTAGCTCAGACTCCAATCCGTCAGGGAAACAGCTCAATGGATGCTTCTCCGGCAGTCGCGAGTACCCAAGCACGCTAGGGACGGAGCCAGCTTCAAGCTTTTCCCACCGAACCAGAAGTCAGCTGCATGGAAAATTTCATAACAATCTGGCGGTGGCCCGTCGTCTAAGCTGACAAGCTCGTGAGTTTGAACGTCTGGCGCTTCCTGAGCCAGCGCTGGTCGCTCCATCTGCTGACCCTTTGTGCATGTTGCTCGTCCTGAGTAGTCCAAGGCGTCCGCGGTCCTCAATTTCCATTACTCATAGCCTATGCATGTGTTGTACCCTAGAACAAAGACTATAATTTTGTTGTCGCGTACAAAGGCGCGTGTGCGCCTGCGCTCAACGTTGAATTTGAACTTGCTTCTGCTTTCTATGCAGGAACTGCCTTGCTAGCCGTCACCAAATTCGTACCTCACAGCTACATCAAGGCTAGGTATTCGAATCAGCAAGCATATTTTCCCTCACAGCCTTAACCACAACCAGTCAAAACAGCAAGATACCTTATCGAGCAACGGCTAAGAGATAACGATAACCGCTTGACAGGCTTCCCCAGAGAATTGAACGTTGTGCTTAGCACACTTGTTGGCGCAGATTCCCCAGGCTCATCTCGTTCTCGATTGCGTCACTGGAGTGTCGCGTCTGCAGCAGCGTGGATCTAGTTCTGCAAGCAGAGGCATCGGGTCTCTTTCCCAAGCACATGCTAAAGCAATCGCGGAGTTGAGATCATGCCAAGAAGAGGTTCCGTCCATAACGCTGTCTCCCCCCGTATCTCAAGTAATGCGGTGAACGAAGTTATCGGAGCGCTATCAAGAAAACTCACGTCTACCCACATAGAGTCAACAGTGGTATCGCAAATACCACCAGAGAGAAGGAACTCTTTTACTGGTAAAATGGAACAGATCCTGCATCCCGTCAAGAGGACGAAAGAGAGGGATGGCTCGAAGGAGAGAGAATCAAGCAAGGAAAAGAAGAATCCGTTAACAATTCGTCCCATCTCAAAGTCCAAGAATGCCACATCCTCCAGAAATTCCTCAATAGCTTCACCAGGCATTAAGCCACTTCTAAGCAAATTTGAGATGATCATGGAATCGCCGCCTGTGGTGCTGCATGGTTCTGTGAATTATTCGAGCGGTGCGTTACTCTCAGGCAGACTCAAGTTCAATGTTGAGGACGCTTCTGGTGAGGTAACCTTGACGAAGTTCAACATGGTCCTACAGGCAAACACTACAACCAAGCGGCCAATTTCGAAGGATTGCAAAGACTGCCTAAGTAGGCATGAGATACTGAAAGAGTGGAACTTCCTGTCCGAGCCAAAGTCGTTCTTCAAGACGGAGGACAACCAGTTCCCGTGGTCATATTTGCTTCAAGGTCGCTTACCTGCCACAACTCATTGCCATCTCGGATCTATCACCTACGAATTCGTGGTCAACGCGTACACGAGTTCTGGCGAGCAGATCACTTTCACGCACCCCCTACACGTGTCCAGGGCTATACCTCCAGGTCCGGACAAAGGAAGCATAAGAATTTTCCCGCCCACGAATCTGACAGGCCGAGTGACGATGCCGCCAGTCGTCCATCCCATTGGCAGATTTCCTGTCTCAATGAGTCTTGGCGGCGTTGTTGAAAAGAAGGAGCAAAGCCAAACCAGGTGGCGACTTAAAAAAATGATGTGGCGTGTCGAGGAGCATAGCAAGATCAAATCAACGCCGTGTGATAAGCACAAGCACAAAGTTTCCGAGGGAAAGGCTATTCAATATACTGATTCAAAGCAACTGGGTAGCGACGAGATGAAGAGCGGGTGGAAGACGGACTTCGACACCGCTGGTGGAGAGATTACATTGGAATTTGAAGCCTCACTCGCCACAAAGCCGTCTCACAAGCCAACCTGTGACGTGGACTCTCAGTCTGGCCTCGAAGTCAAGCATAACCTTGTGATTGAACTGATCGTGGCAGAAGAATTTGTGCCCAACAAGAACACAAACCTGATTACGCCCACAGGCGCTGCTCGGGTGCTAAGAATGCAATTCGCCCTTGTCGTCACAGAACGAGGTGGGATGGGCATCAGCTGGGACGACGAAATGCCTCCGATGTATGAAGACGTGCCACCATCCCCTCCTGGCTATGGCAGCGCAGACAAGAACGATGGGACGTTCGGAGGTGCTATAATAGAGGACTATGAAGGTCCAGAACTCGAATACACTGATCTTGAACGGGTACACACCAATAATCCTTCTGATCCACCGATGTACCGAGAGCGGAACGGCCTTGATTTGAATGCAGGCCTGCCGATGAGGACTCGCAGAGCGTCTAATGAGGCTGGTCCAAGTCAGGTCACAAGACGCCTTGGGGGATTTAGGTTGGACGAGCTTGAGGCAGAGCCTAACTTGCCCATTCGACGAAGAGCATCGGACGACGATGTAGAGCCCACTGTTGACTATGACGAAGGTTCGGCTGGTGCTGCTTCCTGAGAACAGAGCCCACCTGGTCGATTCTAAAACGACCTTCTCTTAGCATATACAATCTTGCTCGACTTTTGGAGGGTTTGTGGGTTTGTTTTAGTACGAGATACCCCATGGACGTCTTAGCAAAAGTTTTGGTAGAATCGGCGGAGCGCTTATGATTTGGAGCGTCCGGATAATTAATATTGAAAGTAATTCATAGCAGAATCTCGCGATAAGAGAAGTTTTCCCTTTAGGCAAACCCTTAGCATCACAACTTATAGCTAGACTTCTACTCTAAACCTCGTTCGCCTTGTATCCTTGTGCACCATGATTCTCGGCTGACTAACACTGGTCCGTTTCTAAAAGGCCTGGCTCCGGCTGCATCTCCGCTTCGAGCAGTTCGCGCTTTCCCTGTTTGATCCACATCCGAAACTACAAGTAGACGTCTGTTCTTTGCTTGGATTGTTCCACTACCATTTACTAGATAGAGGTAATAAAGAGATACCGACCCAACACTGAAGCCGCTTCGGCCTCGTCACGCACCCATAATGGCACCAAGTAGGGGTGGAATTGTAGTGTTCTC
Source organism: Herpotrichiellaceae sp. UM238 (assembly GCA_000315175.1). Taxonomy (NCBI): domain Eukaryota; kingdom Fungi; phylum Ascomycota; class Eurotiomycetes; order Chaetothyriales; family Herpotrichiellaceae; species Herpotrichiellaceae sp. UM238. Next base: position 109,604 of record AMYF01000030.1, on the reverse strand, counting down.
TGGCGGCTCTGCCGCAAACTCCCTTGTCGATGTTTTCGAGTCTGTGCGGAAGTCAAAAACCTCTCCTCTCTGTTACATTATTCCAATTAGTGACAACGGCGGCTCTTCATCTGAGCTAATCCGAGTGTTTGGTGGCCCCGGAATCGGTGATGTGAGATCTAGACTGGTCCGACTCATCCCTCAGCAGCCTTATAGTAAGGAGCGCGAAGCTATCGGAAAACTCCTAAGCTACCGACTCACCGGTTCCAACAGCCGTGATGCACGAAGCGATTGGTCTGAGATTGTTGATGGGACATCAGAATTGTGGAGTGAAATTCCGTCCGCAAAGAAAGAGCTAATCCGGTCCTTCTTCAATCTTGTCAATCTAGAGATTTTGAAGCGATCTCGGCCGCCAACGTCTACCTTCGATTTTAGGTCAGCAAGCATCGGCAACCTGTTCCTGACGGGCGCCCGTCTGTTCAGCGGCAGCTTTGAAAGCGCCATCTACCTCCTCAGTGCAGTTTGTGGCATTCCAGACGAGGAGACCAAGGTCATTCCAAGCATTAACTCCAATTTTTCACATCATATTGCAGCCGAGATGGAAGATGGGTCTGTGATAGTCGGGCAAAACAGCATCAGTCACCCTTCAATCATTGCAGAGAAATTGAAGGATGGGGCAGTTACGGCAAGAGACGGAACGCAGATGATGCTTCCTGCTAATGATGGCACTCCCATTGGCGCAAATGGCGATGCTTCTTATGACTCAAAAATCGACGCTTCAGTTGATACAGATATTGTGCAAGAAGAGGAGGATGCACATCCACCATTCACATTGCCGATGCTCAGATCGAGCAATATCGCTTTCACAAAATCAGCCGAAGAACTCAAGGAACTACCGTCCAGAATTGTTAGAGTACATTACGTTAACTCTTTCGGACAGGAGATATTGCCACCTGCCAATCCTCGAGCTGTACACGCATTGCAGAATGCGTCAGCAATTGTCTACTCGATCGGCAGCCTGTACACTAGTATTGTTCCAAATCTGGTGTTGCGAGGCATAGGAGAAGCAATGCGAAAGAATCATGGGGCAACGAAGATTCTCATTGTCAACGGCTGTCTGGACAGAGAAGTCGGCCCTAACACCGCTGAGGATCAATTTACTGCCGCAGATTTCGTGGATGCCATCGTCAGAGCCGGAGAGCAGAGCCGGGGTATCGCATGGTCACCCAGCATTAGTGATCCATCACCATGTCAGCCCGAGGTAGACATCACTGATCAAAGCGAGAGACGGCCAAGTTTACGGCGAGCACAATCCGAAGGCCATAGGCTTGTAATTGACCCGCGTTCAGGACGAACGAGGATATTGCCACCACCAATGCTAGCTTCGGCCATGCCATCGCGAGCCCCATCACCATCAATTTCGCACGACGGGTCTATATCTAGGCTTAATTCAACAACTGCATCGAGCAGGTCTCGGTACGAGCCGGATCCGGTATACAAGCATTATGTGACCCATATGATCCACTTGCCGAACGCCCAAGGAACTCCTCACGTTGACCAAGAGCTGTTAGCGACACAATATGGTATCAAATGCGTGCGGGTCTATGGGAGGCGTAATAAGTCTGGGCCTGGTATGCTATATGATCCGCAGGCATTAAAAGGGGCGATTGAGGCTATCCTTGGAGGACGAGGAAAGGAGGGATTATATGCCGACCACGCAGATGCTGCGTCTAGGCCGAGCTTGTTAGATCGGGAGCGTGGCAGGAGGAACACAGTTGAGAGGTGAAATCTCTTCACCTTGATTACCGCCATGTCGCTGCAGCAAGCCTAGCACACCATCCCTAGTAATCAGATTCGATGTTGACGCCATCCTTCTTGCGTCTCCCTCGATCTCATAGGCTGTGCATATTATGGCTATCGAATCTGTTGGCAGCAAGAACTTATTGACATCATTCAAGATACTTCTTGTGCTAGCCCGATCACTATGTCAGCCATGTTCAACCCATCGCTATGCGCTGAAAGGCAGCGAACAAACTGTCTGCTGAAATGTAACCCCCAAGGAAGGTCGCCTGAAACCACGCTGCTAGCCCATCTAATCTCTCGTCAGCCAACAGTCACGCTTCGATTTGGAGTGGCTTGCCTGCAGCAGGCCCCACAGGGGTAAAGCCCAGGCCTCTCAACGCAAGCTTAGCCATCCATCCTCCCCAAAGATCGGGGTGAGACCAATGCCGAGTGTAGTGGCTGCCGCTCTACAGGGGTTATCTTTGGCATATTGAATGGTCATGGCTGTGCCATTCGCGATGAGGGATTGAATGTTCGAGGGCGTCAAGAAAGACTTCGCAGCTCCGAGTCTTTGTCCGTACCAGGCTTGCAGAGCATCGAGGCTGATTTGGTCAGCCATTCTGTGAGCGAACACAGTATGCGATAGCGACACAAGAAGATGAGAACTCAGAGTGCGGTCGCAGACGTGATCAATCGTTCTTGTGTGCAGGAATAGTTTGAGATATTAATACTCTTTCAAAAGCTGTCAGGTAGCAGTGTGCAATGCCACTCTGCTGGCGCCTTGAAGCGGTCGCCAGTCAGCGGCCAGGTGGGAGCTGCCCAATGTGGATGAGACTGACTTATGCCCGCGGTTCATGTGCTGGAAATCACGTATGCGAGACTGAGAGCAGCCGTTGATGTTCGGAAATCTGCTAGAGGCAATTGATAAGTTCATTGGTACCTCACTAGATTTCACGATGCAAACAGACCCTTTGGGCAGATCCTGTAAGGCGTGACAACGTATCTTCAACTCCAAGATTGTGAGTATTGCTGCGGTCCACTGTTTCGGCGTCACTTGAAATTCAGCGGCGCTCCCGCGGCCTACCCGCTGTTTGGATACATTTTTATATGATCATCAAGTGCGTGCTTCGCTAGACTAAACTCAGTTGGTATCTCGAATCTGCACGGCGACTTGTTACCCAAATCTCCGAAGCACTGTGCCCTTCATATGAACTGATCATCAAAGCAATGTCCTGCAGAAAGTTGCGATGTTGACGGCATTAACGGCCGCAAGGCTCTCTTTCATTTCTGGCGCTTTGACTGGCAGGTCGGCATCGCAGCGTACGTGGGTAGAAGGTATCGCTCAAGACACTAGCCGCAATCTGATACATTGCAAAGTGTCGATGACATAGGTGTCATGGGGAGAACATGTGAGAAGGATGTTTGTCATCAAGTCCTGAGGGGCCTGACTACTGTCGTGAACTTCTTAGGCCGCCAATGTGCTTCAAAGTCAAAGCTTCGCACCGCTGGGAAGGCGGGTGTACTACTTACTGTGCGCTCATACGTTATGAGTTGTAATAAACAATGGGCATCATTTGACACTCACATCGTTGAGCATTTCGAGTCACCCGTGCGCTTCGCTCGCCAATAACCAGACTCTTGCTCCGCAACAGATGGCAGCTTTTGTGCAGCCTTGAGCCGCTCAGATGTAATCAGGTAAATCTTTGGCAACGCTTTCTCCCTTACCAGCCTCTCACAAACCTCCTCGTAACTCGAGGAATCTACTTCCTCAGCCAACATCATCTCGACAACAGCCTTGCCGCAGAGAGTCGCATTCGGCATACCGTGCCCTGTATACCCGCCACAAAGCCACAACCCCTTCTCGAAGAACTCCTTTCCGCTCTGACTCGGCACCTTTCCCACCCAAGGCATGTTGTCCCGGGAGTAACCCTTGATCCCAGTCCACTGATGACTAGCCTTCAACTCTTTCAAGCCTTCTGTTTCACCGCCCAGCTCAAGGACCCGCAGAAGAGCCCCACGGAGATAATCAGCCTCTCCAGGATCCACGATGTCATCTTCCGTCTCACCAATGCAGTTATACGTTGCAAAACTGCGCCCACCGCCGAACATCAGATGGCCTCCTCGTTTTGTACCGTCGCCGTTGGGCGAGTCATAGAACGGTCGCTGAATGAGATAGTCGTCGTGCTCCAAGTGTCCACCCTCGAAGCCGACCATGCCATACGAGTTTGGAAGGCGTTCAGAGCCCTTGGGTGGATGAAGAGCTGACATTTCGCAGCGTACGGGGACGATGAGATCGGTGAACTTGTGGAGCAGGTGAGAGGTGTACCCGTTCGTGGCGAGGATGACGTGGCGGGCGGAGATGGTGCCTCGGGGTGTGGTGACTCTTCGTTGGTACTTGGAATCGCTGTCGTTGCTGGACGTAGGAGTGACTTTGGTGACGGGTGTGTTCGTCTGGACGTTGATCTTGCCCTCCCGGACCAGTTTCTCAATGATGAACGTCACGTATTTATAGGGCCAGAGCTGGCCGGCCCCTTTCGTTAGCGTGACACCTGAAGCATTGGGGTTGACGCGATGCTGTCTCATTGTCTTTGCGTCCCCGGCTTCAACCAGGGTTACCTGCTTTGCGAGATCAGGATCGACGTCTGCGAGCTTTTTGATGTCGGATTTTGCGGCGTCAAAGACGTCTTTTGCCCAGAAAGATCGACAGCCTGTTACGGACCGCCACTCGCAGGGCACGTTGTGCTCCTCGATGTACGATTTGACTGCGTGAACGTTTTTCACTTCGAAGGCGGCAACTTCGGGTGTTCGGTCGAAGAGGAGTGGCTGGCAGTGGCCACCATTCCGGCCTGTTGCGCCCCAGCATATTTCCCGGGCCTCAAGCAGGACGATACGTAGATTGGGCGCACGAGAGTCAGCGGCGAGGAAGCGGGCAATGGAGGCCCCGGTTATGCCACTGCCTACGATGACCACGTCCGCATGGTCTGGTAGAGATTCCGTTGTTCGGTGGCCTAGGAGGAAGGCGTTTGGTTCAGAATGCCAGAAGGAGGCGGATGAATTGGCACAAGGAAGGCCCGCCGGACTGTTCTGATATGTTTCAGTCATCATATGATATACTAGATGGTACTATGTGAATCGTCCGTAAGTCTCCCTCGACGATTGGTATTCAAAGTACTTCAAGCGTGTTTTAACTGGTCTTTTGGTAATTGGTTCGGGAAGTCGGACAGCCCTCTTTCACAAAGTGACTCTGATTAAAACGCACGAGGATCCGTCCATCTCCGCAATTAGGCCACAGCTACTGGTCTTTCCGCTTTAAACCCCTCGTCAGTCAGTCGAACGCGCGCGACTTTTCACTTCATCCATGGCATTACGATCCTGCAGTCGTATGAGTTGAAAAGATTCGATACCATGACACGAGCGGACGGCCTACTGTGGATTCCGCGGTCCATTTGAGGCTCAATAGTGTCCCGCGTCGGCCACTGACGGAAGGTATGAAGTCATGAAGCAACCACACAGGGAGGTCACAGCGAAACGTTTCTGCTTCAGTTGAGATATAGGTCACCTTGAAATAATCATTGATTGTCAAAGGTGGTCGCGACAAGACGATCCCTGCGTCAAAACGGCAACAATGCAAACCCCCCCCAGATCTACCTTTGTCCGAACACCTGTAACGCTTTCCTTCTAGAATCTACGCCTAAGTAGTTCAGCATCGTAATTTTCATACATATCGTCATGCTCTAATGCTGATCACCCATACCCATCTGTTCAGCTCTCTTCGTGATCATCTCCAGAATGGCTATCTCCTCCTTGGAAAAGTCGAACGTTTTGTCAGCGTCAGATGTCAAACAACACATATTGCTCTCCGCCAATTGCCATGGAGTGGGCTCTCTGAGATCCCTTGGCTCAATAAGGTAGCTCTCAAATTTGGCAAACCGCTTCTTGGATTTATCAGCAAACTTGTTGTGCAAAATCCAGCCATTGAACCATAAAGGCTTTCCTTCCAAATCCAGATGCAGCAATTGCGGCGCGCAAATTGTAAAGTTGCCCAACTCTTCGGTTTGTCCCAAGAAGTTTCGCGCTTCAAATGTCTCCCGTACGTCAGATCCACCTTCAGCCTTCACTGTGCCATCCATGGGGTTTTCTCCATTTTGATCGTCTGTGTTCCCTTCTTTACCTCTTTCTTTCGACATTTCATCTCGCTTCCGGAGTTCCTTGTTTTTGTCTTCTAGCTCTCCCATAATTCCAGCATTACCTGAGTGGAAAGCGTAGCTTTCATCTCCTGCGAGCAGGAAGCCAAGCCAGAATGTTTCCTTATCACCATACATCAGGTCGTACACGCCAGTGATGCCTTTCTCCTTATTTCCATCACGATCAGGTCCATTAAACCTTGTAATTAACAGCAAAGAGATGAAGTGCTTCCATTTATCAACAACGACGACACCAGACTCTTGCATGTGGCCGGATTCTCCGGTCCAGAATCGTGATTGCTTAGCTAACTTGGGAATTGGCTTGGGCAGAACCTGTTGCAGAAACCTTTTCTTGCTCTCAGGCATAATCAATCGATCTTTGAAAAACAACGCGCCCGTCTCCTTGTAGTCTGGATCGTCAAATAAAATCTCAGGATTCTTGAAGAAGAGTGAGTCAGCATCAATGAATAGGACTTCTCGGAAACTGGATAGCAAGATAGCGAATGGCTTCGCTGCCCAGCCTGCCAATTTCCAGCCCTCGTCGTTGGTCATTTGAGCAATATCTCGACATATCACCCCTGGAAGGGCCTCTAGCTCCATTCGGTAGTCCTCACCAAGGTCTTGATCTCCGAGAAACATAACTTCAATTGGCAAAGTGCAGCCAAGTTGTCGGAAAGAGTAGATAGTTGTTAGCAGATATGGTGCTTGATCATCTCCAACAGTAAGGACAATACCTCTTCCACCTTTCTTGAAATGAGCGTGAAGGCTCATATGGTCACTGAAGTAGGGCGCCGTCCACGGGAATAAGAGATTCGAAAGCTTCTGCATGAAAGCACGGTATGCTTCATATAGCCGAATCGTCTGAGCAAGGTTCGCACCATCGACACCTTCCTCGCTGAACTCAGAACTTTCAAGGTCTTGCTGGTGGCTTCGAAGATATTGGATCACGTCGTCTCGAATGTATGTTGCGCCCTCGGAGTCTGTGGTCATGTGCAGAGCTTCCCAAGCCTCAAAGTATTTTTTGTAAGCTCGAGTCCGAAGGCCCATTTCTCGCATCTTCTCCTTGCCAGATCCCTCCACTGTCCGAATCAACTCCCGCATATGGACCTCATCTGGAAGAAGCTTCACCACATTTGCCAAAGCTTTCTCAAACTGAGGCCTTTCCGACCACTTTTCACGTGCTGAAGAAGTCATTGATTCTTCAGTTTTGGAGGACTGATCATCTTTCTGTGATTCCCAGCCTTTCGCAGTGAAGATTTTAGAGGTCACCTCGTCATTTTGCTCGGCATCCTGCTTCCAATCCTTACCGTCGTCCACATAGGGTTTGCTAGGAGGTCCTTGGTAAAGTTCTTGTGGAGCTCCTTTGATAGGGTTTGTGTGATAATTCAGTGGTGCATTACCGGAGTACTGATCATTGGAAGATTGGTACTTGGATTTCTCATCTGTCTCAACGTAAACCTCCGGTCTGTTGACGGCAGCCGGCGGACTTCCATTATGCCTGTTCAATACTGACTTGTCGAGTCCGCCAGCCCCCGGCTTCAATTTCGTATCGTCTGTAGACCCAGAAGGGAGATTGCTTTCCTGCGGGTGCATAATAAAATAAACCATCAAAAGGCAGACCGCTATGATAAGCGCGATGATCGACTGGCGATTTGGAAAGCGTGGCCGAGGATTATGCATTGGTCCAGTGTATAACAGCCCAGGAGGCGGTCGGCCATCTTTTGGGCCTTTGGAGGGCTTGAACATGCTGCTATGGACCTCCTTAAGCCGGTTTGATGTCGTTGACAATGCGCTTGCAGCTACCAGAAATAGGCAGCGATGGCGTCAATTAGTGGCTTGAAAATACGAAGTGGCCACGAACCAGGCGTTAGCTCGCGTCATTAGCGTCGAGTTGCCTTTCGACAACGAAAAGCGGAATTTGAAGTTTGTTCGTGCTGAAGCTGTTATTCAGCGTCTGAAAATTGATTTCCAAAGAGTTTTTGCATTGGCGATACAAGAGCGAAATTTGAAACTGCAAAATGAGCGGCGAAACCAGATATGTGACCTTGCACAGCACTTTCCATCTAGGCCAGCAATCTTGCAAAGACGTAAATCCACCAGGGTGTTGTCGTGAGGTTGAAGAAGACGCAAAACGACGGAAAAACGAAGGGATAATAAATGTTGACATTCAGCAAAACCTGTGCGCGACATCCAGGTTCGCCAGTTTCTGGGGTGACATGGGAATCGTAAGTTGATACGGCTTACACCTGCAGCTTGAACGTGCATTCCTTACGCGGGCACCTCCAACGATCCGCTAAACTTGAGTGAGCTTAGCGGAGGGCAATCTTTTGTTTACAGCACTTGGAGGACACGCAGTAGTATTAGACCCACTGAATTTTGTGCATTCGTGAGTTCCAGCCTCAATCATGTCTTGTACAAGTGAATGATGAAATGCTACGGTATTGTGTGCCTACGTGCCTGGGCCTGCAACGCACTAACGCAATGTAATCTGCGTCGCGAACTGCGGCTTCTTGCCACGCCCCGGCGATGGTTACCGGAAGGGGGCGTCCGTGCCTGTGCGAAGGGCACAAAGGGCGTTGCCATGACCTGTCTGTCTCAAAATGACCTGCGACTCTTGTGATTTGGAGCGGAACGCGCGGAAACAAGCTACAAGGCTATTTTCCGCGCCCGATCTTCAGGCTTGTCGAATGGCGGCGCTGCAAAGCAGCAAACCCGTATCGCAGATATCTAATTCGCTTACCTGCTTGCAAAGTAGATATTTAAGAACTGAATCTGGCGTGCCGGGATGCTTTTTGTATAGTGCTCTCTTGATTAGTTCAATAAAGCGGACGTACCTACTCAGCAAGGAAACAATACACCTGAAAAGTCTGGTAGGAGTAGAAGCTCCATTCGGAGCGAGCGTTCGACCGCGTTAGATGCGCCATGAGATATTACGCACAACACCCCGTGCTGCGACTGCTTACCGCAAGATGCCTCTTGCAGGCGTCTCGTGAAGAAAAAACGAACCACATGTGCGAGACTGGCGAAGGTGCATATTGGGTCTATCAACATGCTACCGATGTCCATATGCGGATATTCTGAATCAAGAAAGGGTGGTGCTCCTTCAACAACAATTCAATTCCTACAAATCAGGTGATTAAAAACGACCTCACTACGGAGCAGTACGAAGCACGAAGCACATTAAGGGCACTGCGCCATGCTCAGGCGAGGTCTACACCCTTCTCTGAAGCGGCTGGGTGTGCATGCGCACAGTAAGTACTCTTTGCGATGCCCTTTGAAATGCTGGTTGAGTAAGATCTTTCCTGATCACACAATGACACGCTGTCCATCCTCACTTGCCCATTCTTATGCCTGATGTCTACGAGAATGATAAGAGGTATGGCTAGGTTAACCTCCTCACTCTAATACAAGGTACTGACTATTTTTAGTTTCGGATTCGCAAGTCGACCCCTGTGATGGACCGACTCGACATGTTCGGCCCACGGTCTGAGGCCAAGTCACCCTGGTTGAGCAAAACCAGAATGCTCACACTGGAAACCTCGACCGGCGATCGACGATCTCATTCGTTGTGAGACGCGCATACTTCGCTACATGATCTGCCTTCAAATAAAGCCCCTTCTTCCGAGTAAGGAGTGACATCAGCTTATTGCTTGGTCTTGGTCAATGCTGAATCGTTTCTATTACGGTGAACCTTTTCAACGCTCTGAACCGGTCATATGCACAGCCTCGCCCAATATTGTGACTTGACTGCATTTGCATTTATCACTGTGATCTGCACGGGAAGCCCGGGCGCATCCCTCGCATCAGGGCCTATCTACTTTACAGCAAGTCCCGTGGGATTTTGGCATGTAATGTACAACGACAGTAGCTGGAAAGTAACGCGAAGGATGCATGACATGCGAAATTAATTGGACACGAGGGTGGATGGAGTCAAGGGAGCTGTTTGGACGCCAGAGGTGGGCTTGTTGTGGATGTGCAAGACCACCCTTCCTGACCTTCTCGGCCGAACGTCCTGGCGCCAGGGTATAGATAACTCAGGAAGTTAGGCTTGGGTAGCGTATCGAAATATTTGTGGTTGGGCCAATGCGTCCTAGAGGTTCTGGGTATGCGCTTGTCGCACACTGATCCAAAATATCAGTTTATGCGCGAACGCCGGAAGGGTATATAATATGTCAAACAACTAGGTGCTACAAAGCCGGGGCGCATTGAGTGCATTCCATCTGGACTGCTCAGATCCTACACGGCTGTACTGAAGCACTCGCAACAAATCTTCGAGACAGAGTGCACGCGATGGTTTCGCTCGCTTAGGATGCCCAACAGGTACTCCACAAGCCTGACTACAGTGACCGGGTGGTTGAAGGGCATATTTGATTGAGGTGCTCAATGCAAACCATGTTGCACTAGTCGGAGCAACAGGTGGGCATTTGTCCGGTGGTGGGCCATGCATGCGCCGAATGTGTCATGGACGCTGAGGTTATGGTCGAAGAGACAGGTTTCCCATGCTGAATCTGGTTCACCAAACAAATCTCAGCCTCACAACCCCGTGATTTTCCTTCTACCAGAAAACGGCTACTATGGGTGCCGCTGTGAGATGGCCACGCTCGTCGTTGTGTTTGCTTGCTGTGATAACAGAGAGCTAAATCTGTGGTGCGACTTGTATGGGAAACTTTGATATCGCTCTCGCAGCTTTGTCACTGTCACCTCCAGTATCCCAACGTACTTATTTCTAGCACGACCCCCGGGACCTATTTCTTGCATGAACTTGCAACGCCGATACAGTTATGCGCCCGCAATGCCGCTTGCACTTCCATTTTACTTCCTTCCCGATACCGATGTCTCGAATCAATCAATTCGGATACTCCTTGATATGCACGCTCTTGACCTTGACAAATTGCTCGAAGCCGAAACGACTCAATGTCACGCCCTTTCCACTGTCTTTCCATCCAGTCCATGCCAAATCCGGGCTCGGGAAATCTGCTCGGTTGATGAAGACCGTTGCTGCCTCGATCTGCTGGATAAGCTCTTCGCCCGCTTTCACATCTTTTGTCCAGACTGAAGCTGTCAGGCCGAATTGACCGTCGTTCATGAGAGCGACTGCCTCTTCATCTGATTTCACTTTCTGTACGGGAATAACAGGGCCAAAGGTCTCGTCCCGCATCACACTCATCTCATGCGTGACACCGGACAGCAGCACAGGAGCTACATAATTTCCAGCAGGATCCAGGTTCGCAAAAGTTGTATTGGCTGGAGTTTCGTCCTTCGCACCCTTTCTCACAGCCTCATCAACCTGCTTCAGAATCATTTCTTTCGCCCTGTTGCTGACGACCGGACCAATCTGCGTCTCTTTGTTCTCTGGATCTCCCACTCTATATTGCCCCAGTATCTTCTTGCACTCTTCCACAAACTGATCGTGCACCTTCTCGTGCACATATACTCTTTCGATTGCACAGCAGCTTTGCCCGCTGTTGAAAATAGCCCCATCTACAATCTCTTCCGCAGCCCACCTAACACCTGTCTCATCACCTTCGAAGTCCCCTCTAACATATGCAGGATCTTTTCCTCCCAATTCAAGCCCAACGCCGCATCTAATTCCCCTCCCACCCTCAACCACAAGTCTTTGCACGGCCATCCCACCAACAACAGATCCTGTAAAACACACATGGTCCACTTCTTCACTTTGCACAAGTGGTTTCAGATCTTCCACCCTCCCAACATGCACATACTGCGCCACGCCCTTCGGTAGTCCCGCTTCTTCAAGCATTGCAACCACGTGCTCCGCGATCGTTGGCGTCTGCGGACTGGGCTTGAGGATCACTGCATTGCCCGCCAATAGCGCAGGTATGAGACTGTTCACTAATATCAAGTACGGATAATTCCACGCAAAAATGACGAGTATCACGCCCAACGGCTGTGATCGCTGCAGGTATCTCTTGAAGCCGCGTTCTACTTCGCCCAGCACGGGTATGTTGTCTGAGAGGACCTCAGGCGCGATATTGAGTAAATACTCCGCTCTCTTAATCGCTGTTTTGATCTCAACGGGTGTGTATGCGATAGGTCGGCCCATCTGGGCTGTGAGTTCTTGGGACAACTCATCTGTGCGGGAGGCGACGAGGGAGAGGAATTTTCGAAGGATCGAGATGCGAGACTCGAGGGTTTGATGGGATTCTCGGAAGGATTTGAAGGATTTCCGGGCTGTGAGAGGGAGTTGTGAGATCTGGGAGGGTTCGGCGGAGGGACGTGTGAGAATTGGTTTGTTGGTTGAGGGAGAGATCGTGGTTATTGTGTCGGAGGCTAAGGATGACGGCGTATCGCCTGCAGTGGGCTGGGTGGAGGTCTTGTCGTGTGTCATGTTGGTTCAATGCTGGGCCCGTAATCCAGTCTACAGTATCAGTTGAGTGTTGCAGTGCGCACTGAAAAGACAGACGGGCAAACATAAAAATCGTGGGACGCCCGCAAGTGAGGGTATGACGCAAGGCGCGGGAAATCCGCACCGATCGGGTGTGTCTTATCGACGATTATTAACAATAATGCTTCTATCACAATAGGCTACAAGTTGTACGTTAGAATTATTTCTTTCGAGAGCGAAGATTTCTGCGAAGGTGCGTATGACGGCTGGTCTGTGTCACGAACAAGCGTTGATATCTTGCTTTCATTCCACTAGTTGACACAGCTGTTGCTGCTATCCGCAGGTATCAACTCTAAATACAGTGGCACCAGTCTACCCTCAACCAGGTTGAAGAAACACTCCTGTAGGCATACGACATGCCAGGGCTTGACCACAAATTTATCTCCCTGCAACAACCGTTGATCAAAGCTCTTCTGCTCCAGCAGGAGTACATATGCAACCTCGTGTTGCTATCTCATGATTCTTTCATTGTTCGCGATGAAACCATCTAGCCCTGACATGTGCTGTTCATAAATACTTTGCAAGCACTCCTGTTCATTTGGCTCCTTCGTTGAATTTCGATTCAGAGCCGTAGCTTCCTAGCTGCATGCCCTTCTCTCGGTAGCCACGACAGAAGCGGAGACGATCATCCCATCCTGGGCATGGAAATATCCTGCTGATGCCGTGAATGCAGCTTCGCCTGCCGTAATGACATAAACATGGACTGCCCTGCTCCTTGTTAAAGGCTTCGCACGGGTAATATTCTTCTTCTCGTGGCGTTTGTCGCACTTTGGTTGGCCATCATGGAGTAGGGGGCTTTACACGCTGATAGGACTGGATTTCCTTAAATCGGGTCTTCGACGTCGATATGGGCTATACTAAGCCTCTCCCGGTCTTTTAGAATTGCAGCTAACGATCTTGACCTTGTCCGCGGTAAACTCAGAGCTATTGTCAGTCTTAAATTTGACATCCTTTACGAGGAAGGTCCAGACATCGTCGCAGAAGCGGTAAGTCTCGAGATGTCCTTTGAATGTAAGCCGAGCCTTGACTTTCTCCGCGAGAACATCTGCGATTGTCTTGTCGAAATTGCTCAATATCTTCATGGCAAGCTGGGGCTCGATTCGGCCTTCATTGATCAATTCGTCTATGGTATCGATGAGGCAATCACCGATCCTAGAACAAACAGAATTAGTCACAGAAATACAGGGACAAGCGCACGCCGAGTCTCAAGCAGGCCAGTATGGTTTCCAGCGAAACTTACGTGCTGCCACGATAGAGTTCGTAGTACTGAGGGGCGGCAGCCATATTTGCGATCAGAAGTAAAGGATGTGATGGCTACTGCATGTAAGTAATTCTAATGATACCGCGGTCTCCACGCAGCTTTGTGGAGAGTGGTAATTAAAGATGGAAATACATTTCTCGTGCACGTGTGGAAGAGATCGGAAAGGCGTGGTTGGGCGCAGTCACTATCCGACAACACGTGATTACGTGAAGGCGGTACGTCACATTAGCGAGCTACCACTTTGGTCTGTGAACCCGCAATCCAAAGTCTGTGACCGTTTCTAGTCACCACCAACTTTCAACAATGAAGGTGTTCCCAGTTGCCACAATCCAGCTACGATCATGTACAGGAAAGCAACCAATCAGGTCGCTTCATGCATCTGCACAGCTGCTCTTAAACACAGGCGGCGCGAAAACTGAGCAAGGCGAGCAGAATAAAGTAAAACAGTCTGGTGGAAGTAATGCAGGCCAGATGAAAAAGAAGAAAACCCAGAGTGAGCTCGACGAGGAACTTCGCGCTGCAATGGAGGGAAAGGCAGGTGACGGAGGCCTGGCTGGAGCGGAGCTAGAAGGCGGCAAAGCTGTCGCCATGAAGAGAGGCGTTCGAGACAACATGTTCCGATACATCTGACGAGGTCCGCACTGCCATATGCGTTTATCCCAAATGAGGCTTGCTTCTTCAAGCAAATTTAAAAAGCACAAGGAGGGCCACTACTTCTCCTCTCGGTAAAGCTTCTCGATATCCCTCACAAGGTCTGAAACCTGGCTGCCTCCCGGGCAATCGTACCATTTTCCTCCATCTCTTATGCATCGAACCTCACCGGCGAGACGGATGGTACAGCTCTTGGTCACATTGTGTTCCTGGCTTCTCAAAACGCTATTGCGAAGAAGCTCGGAGCCGTGACCCTCTTCGCTGATGCATCTGTTCACTTTGGCAAAGTCAATACCATGCTCCATGGCGCAAGCTTGCACAAAATCTCTGTCAGGGATTTGGGAGTAATTTGAGCTCATGCAATTTGTAAAGCCAAGATAGAGCTTGGGGCTGGGGTGGATGCGAGCAGCACATAGCTCAATCATGTTGCCTAGGCATTCCGAAGGGCCGTGCATGCAGGCTACAGCATCTGACTTGTCGTCAACCTAGGACTATTTAGCGTCATATGGACCTCTTCCAAGATGCCTGCATTTTACCTTCCCAATGTAAGATAGCTTGAAGTCCACTTTATCACTGACCCGTTCCATCGTCGGCACAACGAGTTTCTGTAAGCAGTCTCGAGCGTCTGGACATTTTGACATGATATGCGCCTCCAGCGCAACCTTTGATTCCAATACATCTTGCAGTGACCTGAGAGAGGTTGTTTCGTAAAGATCTTCTGCCGGTGCATATTGATCGCGACAAACGAATGACGACCTGAGCAGCAGTAGTATCGCCGATGTAAGCAGGACTGCAGGTAGGAAGTGACCAAGGACCCGTTGTCGAACAGGGAGTCGTGTTGATCGAAATGTCTGAGATGTCGAGGCGTTCGCCCGGGACTCTGTCTTTTCGTCTTCAAGAGGTGAATGCTGGTACGATGACATGTTGACTGCGCAATGTTCTGTGATGGCTAAGCGGTCGCTGTGTGAACATTAGCAATGCTGCTGATATAAAAAATTCCGTGAGAAACTTTCCTCTGGGCGTCTACTGCCGCGACAGCATGGCTGCGCTAGGGAGAGTTAATGATGAAGGCCATTTCACTCTACGCACGTGAGCGACTAAGCAGCGTCCCAGTGCTCACGTTTACTTCAACGTAGGCGATGGTCAATTCACACCAGGCAGTAGAAATGATGATATACACTGCCTCTGATCTTTCAGATCGCATGCAATATTCGCCAATTTCGACGAAAGATGACAAGCATATAACGCTCAAATGCGTCTCAATATTATGCCAAGCATGGTTTTTAAGTTGCTTTTGTCTCCGAAGTCTGCACGAATACCAAATGACAAAAGTGAGCGCTGCTCTCCGAGCTAGGCAAACCGAAACGGGGAAGTTCTAGAGGCTTCAAAGGCTTGCCACAAGTTTCTCGTTGTGTCGAACAAGCTTGGAACAAAATGTTATGCACTGTGACGGAAAGGCTCGAGCTTTCGGAAATAAGAACAGCATTGTGCCACAAGAACAAAACATAGGCTGCTGTTCAAGTTCCAGCACGATGAAACCTAAGTATCGCGCACCCCGCGGCTGAGACCAATGCCTTTCCTCCGACCTCGGATGGCTGGACTGCCCAGCATAATTTGTAACGGGGTTGAAGCTTGCGTTTGGAGGAAAGCTAAATGCATGCGTCTGACATTGATCCCAACCAGCCAACCATGCCTTTGGGTGCAACCTAACAGGATGGTCTGTGCTTCCGTAGCTTAGCGATAGCCTCCGGAACCCTTGTGCCACATGGCGCACCACCAAACCCACCGTCTAAGTCAGCTGTTGGGCAAGTTGTTCCGGTTCGCACGTTTCCAGGTCGAGGCAACCAAGGCTGACCAACAGTTGTTCTTGACAGTATTCTGACTCGACCAACGTGCACCGCTTCCAGCGTCGCATCTAGAGCCCTGCTAGACAACCAAGGTAGCATCGGACCTTGCTCGAGTCAAAGTTACCTCCACCAAGCACGTACTTCGAATCTACTCGTGACTTGCGAGTAACGGCACAGGGTCTTCTCAAATCCTCTTTTCCTGCTTGCACCTACAATTATTTAGCAGACAACCGAAGCAAGCAAAGTGACCGCCAGATCCCTGGCTTGATTCTGCTGAGGCTAAGCAGAATGTCGGAGAAGGCCCCAGCAAATGTGCCTGGATCTTCCGCGCAACCAATAGATGACAGGGAACAGGACATTCTCCAATTCCTCAAGCCTCTTTCTATCGACGATGATACGGTTTACAGCCTTGCATACCGATTTTCCAAGGTATACAGAGAGCTTGCCCTCACATCTGATGAGCAATTCCTGCCAACACCAGTAACTGGCCTGCCTTCCGGCGCCGAAACCGGCCAGTTCTTGGCCATAGACGTCGGCGGTACGAATCTAAGAGTTGCCTTCATTGAGCTACTCGGAGACGTTGCAGACACAGCTCCCACTCAGAATGGTGCCGACAGGTCGAAGGAAGCTATTCGAAATGCGCAAAGACCTCGAGTCCGCAGGACCTTGGAGAAGGCCTGGCCTATCGGCGAGCATTTGAAGATCGACAAAACTGAAGACCTCTTCGCATGGATAGGAGACTGCATTGCTGAGGTCGTTAGTGACTATATGAGCAATGATTCGGTCAGAGCCTCTATGCCTGACGAGCTTAGTTTAGGCATCACCTTCAGCTTTCCAATGATGTATGATATCCCCTTTCGTCCTGCCAGTATGTAGCTGACCACACTTAGACAACATGAACTGACCTCAGCTACACTCATGCCGATGGGTAAAGGCTTCACGATAACAGAGAATCTAGACCTTGGGTCTACCCTGCTTCAGGGTTACGAGCGACACACCAGGCGACAGGCATCCGATGACGAGGAATCGCCTCGGCCGAAGCGGAGGAGGCTCGATCCTTTACCGCGTGTTCGGATCGCCGCTATCACAAATGATACCATTGCAACAATTTGCTCGCTTGCGTATTGCGTGAAGTCGTTACCAAATTCACGGGTCGCAGCCGGGTTGATCGTCGGCACTGGTTGCAATGCCACCGTACCACTCAACTTCAGCGCTTTGGGCCAGGCGAAATCTGAAAAGATACGTACCAAAGTGCCTACCGCTCACGAGACGGTTGTGAACACCGAATTCACCATCGCCGGAGCTTGCGGACCACTCAAGAGCATCACCACCAAATGGGACGAGATGCTCGACCGATCCACCGCAAGACCTGGGTTTCAACCACTAGAATACATGACTGGGGGTCGGTACATTGGCGAGCTCATTCGCATCATCTTTTTCGACTACATGACCAACGCTCATAGACCGCCGGTGCCGGCAGCATCGCTGCCAGCCATGATCGTGCATGGCTATAGCCTTACAACAACATTCGTTAGCGCGATTGTCGCACGCGCAAGAACAGACTCTGAGCTGGCTCGAGAACTAAAACACCGGATACCGGCACCAGAGTCGTCGAATTGGTCATGGACTCCGCATTCTGCTGGTGCTCTGCGTAAGGTGGCTCATATGGTGCAGGTACGATCAGCTGGTCTGATTGCTGCGGCGACTGCGGGCCTCCTAGCATCCGTGGGCGAGATTGGTCTAGCAACGCCTTCCAACTTGTCGCCGGAGCCTGAAAGCAATTCGGCATTGGAGGAAGCTAACGGAGACATGGAGGGAGTACTGACCGAACCAAGCGAGGGGAAAATGAACAGAGCAAATTCTTGGAGTACTGGGCCGGAGGAACTGGTGATAGCGTATACTGGAGGCATTATCCAGCATTATCCCAACTTCAAAGAACACTGTCAAAGATTTATAGATAAGCTGGTCATGAGGTCGGGTCCTCAATCGGGCGGGAAGAGTGTGTATTTACGGGAATCACGAGATGGTGGCATTATCGGTGCGGGTGTTCTTGCCGGGATGGAAAGCATTCGGCTTCAAGCTTGATTGCGCTTCTGAGAATGGATCAGATATTTTTGGATTGCTTTTTGCGGTGAGAAATTTGGTAAGACATGTTCACAAATGTGTTTCTGGCGGACGACTGGTGGAGCGTCTCCAGTTGCATGGGTTTGAAACAGCCAGTCCCTTGCATATGCAGCCACCTACAGAATCAGGCCAAACCTCCGCCATTGCTGAGGGATTTACAGTATTCAACGCAGGTACAGTCATGAAATCGAGGACACATGTGAGGGCTAAGATAAGCGTCTGGGACTGTTGTGCTTGCGAACGGTCTGATTATGCAGCTCATGCAGATACCAACAAAATCCGAAAGAAGATTATTATATTTTATGAAAGTGATGTGCTCCCGTACTATCCGGTATTCATGAATTATATGCACAGCCGGGGTTCGTAGTCAATGGTTTCCTACGTATAGCTTGCGAATGAAGGCATTGGTAAGATCAGTGCAAAAGCGGAAGCAAGCACGCGTTGAGGAAGTTTGCAGCTCGAGCCAATAGTAATTACTGGAAGGTGAAAGGACATCCCTTTCAAGCGTGAACACTTGAGAAAACCCAACGAAGTACGTCCTAGAGGCCACTTCATGAGATACCGAATACGTGACCTCGGGTACATGCAGATGAAGTAACTATCGGAAAGATTCGAAGCTAGATACAACATAGGTAGATGGTTCAAAGCTCGAACATTGAGCACGAGTCATTGCTTGTTGTCGCCGTGCTCGCTGCTGTTGTGGATACCATTGAGATGATGCAATAGCAAATAGCAGCCGCTCCCATACCGTACGCGCCCGGTTCGGCAATGCAAACTATTCCCGGTTCAACCTCTGTTTCCGAAGTTGTTCTTGGGGTCTAATTACTGTGACAAGTGATAAGGGACTGGCTCAAGGCGAGCTCGAACATTTAGCCAGGAGCGCAGACACTTTAGAGGCTTACACGCCATCACCACCCTGTTTGTGTGCTTTTTGGCGCACGGAAGTGTCCCCAGAAAGTGTCACACCTCTCCACAATAATGGCCTCCACGCGTGCGCCGTGGCGTCCAAGTCGAGAAACAGAGATCGGCCATAGGTCAGTTTCTCGGGGTTTAGAGCGGAGCTTCTCAATAATTGAGTCTCGAGCGACGGTTGCCACCTCGCATGGGCGAAGGATTTTGCCGCGAGGATTTGGCTTGCCTAATTAAAAGGCTTCACATACGCAAGTCCAGACCCATACGAACTGCCTCTCCGCTCTCAGCGATTTGCGCTGCGTTTTCGCATCTTCGAAATTGTTTGTCTTGAACACTGTCCTGGCTGTAATCAGTCCTGCCGACCTGAACCTAAGCCCCGCAAAATCGAAACCGACGCACTGACAACGTACGATTATCTGGAGCCATGGTCTTACTAAGACAAACCTGAGAATGAGTCGTGTGAGAGCCGGCTAGCGACCACAAATCTATTTTCGATGAATCACTGCCTGCACAACACTGAGACATAATCTTCCACCAAAAGCTATGGGCGCAATACCACACATCTTCAGTCGCCAGCTCGATGGGTCGGCGACGGAGGACAGGTCGCTACCACCAACGGATCCTCAAGGATTGATACTAGAGGCATGGGCCGAGGGCTACATGATCGGGTCATTAATAATAATGACCTGTATCACAATAGCGAATATGAGAAGAGGAGTTTTGCTACATAAACTGATTTTAATAGAGGTATGCTCTTTTCTTTGTCTCAGGTGTGAAACATATTCCGGCTTACACGGCGCAGTTGGTGTTCGGCTACTGGCAGGGCTTTTTTATTTTGTTCAACCCACCTATATACGCCTGGTGGCTCTCTGCCGCTGCGATACCCCTCAACATCTCGTGGTGGCTTCATAATGTCATTGCCTGGATGAAGCTCCGGCCATTCTTGTCAAAGACGGTGAGCAGGATATTCATTGGCACAGTCATCTTGGTCGTACCGTACTGGGTCACTGAAATATATGCGAATTTTGCGTTCTTCCACAATGTCAACACATTATTTTTGCGGACAAGACCGTGGGAAGCTTTATGTCGAGATCCATGGTGGATAGCAGCCGCTATCTTCCTAATATACAATATCAAAACGAAGTACGATCTGACACTGCTCCAGATCGTGCGTATATCACCTCGATTTGCTGTTATGTTGGTGGCGATGGCGCTGAGCATCATCTTCATCGTCCTTGACGTTCTGTCAGTCACGAATGCATTCAGCTCTGTTCTTCCGACTGGTATCAATCCTTTCTGGAAGCTTTCATTCGTATTCAAGTGCTTGACCGATTCCGTGGTGCTGGATGACTTCAAGACTGCCTTGGATAGGCTGAGAGCTTTCAAGATCAGCAGACTGGGTAGTTTTGCGTTCGACAACTCCGACAGACGGAATAAAGAGCATCAAGACGCTGTTCATGATGCTAACAAATGGGCCGAACCACCGCCTAGTGCGCCGCTGGGCAGATTGCCAAATTTGCCGATTGCCATGAATGTCAGCCCGGTGGCTGCAAGTTGGAGGAAAGATCAAGGCTCTTCGGCACATGTCGAGGATAGACCAGGGGTTATGCGGACCGCATCGAGAGACCGCGATATAGATGAAAATGGTATCACAGTGAACGACTTTGCAGAGAAGTCCGCCACTCTCAGGGAGAGCGATGAGCGGAGACTAAATGGTCGAAGTAGTTGGGGACAAAGGTCCTCACACACATCGTCAGATCCTGATCTTGAGTATGCCGAGGCCTGCAGACAAATGGCAGGCAATGCCAGGGAAATTAGTGAGGATAAGGTCGGCATTGCGAAGTGATTATTTGAAACCTCCCTAGGTTTGCTACACCTTGACTTAGGTGCATATTCAGATCCAGTGACATCAGATACTGTCCCGGAGCGATTCAAGACTCTGGACGCCTGGATATCTTCAGAGCCAAAATGGGCAGCGTCCCGCCGACAACCTGGCTTGACTAAGGCAGGAGAGAGCCCGGCCAGGATGGCCACATCGGAAAGACCGGCTTTTTAACGGAAGCACGCCCTCCGTCGGCATGCATCGCTTCTAAACTCAGCAAGAGCGGGAGTCACATGAAGGCCTATGAAGGCCTGAATCCGTCCGCCAGTATTTGGCGCTGTCGATGTGCTATTAGCAAGAACTAGGGTGAGGGAAGGAACTTGCGTCTGCTGAATTTTTCCGCGTGGATGAAACTTGTTGGGGTCGTACCAAAGTACCTCCCTTGACGATGCCCCGTGTTCTGGCTGGATTATGCTCGACGAGACGCATTAGATGTTCGATGAATTGTCTACTGAATAGACTGCGCAGCGGCCTCAAAAATTCAAGTTTGTAGTTTACCAGGAAGATGAGCGTGAGCACGCCTTTTTGCCTATATTTGTAGGCGAGCAATCAGCGAACCTTTCACCCTTCCAAGTGTGAGTGGCCTTGCGGCTAATGTATCTTGCGGGGACTCTTGACCCATGTCACCACGCAGTGGACCGAAACTTTGCCGTGATTGCTTAGAAGTGATTGGCTAAGACCCCTGCAGCCCGATACGCGTGGACAAGTCGCGAAGCACCCTGTTGAATTTCCAGACTCTCGCTCGACTGCGACTCCAACACTTCCGCCGTACATGTTCTGCTGCATTGCATCGGCGTCCGTGGCTGTCTGGAACGGGCCTTGAGGTTGTCAATGCTGTAGCGGATACATAAATGCTGCGATAAGAGATGGAAGTTCTCTCAACGGGCCAACAGAATGGCAATGCAGTCAATCTACCAGAGACAACGGACCCGATATTGGTGCTAGAGCATATTGCCCGACTCATCGAGGCTAACCTCGGTGCGGCACGACGAGAGCTTGAAGCTGTTGGCAATCTACTATCACAATCGAACCAAAACCAGTCCCTTGAGCGATGTAGTCGATTCGCTACAGAGCCGCAGGTGGCCCTGTTTGCTCAGAAAGACCTACGAGAAGCGAAGATCAATGGCCACAAGGACGATGACGGAGACGGAGACGGAGAAGATCGTAAGCGACCACTGGAACATCTTGCCCTTTTGCTGACGTGGAGCAGACATTGAGCATACATACTCATTGACCAACGAATTCATATCGAGACCGACGACTGTTGCCTCCATTGCCTTTTTGAAGAGACCTGCGCCACTCGACGCGCATAGACCGATAACGAGTCAAGTATATCCCATAAATCTCCCCGGAACTTTTGCCAAAAACGATGATGAGGACCAGGAGTACGGCAGGCCGTCGCCCTTTGAAGTCCTGCATATGATCCTACACAACGCTCTAGGACCATATTTCGATGCTCATACGAAAATTCACGATCCCTCTGGACGATCATGGTATGACAGCGATGCGAAGACTGGCGTACCTGGAGCGAAGAGAAGGATCGCGGAACTGGAACTAGCACTGCGAAACTTGCAACAAAACACCGACATACCCTTTGTTCACCTACCAATGCATGAAGTAGTAGAAGGTGTCATTGTTGAGGCTAGAGAGCAGAAAATCGCGCCAACGATGCAGTTGATTCCTCCTCACGTTCTGGAGAATGTTACCGTTCAGAACAACTTGACAAACCACCTGAACGGCTGGATCAAGAGCATACAGTCAGTGACAAGACTTGCCGATGACTCAGAATGTGGTTCTGCTTCGCAAGAGATAAGCTTTTGGCTCTCCATGGAAAGCGCACTGAAGAGGATAGAGGAGGAGCTGACTTCGGATGGTGTTCAGCTGACCTTGAGCATTCTCAAAGCTGGAAAGCGACATCAAGCGCTTCTAGGTCTCAGTGAAGATACTGGTCTGAAGGGAGCCCTTGAGAAGGTCAAAAATTACAATGTCCTAATGCGGGATTTCCCTCTCGACGAGCTGTCTGCTGCAACAAATTTCGACAAGGTGATAGATGCCCTGCACTCCATCTTCATCCATCTCAACAAGAAGTTACGGATATGCCCGTACCCAGTCAAGCGAGCTCTCAAACTCGTCGAAGGGATTTCGCTCGACTTGGACGACCAGCTTCACCGCATAACAAGTGGTCGCGCTCTGATGTCCATGTCCTACCGAGACTTCGTCATGACGATGCGGAAGATCGACCGTGTTTGGGAGACTTGGACTGAGATGAGACGTGAATTCACCAATGTTGCGCGAGACGTACAGAAGCGACGAAACAACGAATTCGTCCCAATCAAGGTCAGGGAGCTGCACGAAAAGACGAAGGACCGACTTAACTATGTCAGCACTTTCCGAGAGAATCACGAGCAGCTTCAAAAGACAATTCACAATGTTCTTGGATCGCAGACAAACAGATATCTGGTCTCAGCCGGCTATAAAGACGTTCAAGCTGTGGAGGACGCTGACGACGCTGAGGCACTTCGTGAGGTAGTCGAAGCTTACGACGCGCTCAAAGAAGTGGATGTACTGGATCTCACTGCTCAAGGCACAGAGATGTGGAACAAGGCCGAGCAGCAATATCAGGAACGGACTGCCCGGGTAGAAAATTCGATCATCACCAAGCTTCGAGATCGACTTGCTACGGCGAGAACAGCCAACGAGATGTTCCGCGTATTTTCGAAGTTCAACGCCCTTTTGGTACGGCCAAAAATTCGAGGTGCTATTGGAGAATACCAGACTCAGCTGCTGGACAATGTCAAAAGAGACATATCTGCGCTTCATGAGCGTTTCAAGCAACAATACGGTGGCTCGGAAGCCCAGATCATGGCTCAGCTTCGTGACATTCCGCCAGTTGCTGGTTCAATCATTTGGATCAGACAAATTGAGGCTCAATTAGACGGCTACATGAAGAAGGTCGAAGCCGTTTTGGGTCAAGACTGGACCTTGCATGCTGATGGCGAAAAGCTGCAAGCGGAAAGCAACATGTTTCGCAAGAAGCTGATGACTCGAGACATTTTCCAAGTCTGGCTCACATCGGTTCAGAAATCAGAAATTTCGATTAATGGTCGCTTGTTCTTGATCAGCAAGGCTCGAGGACCAGGCGGTCTGCTCGAGCTTCACGTTAACTTCGATGACCAGGTTGTAGCACTATTTAAAGAAGTTCGAAATTTGACCTGGCTAGGCTTCAGCATTCCTCACATGGTATCACAAATTGCGAGAGATGCGCAGCGAATCTATCCTTTCGCCTTGAGCTTGATGGAAAGCGTGAAGACCTACGTTTCGACGCTTCGAACCGTTTCAGAGGTGCCAAATATTTCTCAGCTAATGTCCAACTACGTCAAGGAAGCACAGTCTCTTTTTGCAAGGGGTGTTCCTCTGAAATGGGAGTCATTTGTGAATGACTACCAATATCATGAGAAGCAAAAAGAAGCTCGCCCAGGTGGTGTGTTAAAAGGTGTCGACTCTCTTCTGAGAAACGAGAGTGCGCACGTACAATATGTTCGCAACCTGTCGAATGCCACGGCAATTCTACAAGAGAAGCTGATTACTTTGCGGAACACAGATGCGGCTATACAGAAAGTCCTGAGCGATTTACGAACCTGTCTATATGACTCGAAGACATTTCAACGCCATGTCAGCAACATTCAAAACGCGGTAGACAAGCTCAATCTAGAGAACTATGCCAATCTCGAACACTGGGTCAACAACTTGAATTTCGAGCTGGAAATTATTCTGCGGGATAGGCTAAGATCAGCAATGAAACACTGGGTTCGATCGTTCTCCTCTCCTGAAGTCAACGAATTTACTGTAAATGTGGATGGGAACGGTCAAGAAGTGGTCCACAAAGCTCATTTCCCTCATGTTGACATCGAAATCAGCATGCACAATCAGACGATCTTTGTGGATCCGCCAATTAGCCATGTCAAGGCAGCTTGGCTGCAGAACTTGGAATCGTGGTTAGACGTTCTTTGCAGCCTGCAACGCATCAAAGCAACACGATACCAAGTCTCTGCAGCATCCGCACTACACCAGACCCAGGAGTATTTCGAAGACCTCGCAGTAGACTGTCTTGAACCTCTCGAAGCTGCTTACACAGCAGTCGATATTAACATCACTGAACTTACAACGTACCTGGAGGAATGGTATAGATATCAGTCGCTCTGGGACCTCCAAGCGAGTCAGGTCCAGGAGAGATTAGGTGAGGACCTCGGACTGTGGCATCAGCTAATACAAGAAATCCGTCACGCACGATCGACCTTTGACACATCTGACGTTCGTAAAACATTTGGCTATGTCACCTTCAATTATGAGCAAGTGCAGTCCAAGATCACGCAAAAATACGATCAATGGCAGACCGATATTACTTCTAGATTTGGGATCATTCTCGGTAACCGAATGAGAGAGATCTTTGCAGAACTCAAGCGGGCCAGGCACGACTTGGAGAGCCAATCTCTCGAAGCGTCCTCAACTGCTCAGGCCGTCGCCTTCATCACCGTCGTTCAACAATGTAAACGCAATGCGAATTTGTGGGAGCCAGAGCTCGAAGTGTTTCGCCAGGGTCAAGTCACGCTATCTCGTCAGAGGTACAATTTTGCCAGCGATTGGCTCTCAGCAAATCAGGTTGGAGATGAGTGGGAAGCGTTCCTCGAGATATTAGCCCGAAAGAGTAAGGTTGTCGAGGAACAGATGGACGCGCTTCGAGCAAAGACTGCTGCCGAGGACAGAGTGGTAAACGAAAAAATGCGTGATATTGTGAGCAAATGGTCTGAAGAGAAGCCGGTGTCAGGTCAACTTCCTGCCGAGGAAGCAATCGAACTCCTGCGAGTATATCAGTCGAGACTCGAGAAGCTGCAGCTAGAAGCTGATACGGTCGCAAAAGCCAAAGAGGCCTTGGGCCTCAAGCACAGCCGTGACAATTCATTGGCCACTACTGTGGAAGAAGTACAGGATTTTATGTCGCTCTGGGCAGCACTGTCAACAGTCTGGCAGCGGATCAGCGAACTCCGCGAAATGCTTTGGTCGAGCATACAGCCAAGAAAGTTGCGACAGCAACTCGAAGAGCAGGTCAAATCTGCTAAAGAAATGCCAAGCAGACTGCGGCAGTATGCAGCATTCGAACATGCTCAGAAAGTCCTGCGCGATCTGCAGAGGAGCAATTCAATACTAGCCGATCTCAAGACAGATGCTATTCGTGAACGACATTGGTTGAAAATCTACAAAGCGCTTCGACCTGGAAAGCGATATTCAGAAGTGTCTATGACTTTAGGCGATGTTTGGGATTTGAAGCCTACCGCTAACGAAACTGTGATTCGAGATATCATTGCACAAGCACAAGGCGAACTTGCGCTCGAAGAATTCGTGCGTCAAGTGCGCGATACATGGCAGAACTACTCGCTCGATTTGGTAAACTACCAGAGCAAGCTTCGCTTGATCAAAGGTTGGGACGAGTTGTTCATGAAATGCAGCGAAAATCTAAATTCTCTGCAAGCTATGAGGCATTCTCCTTATTACAAAGAGTTCGAGGAGGAAGCGGCATCTTGGGAAGACAAGCTAAATCGACTTCATGTTTTGTTCGATGTATGGATTGACGTTCAGCGAAGATGGGTCTACCTTGAAGGCGTCTTCTCTGGCAACAACGACATCAAACATCTACTTCCGACCGAGTCAACTCGATTCTCAAACATCAATACTGAGTTTTACGCGGTGATGAAGAAGGTGTACAAGTCACCGTACGTCATGGATGTGCTGGCCATACCAGGGGTGCAGAAATCTTTGGACCGTCTTGCAGAATTGCTGAGCAAGATTCAGAAAGCCTTGGGTGAATATTTGGAGCGCGAGCGTATGTCCTTCCCACGATTCTACTTCGTTGGCGATGAAGATTTGCTTGAAATCATCGGTAACAGCAATGAATCCAGTCGTGTGGCCAAGCACTTCAAGAAGATGTTTGCTGGTATTTGCGGAATTGAGGTCAACGAGGAGAACACTATCGTTGCAATAACCTCGAAGGAGGGCGAGAAGGTGAATCTCAAGCGGGAAGTCTCACTTATCAAACTGCCGAAGATCAACGACTGGCTTGGCGCGCTCGACATGAGCACCAAGCTAACTCTAGCGGAGCTGCTCTCTGAGGCCATCACCATTTTTGAACCAATTTTCACAGCTGAGTCGCTCAACCCAGCCGCATTCCAGGATTACCTTGAAACATTTCCAGCTCAGATTTTGGTCTTAGCTGCCCAAGTTGTGTGGACAAATCTAGTCGAAGGCTCCCTAGCAGCGGAAGGCAACAGTCTCACGAAGATAGTGGATTACGAAGTCCGTCTCTTAGATCTGCTTGCTGAAAGTGTCCTTCAAGAGCTGGCCCCTTTGACACGCAAGAAATGCGAGCACTTCATCACCGAAGCGGTGCATCAGCGAGACACCGTCTCGAGATTGATAAGGATGGAAGCTAACTCACCCGGTCATTATGCATGGCTGCTGACAATGCGATACGTCTACGAGAAGGATGCGGAGCCCCTGCAGAGGTTACACATCGAGATGGCAAACGCCCGACTAGAGTATGGGTACGAATACCTTGGCGTGCCTGAGCGTCTCGTCCGGACACCTCTAACAGATCGATGCTTTCTCACCCTCACGCAATCGCTTTGTCAAAGACTTGGCGGTTCCCCTTATGGTCCTGCAGGCACAGGAAAGACAGAATCCGTCAAAGCTCTTGGCTTGCAGCTAGGCCGCTTCACTCTCGTATTCTGCTGCGATGACACTTTCGACTTTCAAGCGATGGGCAGAATCTTTCTTGGTATCTGTCAAGTCGGTGCCTGGGGCTGCTTCGACGAATTCAATCGACTTGAGGAGCGTATCTTGTCTGCCGTGTCTCAGCAGATTCAGAACATTCAAATTGGCCTTCGCAACACCACACATGAGCAGAAAGCTCAAGTTGAGCTTGTTGGTCGTCGTTTCAAAGTCAATCCTAATACCGGCATCTTCATCACCATGAACCCTGGGTACGCTGGTCGATCAAACTTGCCAGACAACCTCAAGAAGTTGTTCAGAAGTGTCGCTATGTCCAAGCCCGACAAAGAGCTCATCGCGGAAGTCATGCTTTTCTCGCAAGGCTTCAAACAGGCGAAGGCACTTTCGAAGCAAGTAGTACCATTTTTTGACCACTCTGCGAAGAAACTGTCCAAGCAGGCTCATTATGACTTCGGCCTTCGAGCGCTGAAAAGCGTCTTGGTTAGCTCTGGTGGCATGATGCGAGCGAGGTTAAAAGACAGAGATGCTCCGCTCGCCAAAGACTCAATGCTGGAACCTCAAATCTTGGTACAAAGTATTCGAGAAACCGTGTCACCGAAGTTGATCAAGGACGACGTTACCCGCTTGATCCAGGTACAGGAACAGGATTTTGCTGGAGTTGACTATGTTCCTGCCGATCTAACTGAACTCAAGCATGCAATTGAAGAAGTCATGAAGGAGCGACATTTGACCATGTCCAATGCGTGGATGACCAAGATATTGCAACTTTATCAGATTCAAAACATTCACCACGGTGTCATGATGGTTGGTGAGTCTGCTTCCGGTAAGTCTGAGATCTGGAAGGTCCTGTTACAAGCACTCCAAAAGGTCGAGGGCGCTGAAGGCGTTCACTACATCATCGATCCCAAGGTCATGTCAAAAGAGGCACTTTATGGCAGTCTCGATAGCACGACAAGGGAGTGGACTGATGGCCTCTTCACCTCTATCTTGCGAAAGATCGTCGATAATCTCCGCGGGGAAGATGCTAAGCGTCACTGGATCGTCTTCGATGGCGAAGTCGATCCTGAATGGGTTGAAAATCTTAACAGTGTACTGGACGACAACAAGCTTCTAACATTACCAAACGGGGAGCGCCTTAATCTACCGCCAAACGTCCGAGTCATGTTCGAGGTTGAGAGCCTCAAGTATGCCACCTTAGCAACGGTCTCTAGGTGCGGTATGGTCTGGTTCAATGACGACACTGTGACAGCTGAGCTGATGATTGATCACTATCTTGCCAAGTTTGCTACTCGTGGCTTTGACGAACTTGAGGATGAGCTTGGTCTCACCGCAGAATCTGCTGCTCGAGCCCAGGGTACGCAGACTCTGGTCGCCAGTGTGATCAGAAAGCTGGTTCACAGAGACGATTTCCTGCTCAAGGCGATCAAAGAAGCGCAGACGCACAAGCACATCATGGAATTTACGATCGCCAGAGTACTCGACAGTTTCTTTAGTCTTCTGGCAAAGACGTTGAGGATAGTTCTTCAGTACAACATGAACCATTCAGATTACCTTCTAGACGAGGAACAGATCGAAAACTTTGTCTCGAAGAAGGTTTTGATCGCAGTGGTCTGGTCTTTTGTGGGCGACGCTAAGTTACCTGTTCGAAAACAGTTTGGTGACTTCGTCAGCACCATGACCAACGTCATGCTTCCAACTCTCGATGAGACTAGTTCACTCATTGACTATGATGTTGTGCTACCCCAAGGGCAATGGCTTCCTTGGCAATCTCAGGTACCAACAGTCGATATCAACACGCACTCAATCACGCAGACAGACGTAATTATCCCCACCGTTGACACCGTTCGACACGAAGAAGTCCTCTACTCTTGGCTGGCTGAGCACAAGCCTCTCATGCTATGTGGCCCTCCGGGTTCGGGCAAGACTATGACCCTGTTCAGTGCTCTCCGCAAGCTCCCTGATATGGAAGTGGTCGGTCTCAACTTTTCGAGCGCTACCATGCCCGACCTGATCATCAAGACCTTTGAGCAGTACTGCGAGTACAAGAAAACTCTCAATGGTCTTGTTCTCTCACCCCCACAGGTTGGTCGATGGCTCGTCATATTTTGTGATGAGATCAACTTGCCAGCTCCAGATAAGTATGGCACGCAACGAGCCATCAGCTTCCTGAGACAGCTGATTGAACAAAACGGCTTCTACCGGACATCCGACAGAGCTTGGGTGTCACTTGAGCGAATACAATTTGTCGGCGCGTGTAATCCTCCAGAAGATGCTGGTCGACATCCGCTTGGGGCTCGCTTCCTTCGTCATGCTCCAGTGGTCATGGTCGACTACCCAGGAGAGCTATCCCTGACACAGATCTATGGCACGTTCAACAATGCGGTGCTCAAGGTTATTCCATCCCTCCGCGGCTTTGCAGATTCCCTTACCAAAGCTATGGTAGACCTCTTCCTGAAGTCGCAGGAGCGATTCACAACTGAGATACAACCCCACTACGTCTATTCTCCTCGTGAGTTGACCAGATGGGTTCGTGGTGTCTACGAATCAATCGCACCACTCGAACACTTAAGCTTGGAGGGACTCATTCGTATTTGGGCCCATGAAGCATTGAGACTCTTCGCCGATCGCTTGGTCGAGTCATCCGAGCGTCAGTGGACAATGGAGATCATCAAAGAGGTTGCGCTTGAGAACTTCCCAACTGCCGACATAGATACTGCCTTGCAAGGACCTATTTTGTTCTCAAACTGGCTCTCGAAGCACTACGTCTCCGTTGACCAGGAACAATTGCGCGATTTCGTCAAAGCTCGTCTCAGGACTTTCTGCGAAGAAGAGGTCGATGTGCCGCTTGTTCTTTTCAACGATGTCTTGGAGCATGCACTCCGCATCGACAGAGTTTTCAGACAGCCACAAGGTCATTTGATTCTGATTGGAACAAGTGGCAGCGGCAAGACCACCTTGTCTCGCTTTGTCGCGTGGATGAATGGTCTCAAGGTTTTCCAGATTAAGGTACATGGCAGATACTCAGCCGAAGACTTTGACGAAGATCTTCGACATGTGCTTCGTGCTTGTGGAACTCGAGGAGAGAAGATTTGTTTCATTATGGACGAGTCGAACGTCCTTGATTCTGGCTTCCTAGAGCGAATGAATACCCTGCTGGCCAATGGTGAAGTCCCTGGCTTGTTTGAAGGTGATGAGTTTTCAGCACTGATGACAGCTTGCAAGGAAGGAGCTCAGCGTCAAGGTTTACTGCTCGACTCTCAAGAAGAGCTCTACAAGTGGTTCACGCAGCAGATCGTGCGCAACTTGCATGTTGTGTTCACTATGAATCCACCACAAGAGGGTTTGTCCTCCAAAGCAGCCACAAGCCCCGCCTTGTTCAATAGATGCGTTCTCAACTGGATGGGTGATTGGTCTGACCAAGCTCTATTTCAGGTCGGCTACGAGCTTACGCACTCAATTGACTTGGACAAGCCGAATTTTACAGCACCCGAAAGCATTCCTATAGCATACTCCGGGCTGTCGCTTCCCCCCAATCACAGAGACACAATCATTAACTGTATGGTGTTCATACACCACTCTGTCTACAAGACTAATCACCTGCTTGAGAAGCAACAAGGTATCCGCACCTATCTCACGCCGCGACATTATCTTGACTTTGTTGCACAATTTGTGCGGCTCTTTCACGAGAAACGAGAGGACCTGGAAGATCAGCAACGACATTTGAATGTTGGTCTCGAAAAGCTTCGAGACACAGTAGACAAAGTCCGGGATCTTAGAGCTAGTCTTGCAGAGAAACAGAAAAGGCTCGAGGCGAAGGACACTGAAGCAAATGAGAAGCTGCAGCGCATGGTTACTGATCAACGAGAAGCAGAATCCAAGAAGACTACTTCGCTAGAGATTCAAACGGCGCTGAGAGAACAAGACAAGGAGATCGCAAGCCGAAAGGAAGTTGTGCTAGCTGATCTCGCCAAAGCGGAACCTGCTGTTGCCGAGGCTCAAAGAAGTGTCAGCAATATCAAGCGTCAACATCTGACTGAAGTTCGATCTATGGCGAACCCTCCGTCTGGTGTCAAGCTCGCGTTAGATTCAGTCTGCGCTTTGCTTGGTCATAGAGTCAGCAGCTGGAAGGACGTGCAGGCTATCGTTCGACGAGATGACTTCATTGCCAGCATCGTCAACTACGACAATGAAAGGCAGATGACATCCAATCTGCGTGGTAAGATGAGGAACGAATACCTATCAAATGACGACTTCACCTTCGAGAAAGTCAATCGAGCCAGTAAAGCTTGCGGTCCCCTTGTCCAATGGGTCTCTGCCCAGGTGAATTATTCCGAAATTCTAGATCGCGTCGGTCCACTTCGCGCAGAGGTCGAGCAACTTGAGGAGAATGCCCTGCAAACGAAAGCCGAAGCCAAAGCTATTGCAAATACCGTTGAAGAGCTTGAAAAGAGCATCGCTATCTACAAAACAGAGTACGCAGCTCTTATCAGCGATGTCCAAGCCATCAAAGCCGAGATGTCTCAAGTGCAGAGTAAGGTCGATCGAAGTGTCACATTGCTCGATTCTCTATCTTCTGAACGTGTTCGGTGGGATGCTGCCAGCAAATCCTTCGAAACTCAAATCCAGACGCTTGTAGGAGATGTCATCGTGGCATCAGCATTCCTCGCCTATGGTGGCCTCTATGATCAACAATTCCGGAAGAACATGATTGATGATTGGCTGCACCAACTTCAACAGTCTGGCGTTGCATGCAAGAACGACGGAAGCGTTCTGGGCTATCTTTCTACTGCCGACGAACGACTCCAGTGGCAACGCCATTCGCTACCAGCTGACGATCTCTGCATGGAAAACGCCATTATGCTCAAGCGCTACAATCGATATCCCTTGATCATCGACCCTTCGAGTAGAGTGACAGAGTTCTTGCGACAAGAGCATGAAGGACGGAAGTTGACAATTACCAGCTTCCTTGACGATGCCTTCATCAAACAGCTTGAGAGTGCCTTACGTTTTGGCAACCCTATCCTTATTCAAGATGCAGAGTATTTGGATCCAATTCTTACACACGTGCTCAACAAAGAATATCAGAAGACTGGTGGTCGGGTCCTCATTCAGCTCGGCAAGCAAGAGATAGATTTTTCGCCGAGCTTCAAGCTCTATCTATCCACCCGTGATCCATCGGCGGATTTTGCACCTGACATTTGCAGTCGGACCACGCTGATCAACTTCACGGTGACCAAGAGTAGCTTGCAGACACAATCTTTGAATGAAGTACTCAAGGCAGAGCGACCTGATGTGGACAAGAGACGTACCAATCTCATCAAGATGCAAGGTGAATTTAACACCAATCTTCGACAGCTTGAGAAACGCTTGCTGCAGGCTCTCAATGAGTCGCGAGGCAATATACTTGATGACGACCATGTCATTCACACTCTTGAGACTCTGAAGAAGGAAGCCGCTGTCATTTCGAAGAAGGTCGCTGAGACACAAGGTGTCATGACCGAAGTCGAGCGTATTACTACGGAGTATAGTAAGATTGCGAATGCTTGCAGCTCTATCTTCGCAGTGTTGGAGCTGCTCCACCATATCAGCCACGCGTATCGCTTCTCACTACAGTATTTTGTGGACATCTTTCATCACGTCTTGCACAACAACGCCAACCTGAAAGGTGTCACCGACTACCACTCGCGAAGCGAGATCATCCTCAAGGATATCTTCATTGAGACTTTCCACCGGACAGCAATCTCTATGTACCAGAAGGACCGGGTTACGCTGGCAATGCTACTGGTTCGAGCATCCCCTTATGATTTCGATCGATCGCTGCTTGACTTGATCCTCTCAACACCTGGCGCTGAGAGCCCCGAAGCTGCGCTGGAATCGATCAAGGTACTTTTGCCATTCAGGGAACAAGCAAATATTTCTGACGGACAAGATTGGAAGCTGTTCATGACAAGCGAACGAGCCGAGAACTGCGTTCCAAAGCTTTGGTCAGACAGTCTCAATCACATTGATCAACTTTTATTGAGGTTGCTGATCGTCAAGATAGCACGACCTGATCGATTTTTGCCAACGACAGAGCGAGTAGTTGCTGGCGTCTTCGGTCCTGACGTGTTTCAAGTTTCAGACAACCTTGGAGTTATCGTTCGACAAGTAGCGGCTGGAACTCCGGTGGCTTTGATGTCAAATCCAGGCTTCGATGCAAGCTACAAGGTAGATGCACTTGTCGAGCGCACCAATGCTGTATGTGCCAATGTCGCAATGGGTTCGGATGAAGGTGTGGCTTCTGCCGACAAAGCCATTGCGAGCGCCACTGCTAATGGCACATGGGTCCTAATCAAGAACGTCCACCTCGCACCACACTGGCTCCAGAGCCTTGAAAAGCGTCTGTCCTCGTTGCGACCGCATGAGGAATTCCGCTTGTTCCTCTCAATGGAGGCCAGTCCAAAGATTCCCGTCAATTTGATTCGTGCGGCACGCACCCTGGTCTTCGAGCAGCCTGCTGGTATCAGAGCAAATATGAAGGATACGCTGAGTGTTCTCTATGATCGAGGGAACAAAGAACCCATTGAGAAAGGCCGGCTCTACCTCCTGTTGTGCTTTTTGCACGCTGTGCTTCAAGAGCGATTACGATACGCACCAACGCTCGGTTGGAAGGGACTCTGGGAGTTTAATGACAGTGACTACGAATGTTGCGCTTTCATCATCGATTCCTGGGTTGAGCATGTCGCACAAAGACGCTCGAATGTGGCCCCTGTCAAGCTACCCTGGGATCTCATTAGAACAATGGTCACAGAGATGTACGGTGGTAAAGTCGACGACGAGGCAGACTGGGGTCTGCTCAGTGGTCTTGTCAATCAGATCTTTGATCCCGCTGCATACGAAGAGGAGCATGAGCTGGTGTCTGAGCCTGATGGTGACAAGCTGAAGTTGCCTTCTGGCACTAGTATGAAGGACTTCGCGCGCTGGGTTGATACGCTACCAGAGCGGGAGCCTCCGAGCTATTTGGGATTGCCGGCTAATGCTGAAAAGTTGCTGCTTGTCGGCCAGGGGGAAGACATTGTAAAAAGTCTGGTTAAAATTATGGATATGTTGGAGGAAGGAGAGCAAATCATGCAGGAGAATAGTGGACAAGAATAGGAGAGATCACAGTGAGCATGTCCTTGGTATGGACGGGACAAACATTCGGCGTTGTTTGCGATAACTTGGTTACATTGAGAGCATGTGTCGATCATTATAGCCATGAGCTGGCTTGCGTTCTTGTTTTGATACCCCTACTAGCGATGCATAAGTAGAGTCCTTTTTATAGATCAAGTATAAATGCAGTGCATATGTCTATTACAGGCCACCATTCGTGTCTCACTGTCTCGCACACTCACTACTAGAATGTAAAAATTCGTCCTCGGGATTCGGAGTGACCCCGAGGTTTTGCTGCCTGAGGCAATTCTCCCGGGTACGCATCTCTGCACCCGTGCGAAAGTAGGGCCGCGACTTGCGGGCCAGATATTGTGAACGTACTATGGGTCATTCGCACCACCTTCATTCTGTGCCGATTTTCAAAGAGCCTGTCAAGGACTTGCGGAGGCCACGTTGACGAGCCTGCTTTCTGTACGAACAAGATGCATATTTCAACACCTTGAACACCCTCACTCCGCAGAGGTCCTTAGTTGACAGGGCTGTGATAACAATTTACGAGAAACACATTTCGACAACATGGCAGGCCCCGACTTAACGAACGCTCAACTCAACCGCAGCAATCTTGCGATCAGGGAGCCTGTGCCTTCACAGCATGGATCTTCCGCAGTGCTGCCATTTATGCAGACAACGTCGAGCAGCACCCTCCCCTCCTCAAGAGATGAACACAGTCCCCGACAGCAACTTGGCATACGGATAGAGCCGGTTGCTCTTGTGACACAGGAATGTATTACTCTTACATCCGCCATGCGCAAACATGCGCGGTGGGCCCAGAGTTCTGTGTCTGCAATCCTGGGTGGAAGCACGGCAAGGAGCTCGCTGGATGTGCCTGATCAGCAAGTAGTCCGTCGAGCTAGTTCGAGAGCGGGGACGCCCAAAATTGACTCTATCGAGAGCAAGAGCAGGATAGACTCAATAACGTCTCAGCCGCAGGAGGGCACAACCTTGGCTAGCAGATGGGGACTACGGGGCAAGAAAGGCAAGAGCGTGCAGGACAATCCTCTCCTTTCGGCTTTCGCAAAGTTGCGAAGAGATCTGGCAACATGCAGGGATATCGCAAACTTTGATGCAGCTGCCATGCTACACCCTTTCCTTCAGGTCATTCGCAGCTCTTCTACAAGTGCCACGATTACCAGCCTTGCCGTCATGTCGATCACGAAGTTCTTCAACTACAATCTGATCACGATACATAGTCCGAGGGTGGCCCAGGCAATGCATCTGCTGAGCGCCGCCATCACTCACTGCAGATTCGAGGCCAGTGATACCGCGGCAGATGAAGTTGTGCTGCTGAGGATACTACGACTAATGGAGCTCATAATCTCAAGACCAGAAGGCTCATTGCTAGGTGATGAGAGCATTTGCCTGATGATGAGTACGGTATTGAGTATGTGCTGTCAAACGCGACTGTCCGAAGTGTTGAGGAGAAGTGCAGAAATGGCTATGGTTACCATGTGCCAGATTGTCTTCGGACGTCTTGCAGATCTGCCAGTAGAAGAGCCTCCCGTACCAAAATCGGGCAGGAGTCGGTCTAACACCACAAAATCTTTGGCACAGAATGGAGACGAAATGAAGATACAGCCACCTATGGATGGAAGTGTAATGGGCAACGGTGAAGAGCCGAGACCCAGTAGCAACCATCGCGCCAGCTACGAGTCGAGCCACACAACTGGGAAGCAAGAAACGGAAGGAGAGGACCAGCAGACGGTAGAGGAAGATGAGGAGCAAGCAGAGCCATATTCTCTCCCGAGCATTCGCGAGTTGTTCAGAGTCCTCGTCGACTTGCTGGATCCCCACAACAAGCAGCACACCAATGCAATGCGGGTCATGGCACTGCGCATAATTGACGTCGCACTCGAAGTTGCTGGGCCTTTCATCGCCGAGCAGCCCACCTTGGCAATTATCGTTGAAGATGACCTGTGTCGGCATCTTTTCCAGCTCGTGCGACTGGAGGATATGGTCCTTCTGAATAGCTCGTTGCGAGTAGCTGGCACGCTTCTGACCACTTGCAGGAAATTGCTGAAGCTGCAACAAGAATTGTTCTTGTCTTACTTAGTTGCCTGCTTGCATCCAAAGGTCGATATACCTCAAGAGCCAGGTATCGACCCATCGCTTTACGAAGGCGTTCCACAAGCTCCGAAGCTGGTCAAGCCAGCACCTTCACAGCCCAGCAGCGGACGCTCAACACCAGTGCCTGTAAGGGACAGAAGGCAGCTTGGGCTCGAAGGTGGCTCAAGGCGCCCAGAAGCACGAGAAGCAATGGTCGAAACAATTGGCACACTAGTGCGTATGCCTGCTTTTTTATCGGAGCTCTTCATTAATTACGATTGCGAAGTAGACAGACAGGACCTTTGTGAGGATATGGTTGGCCTGCTCTCCCGCAACGCATTCCCAGATGCAGCGACCTGGAGCACAACGAACGTGCCTCCTCTGTGTCTAGATTCTCTACTGACTTTCGTTCAATTCATGGCGGAAAGGATAGACCAAATACCGATTGCAGACGCTCACAACAGAATATCCCAGTTACGCAATCAGCGAAAGCGCAAGAAAGTCATTAAAAGCGGTTCTCTTAAATTCAACGACGATCCAAAAGGTGGCGTTGCTTTCCTGGTAAAGGCTGGTATAATAGAAAACCCCGACGACCCTGTACAAATAGCAAAATTTCTCAAAAGCACCAGTCACCTTTCCAAAAAAGTCCTGGGAGAGTTTATCACTAAGAAGAACAACGAGCCATTACTAAAGGCGTTCATATCGTTGTTCAGCTTTGATGGCAAAAGGATTGACGAAGCCCTGCGAGAATTACTCGCTTCGTTCCGGCTGCCTGGCGAGTCTGCACTAATTGAGAGGATTGTGCAAGTTTTCGTTGACAAGTACATGAAGAGCATGGTGCCAGAGGGCATTGCAGATCAAGACGCTGCTTATGTATTGACATATGCGATCATTATGCTGAACACCGATCTGTACAATCCACAAGTGAAGAAAACACAGAAGAGGATGACGGTCGAAGACTTCGCGAGAAATCTGCGGGGTTGCAATGCAGGTCAAGACTTCTCGATGGATTACCTTCAGGAAATATACGATGCAATTTACCAGAACGAGATTGTTTTACCTGAAGAGCACGATGACAAAAATGCGTTCGATCATGCTTGGAAGACATTGCTGATGAATACACACGTGGCTGGACCGCTTGAACTTTGCGAGTCAAGCGCGTTCGATGGAGAAATGTTCACTGCCACCTGGAAGCCCATCATTGCGACGCTGTGCTATGTTTTCATGTCAGCTTCCGATGATGCCGTCTTTTCTCGCATAGTGGTTGGCTTCGATCAGTGCGCTCAGCTTGCGGCGAAATATGATGTGCCTATAGCATTTGATCGTATTATCTACAGTCTAAGTCAGATCAGCAGTCTAGCTGCGGAAGTACCGCCGAGCACGTCGCTCAACACAGAAGTGCAAGCAGGTAAGAAGAAAATCATGGTCAGCGAATTGGCGGTACGCTTAGGACGAGATTTCAGAGCCCAGCTCTCTACCGTTCTTCTCTTCAGATCACTCGACGGCCATGAAACTGCTGTGGGCGAGGCCTGGATCTACATTGTACGAATCTTGCGCAATTTGTTTGTCAACTCTCTGTTCAAAATGCCAGACCAGCTTCCGGATCGTCTCTCGGAAATAGAACCCATACCGCTCCAGCCCCCATCACAAGTCATCGACAAGGACGGAAAACTTGGTGATAGTGGCCTTTTCTCGACGTTCACGTCTTACCTCTCCAGCTACGCAGCTGACGACCCGCCTGAACCTTCTGAAGAAGAGTTAGAAAATACACTCAGCAGTGTTGATTGTATTACAGCCTGCAAAATTGAGAATTTTGTCGCGAATCTATTCAAAATGCCGACCAAGCAACTCGAAAAACTGGTTAATGCCCTACTTTCTGAGATGCCTGATGCGCCATCACCAGTCGTGGTTGTTAAGCCTGACATTCGGCCCGCCCCCGTTACAGCTCGAGTCAATGGAAGCCAACCGAAGCATGGGCACGAATATGATCCTGGCAGCATCTTCTTACTTGAACTCGCCACTCGACTCACGCTCCGAAATGAAGAGAGCATCGCCGCCACAGGGGAAGCAGTCACTAATGCGTTGCAGTCGGCCGTGCGAAATGCCTCAAACTTGCACCCTCTCGCGGTAGGCCGCATCGTCCAATACCTTCTTGACCTCCTCCATCATAGCTTCAAGCACGACTTTATGCGTGCACCTGTCGTTCTGCATGCCATTTCGTCTTTCAACGACATGACTCTTGACCAAACAGCTAGTACAGTTGTCAAGTGTCTAGCATCGGCTGTCAATGAACCCAGTCCACTCAGGGCTGACATGATAGCATCTCCCGACTTCTGGTCCATTCTACAGCGCCTCCACCAGCACCAGACAGAGGCGGAAAATGTCCTCGCACTCCTCGAAAGGTTGACTGAAGACTCGAGATCTTCGCCTGCAGACTCCCAGACCTTCAGAGGCATTACACCCGATTCATACGCACCAGCCCTAGCGCTTGCCACGTCCTTCGCCATTGCAGCCTCCGTTACTGGCAGCATCATCGAACAGCGCCGCGACCTCGCGCATCGAAGAGGTCAGAAACCTCGACCACCGAGGCCTGAAGATCAAGCGATCGTGACGAGAGCTTTGAGGAGCATTACAGTCATATACGCACTCAGTGGACTGGCGCCACAATTGATCAAGCAAAGCGCACTCGAGCGCGGCGAAGCATGGAAAGAATACTGGGGCGCCGTGTTTAGAGGACTCGCAGGCATCGAAGGGGTAGCTATGAGCGCGTGTCGAGAGGTCCGAAATCGAGGTGTCTCGGTGCTATTGCGGATCTTACTATCTGAAGACTTGGTACAGGATGAAGACGTTAATACGAATGAAGAAACTGCGAATGAAGACAATGAAAGCGATACTGATGGTGAGGAGAAGAACAAGACCGACAACGAATGGACTGCAATCTTCAGCGAGGTTCTGTTCCCGCTTGTGGCGCGGCTATTGAAGCCTGAAGTGCATAAAGCTGATCCAGTTGGCATGGGCGAGACACGTGGGATCATGGTCACTGTGCTATGTAAGGTGTTCTTGAGGTATTTTGAGGTGCTTTCTCAGATCCCTGGGCGGACTGTAAAGTTCCAGCAAAAGCAGGCTGCTGAAGACGAAAAGGCAGAAACTAAGATAATGGAAAGAAGAGAATATGTACTTGTTCGAGCATTGACAGGGACCTTGGACTTGCTCGACCGCCTCATGAATGCCAGTGTGGGCACGAAAGAGGGTGAAGCGCTTGAGGAGGCTGTGACTGAGGGTGTAAAGAATGTACTTCTTGTCCTCGGGGATGGCGGCTATCTTGTCAGACCTGGTGCAGGCGATGCTGTCAAGCAGGATGATATGCGAGTGCAGCTTTGGACTGAAACGAGCAGGCGTCTGGAGGTGTTTTTACCTGGCATGATGGCAGAGCTGTTTCCGCCTCCAAAGGTCTCTGCTGAGACTGGAAAGGAGCAAGAAAGCAAGGCTTGAAATGGTGTGCCGATTGCAGCATAGCAGTGAATTGAATTGTGGTTCTTATTGGCTGCACAATAATCTCCTACTGCCCGGTAGTCGCGTACGGTGCTCTTGCGTTACGATACAAAATTCAGAGATATGGTCGGCCAGAACCACTCCTTGCATTCGCTAAGTAGGGCCCTGGAATTGCACGGTGGATGGCGGTGTATCACCTTAGGACGTCGTCTTTGCGCTCGCCATCGACACAAGCTCTAGCGAGAACAGCACCAGTTACAAGAAAAGCCGGTTCGTGGAAACTAGGCGGATTGTGCTAATGAGCAGACAAAATCGTTTCTACATCTGGTCCTCATTGCATAAGTTGGCTATGATACGAAGTGTGAGAAAATCGTCGTGATATGCAAATAAGTCAGTCCCAAATATGTACCACAGCTC
Organism: Herpotrichiellaceae sp. UM238; assembly: GCA_000315175.1. Classification (NCBI taxonomy): domain Eukaryota; kingdom Fungi; phylum Ascomycota; class Eurotiomycetes; order Chaetothyriales; family Herpotrichiellaceae; species Herpotrichiellaceae sp. UM238. The sequence goes on along the minus strand of AMYF01000030.1, from coordinate 68,650 downwards.
TCGAGCCGCCAGTGATATGACAAGGAGCACGTCCTTTGACTAGCAGCAGATCTGGACCGGAAATATCTATCATTTAAAGTCTGCCTCGAGATAGAGGCACAGCGGTTTGAGAATGCAACAAGAGTGTTGGCAGAACGTGGACTGCACAAGGATGCGGTCCTTGTCGCTCCTCAAACAGCAGCGGAACAGGTCTCTGGAAGGCAAACAGAGTGGCACCTGAGCATCGATGTCGAAAGCGAATTTTGAGCAGCGACGTTACGAAGCGAAAGAACTATAAGTTTCTCTGATCCTCAAAATCTGCAGAGTCAGCGCCGCACACAGGATTCAACTGAAGGTCGTGCCACGCAAGATGATCAGCGATCTCAGCGCGCTTTTCTGAGGGCAGCTCCCAATGGCGGACAATCGTGCAACTTCCGTGGCATAAGCGCTTGGCCCGGTGAATGAGGGAGCAGATCGTATTATGGAGAACGAGCTGGAGGAAGACAGAGGCACATTGGGAGCAAGAAAATTCACGGAACTGACACGGTCCGACGGGTGGTTAGAACTTTGCGAAATAGGTAAATCCCAATGTCCTTCATTCCCAAGCCTTGATTGCTGCACTATTGTCATCGGTCTACCTGGAGCTGGTTGCTGTTTGCATCATGCTCTCTTCAGACCAAACCACAGAGTCAATGGTGCCTCAAAGTGGTCAGTTGGTCGGGGTTTTATATCAAGGTAGAGAAGATGGCGTACGTGTATTAAACGATGAATCAGAATAAATACCATCAAGGGACGGACACTTTTATAGGCCGTCACAGGTTTCGACAGAGTTTCAGAGCTTTCCCGAAGCCGGCGGAACTGCACAACGCTCATTGTTCTCCAGTCGGCCGCGTTTCATGGTCTTGGTGAGTTATGCAGGCCGCTTGACTGGTTTTACGTTTGAGCGAACATTGCGCAGCACGCGCGACCAATTCTAGGTTTCTCTCATCTTGCGACGAGGGCCTCAGGCAGCAGCGTCCTCGTTGCAGACCTCAGTGCTCTTATATCTCTCTTGACATGGTGTCCAGCGCTCTGAGTTATACCTTCATGACATTGCGGCGCGATGCATGACTGTAGAAGGTTACCAAAAAAGACTTTGGACCATGCGCTCCATTGAGTAGGGAATTGCTTGTCATGTAAATAATCAATGCTAGCTGCGACTGCAGAGGCGAACTGCCAACTAGATAGATTACGTGAAGAGCTTCATGACTTCCGCCGTAGGTCAAGTCAGTTGTAACTCGTTAAAAGACATACATGCCTTTATGACATGGACGCAGTTCGTGCTAAATCCCAAAGTTCAGTCGTCGACCGGGAGTTTGTACATCCACTGGAAATTGCGCTGGCCGTGGCGTAGAGAACTGATACTGTTCTTGACATAAATGCTGCTTCGTTGACAGTAGAATGAGACTTCCTTGTCCCATGGTTGCACAGAGCTTGTGTCTGACCCCAAATCTGCCGTTCGGAGACTTTCTCACAACGACGCAAGGGATATCTAAAATCTCATTATCAGGAAATGAACCTGCAGCTTCCTTGACGAAAAGGGCATTAGACGCGAGTTCTTGCCATGTGTGCCTACGAAGTATCTCGAGCAATGATGCATGTGAAGGCTGTGTAACGTTGTACCTGCTTCTGCTCAAAGGATCGTCCCACTTCTGGCCCACAGCATGTTGAGGAACCGCCAGCAGAGTACAGCTTGCACCACAGTTCTCCGAACAGCAGCAATCCCCCTCTTCAATTTCTGTTGATGGACCGTCAACCCAGCGCCCCGGAAACGCACATACCACATTTCAACCACCATGTGGCATGAGTCCCCCTTCTAGCGCCACGACTCGTCACCCAGCACGTTGACCGGGCATCCTCTACTGGTCCGTGTTCTGTCTTTATTTCAACATTTTCACGCGTGCACGCGGTCCTTTTGTGTTTCTCATTTTCGATTTTTGATCTTTTTCCCTCCCTTCTCAATTTGGATGGTGGACATGGGTTTCAGAACTGTCATTCGTTTGACGCTTTCTTGAACACAGCACATAGGCTGATCTTCACATTCGTTGTATCTCTCCAGACACACAAGAATCGATAGCTGTCACCACACCGCTCTCTGAGCCTACTCACCTCGAGTCATTCGTTCAGCCTCGACCTTCAGTAAGCTACTTCGCACACCCTCCTCCGTTTATGCCAGTCATACCCATACTTAAATCCAAATACACATCAAAAGCAATCCAGTACCACTCCACCATCATGCTCAAAGTCAAGCGAAGCCACCAATGGCTTCGAGAAAAGTTCCAGCGCCAGCAAACACCTGAGAAGCCTCAGGCTCAGAGAGTCATTTCAATTGTGAGTGAAACCACCGGCACCTCGAACTGTGTGGGAGTGGGCGAGCACAGAAAGCAGCTGACCAGTCTCTACCGCAGGGCTCACCAACCAATTTCCGTCGAGCAGACGTAACACTCGGTACAGACTGTGACGGTCGACCTGTGCTCGTCGAGCAGGCACGGGAAGACGCACAGTCGTTGTTTCAGGCGAGGAATAGAGCACCTTCGAGCGCAGCAAAGTCGCTCAATGGGAAACATTGAACTGATCTGGCCAACGCTGGACAAGAAATGAACGGAATCATGCTTGCAATCATGATGGAAGGGTTCGACAACAGTATTGGACAACAAAAGAAGGAGTGAAAGATACCACCTGTAGTGTTCATAATATCCTTCGAACGCTCATTCATTCATTTCGGTTGTCATTCATACCAGAAATACTGGTATTTCATCATACCTCGAGCTTCGGTCCTTCTTTTTATTGTCGCCATTCGGTCTTGCTTTACCTTTGCTTTCAAACCCTCGCTTGAAGTTTTGCTTCTCGGGCGACGCGAGCGTGGCTGAAGCTACAGCTTTGAATTGAGTCTGGTCGAATGCTTCATCGTCAAAGTCGTCTAGTCTATCAAGGAAGCTTGTGTACTTCTTCGGCGGAGCAGCCTTGACAGGTTTGAGGTCGGGCTTCAATAGCTGTTCGGAAGTCGAGTCCGCATTGACTGCACTGAGCTTCGATGTGCCATCTAGCTCGTTTAGCCTTCTGCAAGCTTTGACTTCATGTTTGTCTCCTCCGTTCAGCTCTGATAAAGCAGACTTCGACCTTGCCTCTCCGTTCCCGCGCACAGCTTTACTTCCCTTTTGCTTCTCCGGCTCCTCCATATCCGATCTCAGCTGCTTCTTCTCTCTTACCGTACTAGGTCCAAATCCCTGCGCCGCTCGCGTAGAAGCACTAATCCTCTCCAACCCCTTCAAACTCATTTTGAAGCTTGACGCAGACCTCATCAACGGCGCCAGACTCGTACCCGCCCAGATGTCGTCAAATTTGTCTTCTGTCCCGCTTTCTCCTTCTCCTTCTCCAACCAACATCGACCCACCTACAATCTCCTTAAGCCCACTGCTCTGCCTCCCCTCCAACTCCCGCCTCCGCATCTTCTCCCGCACTCCCCGACTTCCTCCCTCTTCCACTTCTCCAACATCTTCTTTCATGTTCCCATCCCTCCGTTTCTTACGCTCCCTCGCCTCCCTCATCAACCGCCTATACTCAGCATGGTGCAAATGAGCCGTAAACTCCCGCGCCGTATCGCAGAACTCGTCTTCGACCATCATGTAGCCGTCGTCGGCGTCGAAACCCTCGACCATTTCGTCTATGGCCGGGGGACAGGGTAAAGCCGGAGGCGGGGAAGAGCTGCCGGCACGATCCAAGGCGCGGCTACTGGTCACGGCGGACTCACGGCTCCGTGGGCGAGGTTTGCGCCTAGACGCGCTTGATCGTGAGATCGACGTTGCGTCGCTCACTTCGGGTTCGGCGAGCGCATGGTTCGCTTGTGTCCCGGAAGTGGACGTGGGCGGGAGGCTTTCATGTTCGGTCTTTATTCGCTTCTGCGGCCTGGGGCTTGTTATGCCGGTCTTGGTGCGTGATTGTCCGGATGAGGCAATCGTCCAGGGCAGTTTGCGGGCCATGGTATGTAAACTTATCGAGATCAAGGTGGTTGATGCTCAAGAACGGTGTCTCTGGGGGCTTGACGAGATACAAGAGTATGCATCATCGGGCGCGTTCCGCTTTGTTTTTGCTATGTGCGGGCAAGGCAGCAGTGTTAACCTCGCGGAAGGTGCGTGTGGGAATCGGTCGAGCTATATGAAGACTGCGCGCGTCTTGAACGTTACTACGGCTGCGCGCATGAACCACTGAATGCAGTGTGATGAGGCGCCGAAAGTCTTAACTCAAAGTCCCTTAAACCTAAAGCATTGCATTCTTTGTGGTAAGTACATAAAGTTCTTCAAGTCAAGCGCCGCGCAATGCAAGGGTATCTTTTCGTCAGAACTGTAATGAAAACACGAAGCCGTCCCAATAATCAAAGTCCCTCTTTGTACACGTCTGATCCAAATGCCTCCTCACCATTTGCTGGGTTTTCTTACTCGCATCCCTCAGCAAATCTCGACCATCCGTCTCGGCCAACCTTTGTTGTGTTCCATACTGCGCCATTACCGTACCCAGATCCTAAAGCAAACCACCACCACTCTGTAGTTTCCCATCCATTGTACACTTTCCGTATTAAGTTACACTCGCTCAGAAATGACACCACTAGATCGAGATCGTACTGAGAGAGAACCCAACCCAGAGTCCTTACAGTCTCTATGTTCGAAACGCCAGGCCGCACGGAGATCACACCAATGACAGCACCTGTGATCATTTCCCATATGCCAGGCTGGAAGTCGTTGTTGATGTCGAACCATGCCGGTATGAGGCCTAGTTCCTCAACCTGATCAATTCCACCTCTGGGTACTGCTGTACCCTTGCGTACACTGGAAATCGGGTCACCTTGCGTATATGCCGTTGTAGCTTCAAGGTCAATCGAAAAGGAGAGGATACCTTTATTCATGCTCCTGGTCTTGTACCCTTCATTCTCCCAGTCCAGACCATACCTTGATGCAGGCACGTCGTTTCCAGGCTTGGTTTGCAACATGCCCATACTGACGAGATTTAAAATAGCCATCATCTTGCCGTCTTCCATATCAGGGTCTTTAGGAAGACTGACAACCTCATTGCCTGCAAAAGCAGGATCGAGGACTTCCAACTTGTACCTCGCCGCATCTCTCAACATAGTCGCCGTTATGGTTCTGTTGTGCTCGAACTTATCGAAATATCGTGTGCTCACCTTCCAGCCGTGGGTACCAGAGTAGGCTGCTCCGTCTGCACCGGTAACGGCATCTCCATGTTCTTGTTTAACAATTACCTTGTCAGTCTGCAGCCGCTTCATTGTCTTGTCGAGAAGTATCTCGCATGCTTGTTCCGTTGTAGCCAATTTCCGGAGCTTGCTGTGAGTGTGGCCAGGATCGAAGGTTCGCTGGGGAGTAAGCACGGCTGCAATCACCCAAGAACGGGCGCGAGCTAGTTCAACATCGTCCTCTTCGTCTTCTGCAATGAAAGCCGGCGCAATGAGCTCCCCATCTGGCGGGATCAGCAAGTTCGGCTTAGTACCGAACACAGTTGAGCACCAAGCTTCTTCTCTGGAGCCTTGGGTGTAGTTAAGTGCCACGTTATAAAGGTTTCGCACTGGCATTGGCTCAGTGACTTCAACATTATTGAGTGTGAGAAGTTCCTCGCGGGTTGGTGGTATCTCCCGGAAGAGGTCCTTACTCTTGGTGTTGATATTCGCCTGTGCCCACGTGACAATACCTTCCCAATCCGTACCGTCGAAGTCATCAAAGTTGACGGATGGCACTTTCTCATCAGCCAAAGCATCAAGATACTTGATCTGCAGATCTTGTATGAGAGCATCGACATCGTTGTTATATCTCGTGGACAAGACTTTCCAGCGTTCGCGAAGTACAGACTCACTCTCTTCAGGCACAAGACGGTTGACAAGTCTGAAATCGAGATACCTATCCAAGCCCCCAGCAAGTACCTTTACCACGGCAAAAATAATACCAAGCCGGTGAGCTTGCTGCTGAGGAAGATGTCGCATACCGATCCCCCTTGGCTCAAATTTTGTCTTTGGTCGCCCGCGTACATCGTCGGTCGTACCTGCCTTGCGCTTTCTGGACTTTTTCGATTCTCGACGAGCACCTTTACGCTTTGAAGATTCCGCTTCAGAGACGTCGAAGTCCGCATCATTGTCGTCTGCGTCAGCATAATCGAGTTCTTGTAACTTCCGTTTGCGTCGCTCAGTAGCTGCATCTGTTTTCCTCTGCTTCTTTTGGGCTTTGGCAGCCACTTCGGCAAACACCTTCCATGAAACTACTTCGGGCAAATCTCTCTCGACTTGCTCATGTTCAGCGGCATCTTCTTGATCACCCTGAAATAGGACCAATAAAAAGTGCAAACCGCCTTCTCGAGGGATACGTGTCACATCTCTAGGCGGCATGAAGTGATTTATAAAATTCCACTCGCCAGGTTTCTGCTCTTGGAGATCGTTGTAATTGCTCTCTTCCCATATGGCAACAAAATTGACGTCACGCTCGAAGGCGACAAGCGCCGAGTTCTCAACCAACTCGGATCCGTGATCTAGATCGCGGTGATCTCGAGACAGAATGGCCCGCAAGCTCTTCGGAAGAGGTGTTTTCTTCGGCACCGGCCAATGAATATTGCCTGTTTGAGTATTAGACTTGATAGTGCGAGGAGTCCTCACTTCACTTCTTCGAATATTCGTAGGTGTGAGCGACGCCGTTTGGGAGACTGCAGCATTTGCATCGGTGTCGAATTGCAGGGGCTCAACTGGAAGCTCGAAGTACTTTGTGGTGAAAGTGCTCTGCGTTCGGATCTCAGCTATTCGAGGCACCTTGAGCGTCAAAAAGCTGACATTCGTCGAAGGTTCCACAGGAGGCGAAAAGCTGAGTCGTCGAGCAAATGAAGCCGCAGAGCTTTCTCGTCGCTTTTGCGTCCTCTTTCGCCGAAGTGTTGATGGTACAGAAGTCTCAGCATCACTTGCTGATTCCACGTCTCTGGTTAGCACACCTGATGGTTTGCGTTGGCACTCCGCCTCAAATTGCAGGGGAAAGTAGTCTTCTTCGACGGGCAACGAGCTTATTTTCTTTTGCAGGGTTATAAGTGATACATCGGTGAGTTGAATATGCGGAATAGCCAAGACCGCTTTGGTATGGTGGAGTCCATTTCTCTGGAAAGCAAAATGCATTACCTTGAGCTTGCCGCGAGTGACTAGCTGCTCAATTTGAGACTTTATAAGCTTGACAGACGGTTCACTGTCAACCACGGCTTCGATACACTTGGTCTTCATTGCACGCTTCATCAAGCCAGGGCCACCAGGACCATAGGGAACAACGCCACCACACATCTCCACCAGTTCCAAGATGATTTTCTTATAGTAAGGAGAAGCTTCTCTGCCTTTAAGTAGTGCCCTAGCCTTGGAAAGAGATGAAGAAGTTTTTGATGTACTTTCTGCTAGATTTACTGGCGCGAAGTCGGGCCGACGATCATTAACAGCAAGTGGTGTCTTCGGAACAGCTTGATCATCGGCCTGGCCTATCGCAGGGCCTGTATCAACGTCCACCAACGAGCTTTGGGCCTTTGTGGACGCAGTTCTTGTTGCAGAGACCGTCGCTAAATAGCTTCCATTGGACGATTGTTCGGCATTGAGAGGGGGCATCGGGCCAGTGACAGCAACATGGAAACTTGTATGGGCTTCAATTTCATTACGTGGCTGCAAGCGAGGAGGTGAAGACGTCTTATCGGCCGGCGCGGCATCAAGATCCACTGGATGGAACTCTGGACGCAGCTGCCTTGCGTTGTTAGGTGACAAACTCAGCGATGGGTACGCCACATCAGAGTCGAGTTGTTCATCTCGAGAACAATGCCCGTTCTGCTGAAGGTCATTGCTGGTCACGGGCGTAATTTTTCTGGGAGAGTCGTGGAGTCCACTCTTAGTTGCAACAGTGCGAGCTGTTGTTGGTGGGGTCTGCAATGAACTGTAAGTCACAAGTGGCTGGACACGGCTGACATTCGCATGCTGGCCTTGGCTAAGGTCAACTCTGGATTCTGAGATATACCGCTCGACTGACGCACTGGACCTGCCGTGACGGGTATCAGTAAAACGGCGTTCAGGCAGGCCCAAAACAGATACAGGTGGTGATGCAGGTTCTGGTGATGCAGGTTCTGGTGATGCAGGTTCTGGTGATGCAGGTTCTCGGGTCGCGGACGCACTTGGCGGCATTAAAGCGTATAATGATCCCAAATCTCTTCTGCGACCCCTACGACTGCGATTTTTGCGTGGCACAGAAACATCTTCGAACTCTCCATTCGAGTTAGGCTCCTCCAAAATGAAAGATGATGCATCAACGGTGTAAGTTGTCTCGCTTTCTCGTCGAGAGCAACGGAATTTCTTGTTAGGCTGGTCCAGATTTGATGCGGTAGCATTGGGAACTCCGCCAATGTTGGGTGTATTGCTTCGTGGCCGCTGCCGCTTCCCAAGGACCGATGACATGCTCCTGAATGTCGCGCCGGGTTTCCTCGGGAATGTCGCTGGAAGAGCGAGGTCCGAGAATGCCTCACGTGGGGATTCCGTGCCTTCGGTCGCTGCTGAAGTCAAAGCAAAGACCCGTTCAACGAACGGCTCAAGTGTTGGAGGCGGCGTCCGATCGGGGCTTTCCCCTTGGTCCTTTGATGCATTCAAGTTCCTGAACTGCTCTAGCAGCTCCAGTTTCTTTAGTCTCTTCACCTCTTCCTTGCTCTTCCAAGCCATGATCCAAGGATCATTGCGAAAGTATGGATGGGTATGCGCTGCACTCGAAGTCAAGAAAAGTACCCGTCCAGGATTAGTTCTATCGGTGAAGTCGATTTCGCCGAGCCGACTGGAGCGCACAACGACCATGCAACTAAGATCCGCACGAGATGTTCTACACGAACCACTCGGCGTGACGTAGGCACCTGGCAAGCTTCTATTGAAGAACTTCTTCATGCGTTCTACCCACTCCTGATTTATCTTGTCTGGCGAGTTCGGCACCGGAAGGTCGTATTTTAATGCCCTTACAACCATCTCGTCCAGCTCTACCGGTCGATTCTGGTGCAGTTCAAGACAGGCTGGATGCTGAGTCATGCCAGCACGCCCGCTCTTAGGATACGATGGATCTAGTTGTACCAGCTTGGCCACGAAGATCTGGCGCCAGAACTTTTCAGTGCCTTCCATGAATTTTCGACGTCTTCCAATCCCTTTATAGGGGGTAATACTGTACGGATCCATGCTTGGCTTCTTCCGTCTTGAAGGTGTAGGGCGAGTCTTGGGCGTAGCTCGACGTAGCTTAGGCGTGGCAGAACATGAGGGTGTTGCTTCGTTGACTTCATCCGGCTGCGAGGAGAGGGTGATATTGCCTGCAGCATCTTCCACGAGTATCGGCTCGTTCGACCTTACGATGACTGCAGCAGCCTGAGTCATGCTTGCAATGATTTCGAGATTAGATTGATTTTCATCAAGCTGTCCCCGCGGCTCCGAGCGTCTAACAAAGCCAAACTCATCCTCGTCGGGGACATACAATGAGCCACCTTGCTCAAACGCCACCAGATGCTTCGCAAAATCGGCTCCGCCAGGTAGCTCCGACCAAGTTGCTTGTCCTTGCTCTACCAAGCAGGCATATGAATGGGTTGTTCGATGAACGAAGCCCCTGATGGATTCTTTCACTTCAGACGAACGTACCAGGGACAAATTGCGGAGTTGTGGAGGCTGTGCTATTAATGCACCATGTGACAGGCGGGTCAATAGCGACTCTATAGGCCTTCTCACTGTAAGCCCTGTGAGGTGCTGTCGAGCGCCGACGTTCGTGATGCCTGCTTTCCCAGCCGTCGTTGCCAAATCACGAAGCGTGTTGGTAAGAAGTCGATCAGGATTCCATTGAGGCTGTATCGACATTGGGGAAGGCTGTCCAGGCAGTATAGATTTTGTGCTCCCGCTTGTCGGGACGACTCTAGCATTCTCGGTGCCAAGCTGACCTAACACCGCCTTTGCAGCGGCTATAACATTTTCGACAGCGGCTTCAAAGTCGACTGTATCTCCCTCACCTTTCTGCAAATCAGATTCGCTTGGCTCCCGAACGATCTGGATGCAGACTTTGAGGTCACTGGCGCTCGAGCTTGGACCTCTGGCAACTTTGACTTTCTTCAGACATTTCTTCAGTATTAGACAGCGAATGATTTGGCCCAATACATGTTTTCCCGCCGGGTCTGTCATGTTCAAAACACTGCAAATGTCATCCTGAGTGACGAATGAGTTCTCTTTCAGTACGCCGAAAATTTGTCGGGTGATGTCTTTCAGTCGAAAAGAAGTCTCCGGTTGCGCATTAGATTGGTCTGGCTGATCAGCGAAGCGGCGGAGAGTGAGCCTGCTAGTTTTGTTCCCTCCAGTGTAAACTGTTCGCTTGATAATATACCCCTTGTCATGTAGCGCGTCAGTTCGTTTGGGTACTGAGCGCTTGTCCTGACCTGTTACTCTCCCAAGTTCGCCTTGAAGAATACCCTCTCGACGAGTGAGTGCTATGGCGCATAGCAGGCGCCATTCCATTGGAAACACCCGTCCGGGATCTGGTCCGTGGCCACATATGGCAAGATAAATACGTTCCAAGCTGACAGTGAGCCTGGGTCCATCGCTTCGTGGCGCTTTGACGGACTCATGTTGGAAGAGCGACTCGTTTTCGGCGTTTTTTCCGGACGTGGAGGACGACATAGTCGGATTAAGAACATCTTCAATCATGCCAGGGAATTGGGCTTGAATCTGTTGAAAGGTACAACCATTGTACTCTCTGTTATCACCGATTGACACGTCTCCATGATTAGCCAGCCACGACCAGAGCTTGGCTATGAAGTTAATGTCGATCGAGATGGACGACGTATTTGGTGACAACGGCGATAGTGTTTGTGAAGGCTCCCGTTGGGTATAAAAGTCATTGGTGTAAGCGACGACATCTCTAAGTAGCACACCTGTAGTACAGACTCGTCAGCGATACTCGTAGGCATTGGAAAGTTGTAGAATAATTTGGTATCGCAGGATGTTTGTATTCCATGCACGAATCGAACGTGGTATCAGAATAGCTGCATGGTCATTGCTACAGTTGAGCCACGGCAACGAAATCGGCTTCTTTGCCGACAGCCCACTATTACTGAGTGTGAGCGGGCAGTTCGACTTACCGTGTTCACCACCTAGAGCAATTTCTTCAAGTAGAAAATCAATTAGTTGGTCTAGGCTTTTTGCCATGCTCTGGCACGCAGATCATGCTTCAAGGAGGAGTTCTAGAGTTGGTTCGTGAATAACATAATTGCTATTGAACAGAGCAAAAGTCATCGAAGTTTGACTACTCCACTAGACCACAGGCACACGAAAAACTGAAAAACAGCAAGAGCGAGTGACAGGTTTTTCGGCACGTGACCTACGCCATTGTCGGGGCCAGGCACGATTGAACACTGCAAGCAGCTCACGAATAGAAACGACACATATGAGGACGGAAAGTATGATTTGGCTATCTCTTCATGTTCTATTCGTTCGTCAAATGGTCTTCCATAGTCTTTGAGTTCCATTCAATTCGTACCATCCTCGATATTGAACGCCTGACATGGGGACACGTTTCCACAGGGCTCCGCTCATGGCGTTGGTTTCTAGACACTCTCTTTCGAACTTGATCATGGCGCCGTTGTGTGATCCTTAATCCTCTATCTAGTACGATCTTCCAAACAGACACCACGCTTCCGCGAGTCTCGTGCATTGTGGATTTGCACACTTTGTGACGCCTTTTTCAATACCAGCTGGCTGGTCAAAAGGAATACACAAGCTCTTCGCACCCATGCTTGGGGCTTTCTCATCCTGTGGGACACCACTTTGCTCTTCAGCTTTACGTGCACTTGATGCTTTGACCTGATCTTCGCAGTCGTCGGTGAGACAGTGTGGGATCATGCAGACATTTTTATCGTTCAGCGCGGGAACGAAGTCATCCCAGTTGGTGATCTGCTTGATGTGAGATTTGAACATTTCGTCTGCTCGGCTGTATAGATCGGCTTGGATGGTTTCTAGTAATTGTGGAACGGCAGTATTGAGGTCGGTGATTGCAATTTGGCCCTTGCTTTCTTCCTTTGGCAAGTCTCGTCGAGAAGTGGTGACATAGTGACCTTTGCTCTCCCCTGGGCCGAATTCGAGACGAAGTGGAACACCTTTGAGCTCCCAGTCATTGAACTTGAAGCCTGGTGAGTATCCATCTCGCATGTCAGTCTCAGTCCGTACATCAACTGCACGAAGGAGCTCTTTTAGGCCTTCGATCTCCTTGTAAAGGGCGTTCTTGTCATCTTCTGACATCTTCGCGGTGACGCCGACTGGGATAATGACAACTTGAACTTCCGCAACTCTTGGAGGCAAGACAAGACCTCGATTGTCACCGTGGATCATAACCATGACGCCAATGACCCTGGTGGAGAGACCCCAGGAGTTCTGCCAGACGAACAATGGGTCCTTCTTCTCGTCCGATTTTGCGCTTGGATCTTGAACTGTGATACCAAACATTTTGCTAAAATTCTGACCGAGGCAATGAGAAGTGCCGCCCTGGATACCTCTTCCAGTAGCTGGAATGTAACCTTCGACCGTGGTAGTGTACAGACCACCCGCAAATCGTTCCCTGTCGGTCTTTCTACCTCGTATGACTGGCACGGCTAGCAGCTGCTCGTACACGCCAGCATAGTGCTCTAGGATTTCAAGGACCTCTTTATCAGCTTCCTCTTTTGTCAAATGGGCGGTGTGACCTTCTTGCCAATGAAACTCTCTTGTTCTCAGAAATGGCTGTGGGTGCTTAAACTCCCATCTTACGACGGAGTTCCACTGGTTCAGTTTCAAAGGAAGGTCTCGATAGCTTTGAATCCACTTAGCATAGTATGGGTACATGACGGTTTCGGAGGTTGGTCGAATGGCAATCTTCTTCTCGAGTTTGGTGCTTCCACCATGAGTCACCCATGCAACCTCAGCAGCAAAGCCTTCAATGTGTGACTTCTCTTTGTTGAGGACGTCCTCGGACACAAATAGAGGGAAAGAGCAGTTTTTGACGCCCATCTTCTTGATTTTAGCATCGAACCAGGCGCGGATCTCGTCCCAGATGTATTGCGAGGCCGGCTTCAGGATATAGCAGCCCGAGATGTCGTAGTAGTCCAGCATATCACCTTTGAGTAGAACCTGCTGGTACCATTCTGGGAAGTCGACCTCTTTTGCGACATCAATACCGATCAAAGCCGCTCCTTCCATTTTCTTCTTCTTTCCACCGCCGCCCGACTTCGAGGTAGGAGCATTTGCCTCTGGCTTGCCGATGGGTTTGTCTTTCTTTTGTTGTTGTTTCTGCTTCTTCGCATCCTTGCTTGCTTGAGCCTGTGCTTTTGGAACTTCTCCGTTCTCGACCTTCTCCCTTACAGCCAAGTCGGCCTGCTCCGAGCTAGACATGTTTCCAGTCGATATATTCAGAAATGACAACAAGGCACGAGCAGACAGGATATATAGACTCGAATATGGCTCGAGACCGAGAGTAGAGATTGTGCGCTTGAGTCACAAAAGAGATGGGAATTGTATGATTAGGGCGCCGGAAGTGCGCAGCGGTGACTCAGACTCAGACTTTCACCACTGCAGCAAACTGCACGCTGCACCTATTTGGAAATGCTGCGAGTGACTTACACCTTCGGTCCGGCGTCGGCCTTGTCTAAGGAGAATGGCTTTGAGCGAGATTGGGGTGGCTGCGTAGGGAGGAGCGAACTGCAAGGCTGATAGGCCTCAGGCATCAACGAGACCACCCCGCAGACCGGCCTAGCGTCCAGATCAGGCACGCAGGCAGGCACTAGTCGCCGGCTGCAGGAACATTTTAGTTTCAATGTCGGATAATTTCAAGGCTCTGGCTTCACACATGCTTCACCACGTCGACGACCCAAACCACATCGCCAATACCCTTCACATACGCTCACTAGCACTCTCCGACAATGTCCGGCCTCTTCGAAGCGCCGCGCAATGGCGGCACGCTCTTCCTCGGCGGCACTAAGATCTCTGGCTCAGATGTGCGAGACCAGTGCGTGCTGGCAACACAGGCAATCGCCAATGTGGTCAAGAGCAGCTTTGGCCCCTCAGGCCTGGACAAAATGATGGTCGACGACATAGGCGACGTGACAGTCACTAATGACGGTGCTACCATCCTCTCCCTTCTCGATGTCGAGCATCCTGCCGGCAAAATCCTCGTCGACTTGGCCCAACAGCAAGATAAAGAAGTTGGCGACGGCACCACCAGCGTCGTCCTGATTGCAGCTGAACTCCTTCGTCGCGCCAATGAACTCATGAAGAACAGAATACACCCGACAGTGATCATGACTGGCTACCGCCTCGCCCTTCGCGAAGCAGTAAAATACATGCAAGAAAATATCAGCACCAAAGTCGATCACTTGGGCCGCGAGTCCCTTATCAACATTGCTAAAACCAGCATGTCCTCTAAAATCATCGGCAGCGACGCTGATTTCTTCGCCAACATGGTAGTAGACGCCATGCAATCCATCAAATCCACGAACAAAGACCGCCCCTCTGAACCACCCAAATACCCCGTCAAAGCCGTCAACATTCTCAAAGCCCACGGCAAGTCTGCTACCGAATCTCTTCTCGTCAAAGGCTACGCCCTTAATTGTACCGTTGCCTCCCAGGCCATGAAAACCCGCATCACAGACGCCAAAATCGCCGTGCTAGACATGAACCTACAGAAAGAACGCATGAAACTCGGCGTTCAAATAACAGTCGAAGACCCTCAACAACTGGAAAAGATCCGTGAACGGGAATCCGGCATCGTGCTGGACAGAGTCAAAATGATCCTCGCCGCTGGCGCAAACGTCATTCTAACCACCAAAGGCATAGACGACATGGTCCTCAAAGCGTTCGTCGAGCGTGGCGCAATGGCCGTTCGCCGCTGTAAAAAGGAAGACCTGCGGCGCATCGCCAAAGCAACGGGTGCAACCCTAGTCTCCACCCTCAGTGATCTTAACGGCGACGAACGCTTTGAATCCTCCAACCTCGGCCATGCAGAAGAGGTCGTCCAAGAACGAATTAGTGATGACGAATGCATCCTCGTCAAAGGCACCAAGTCTTTCAGCTCCGCATCCATTATTCTGAGGGGCTCAAACGACTACCAACTCGACGAAATGGAACGTTCAATCCACGACTCCCTCAGTGCTGTAAAACGCACCCTCGAGTCCGGTAGCGTGGTCCCAGGCGGCGGAGCTGTGGAGACCGCCTTGCACATGTGGCTCGAGGAATACGCCCTCACAATCGCATCCCGGGAGCAACTGGCCGTTGGCGAGTTCTCTCAATCACTCCTTGTGGTCCCCAAGACCCTCGCCGTGAACGCCGCGCTCGACAGTAGCGAACTCGTCGCCCAACTTCGGATCCGTCACGCTCTTTCCCAGCGTGTACAAGAAGGCGACGCGAACGTGCCGCAGAAAGAGAAAGACATTGCACGCAAGAGGTCGTATCGGACATACGGGTTGAACTTGCGGGACGGGAAGGTAGCAGATATGTTGAAGCTTGGCGTGCTAGAGCCCAGTATGAGCAAGATCAAGCAATTGAAGAGCGCAGTCGAGGCGTGCGTGAGCATCATGAGAATTGACACCATGATCAAACTGGATCCGCCACAACAACAGGAAGATCCGCATGATCATTAGAGCTAGGAGATGTCGGCGCAGGAGTTGCATTGATGCATGAGAACCAAAACAGCACGAGTTAACGATACCCATAATTTATGTAACATGACACAAAAGCACGGGTTCTTCATTACCATACCTCATTGAGCATGGCGACGTTGATGAAGACATGAGCCTGGAGCAAACAATCAAGCAACCCTCGCCAATGCCCATGCATACCCTTTTCCCAATGCCTACCCTTTTTCGCTTCAGTCTATGACTTCTGAAGCCTATCACCTTCTGTAGCAACAAACTCGGCATCATGTGGGACTCTGAGACACTGACAAACTGATAATGACCATCCTCTGGCTCATGGTCGAGAGCATAATTTCTCTGAGGACCGCCTTTGCAGCGAAGAGGGTTTGGAGGAACTCATTAGCACGAAAGAAGATATATCTTCGCAACAGAGTTTATTCGCTAGATCGGATGTCTTCATCATGACTGTACCTTAAAGGTCCCGGACCTTCTAACCTCTTTCACACCGCTCGTGTCTCCATATTTGCCATACCAGACACACGCTCGTCCCTCTCCACACCTCCCTTCTCCGCGTCCAAATCTGAATCATGCTGCGGACTCCCGCCCGCACGATCAATTCCAATCTTTGCCTGTCCGAGACTGTCAACCGGCCCACGGTAAGCCGGCACAAAGTTGACACACAGGGCATACGTCCAAGCTGCCACAAAGAAGCAAAGCGGCACCACCATCGCCAGCGCCGTGCCGTTGTTATTGATATCCGAAGCCGCACCTAGAAGCGGTGGGACGCACGCGCCGCCCGCCACACCACCAACAATAAAGCCCGACCCGCGCTTGGAATATTTTCCCAACCCACGCATACCCAGCGCGACAGTGGTTGGGAAAATGATACTCTCGAAGAAGAGCGTGAGATACAACATGCTCATCCCGATGTTTCCCCGCTGAGTGATGCTCGGCGCAATAAACACAATGATCAGAGTCATGTACACGAGGTACACATACCTGGGCCGGATGAACTTCATCAGCGCCGAGCCGGCGAATCGGCCCGCCGTGAATGCGCCCTGTGCACCAGCGAGGAACTTGGATGCAGCAGCCGAGCTGGTCCCAGATCTTGTCTCAACCACATAGTTGATGAAGTACCCAGCGATCGCAACTTGTGCACCGGTGTAGCAGAACTGAGCGAATGTGGCGTGGAAGAGTCGATACTGTTTCCGGAAAGGCTTGATCGCAGTATTCGCATGCGTTTCTTCGGCTTGGAATGCCATGTCTGCATCGGTGATCTCGGGAATGGGAGAGCTGCGCATGTGTTAGTGACGCACCACGATGTCCACGGTCAAAACTTACAAGAAGAATACGACAGCGAGGATGAAGACGAAGATCGCAATCGCAAGGTAGACCCATTGCACATTTTGCAAAGCCTGTGGGGTGTCGCCAACGTGCGTGAAGAAGACGTAGCTGGCAAGCACGGGGGAGACGACCGTTCCTTTGCAACATGATTAGTATTTGCATCCGTAAATGGCCTGCAATGTACCTACCAATTCCATTAAAGGCCTGGCTGATATTGATTCGAATTTCAGCGTACCGGGGAGGGCCACAAACTGTGCGAAGTCAGTAATGATAGCATCAGAATATTTCGCAGGACTTACTGGTAATGTAAGGGTTTGCAGCAGTCTCCAGAGAGCCAAGACCGTTACCAATAATGAAGGTAGCAGCACAAAAGCCGCCGAAAGATCTGTAGAGGAGGCAGGGCCAGGTAACCAAGCATCCTACACCATATAGACAAAGGCCCCAGATGAAGCAAGGCTTGAAACCGTATTTGCGAAGGATCCAATTGGCATGACCCAAGCTGGCGAAAGGGTATGCTCCGAAGTACGCTGCTTGCAGACCGGATGATCTTGCCCTTGTGATGCCCAAGGTGTTCTGGAAGTGCTTGTTGAGGGTATCTATGAGACCATAGGAGAAGCCCCAAAGGAAGAAGAGGATAGTCACTAGACCGTCGGTCAGCGCGATTAACGTGATGCATGAGGCAGGAAATTCTTACCTAGGCATATAGGATAGATGCTCTGCTTGAGGGTTAGTTCCGCCGCGCGTGTCCTGACGCTGTCATCAGCGCGGAACTTGGTCTTCTGGAATAACTTCATGATGTCTATGCTGAAGGTCAGCTATTAACCATTAGACATAAGGCCTAGAAAGGAGGGCGCGTAAGGGAAGCGAAAATAAAATCCTTGAGAATGGCGGAATGCCGTCTACTAGTACTCATACGTCAAGCTCTTCATGGTCACTTGCATCGTTCAAACCCAAGGTTACAGTGATCATCGTAGAAGTCCTTGACGTGGATGTGGAGCACTCAGAGCAGTGACTTTCTGGTGTGATTCCATGCATCTTCTGCTTTACTTCGGTGGAGTGATGAGCGAAGTTCTGTGGAGATCAGCCACTGACGCATGCCTCGGGGCAATATGTGTGGAGGTTGTAGACTGGGGTTTAGACAATGCCAAGGAACGCATCATGGAGCATCGTGGAGTTCTGCAAATCACGGTCTGAGCATTCGTTCAACTTGGCGTGCTTCATGACACAGGCTGAGAGTTCGGCAATGCAGAAGGGACTACGGACTGACCTCGGTGCAAATCAATGCGTGACCATGTGTATCTCAAGCATCTCTGACTTGCGCTCTAACCAGCTCGAGAAACGCTAGGCAAAGTACCATCAGACGAAGGCGATTCTTCCGGGATTCCTGTTGTTGCAAGCATCTCGCAAGGATCATGTCCAGTTGCCGCGAACACACGTCGTTGGTGTGCGCAGGACAACTAGGTCGAGCTTATCTGTGCATCAAGTCGTCGTTTCTGACTAATTCTCATAGTCATGGTTCAGTCGTACCTTTGATTCCCTTAGACAACTCGTAGCACATAGAGGCTGTGCACAACGCGTTGGATATTCTCAGCATTGATTGGCACCATATCCACGTTGATGGCTTCCACATGCCCTGCAGCAGATTCTCTTACCGTAGCGGTCACCAGACCTGCTGTATGTACGTGCTTGCGCGACAGCAATGCGGTAACTGTGAATGCTGTGCCTGCGATTCTGGATGAGAGCTGTCATACATATTAGGAGTCGTTGCAACCCTCTTAACTGGGAGAGTTCCTACAAATAACTTCGAGGAAGCCGTCGTTTGCTGCGACGCAGAACGTGTTACAAGGACATGCGTTTTGTGAAGTGGCACTTCCATCACAGCCCTCTGGACAGTGCTGATGTTTCAGACACAGCGAGCTCGTTCGTGACATACATACAGTACACAGCATTTCGTCTATGGTACCTGACAGAAGCCGGGCTTGTGTGTTGATAATTAAGTAGGATGATCAGCCCACAGGATGCTTTGTCCGCTATTGCTTCTCGTCTCGGTCCAAAGACATCAAGCGATGTTCATAACTGCTCGTAGGGGCGAAAATAAATGTGCTCATCAGGTATTTTTGCTGCTCTTGGAACGCTTTTTGATTGCGCCGAGCGACAGCAGGTCACGCCATTCTCGGACCAACCGTGCGATGGAGTGATGGGAGGCAATCCTGCCATCTTGTCTGCAGGTTGCATAACGACAGTTGAGAAAGCGATGAAGCATCATACTTGTAGTTGTGCGTGTAAATGTTGAACCAGAGCATCATCCTATCTGTGAAAGCTGGACCAATGTCGTAAATATTGGGAAGCTGGAAATGAACATGCATGCTAGTGGAATGCGTCTATCGGTCGGCTAACCTTCCTTGCTACTCGACCAGAAAATCGTCCAGCGCAGAGAAACCAGGCGGAAGCTGATGAATTACTACTCGGCAACAACAATAAAACCTGATGCTGTTAAGCTGACGACTTTGTGCTTCGCCATACATATGGCACATTCAGTCTCTACGAGCCAAAGCTTCGTTGCTCTGGCAAATGGATTCAAACGTGTTCCAGCGAGAGATGCCCTAGCAGTATGCGCCCTCTCACCCTTGTTGCGTATCAACAGCTGACAGTACTAGCGATGCCTTGCACCTCGTCTTGCGCAACCTTACGCGACGCATACCGAGATGCCAGTCTCTCAAACAGTCATTGATACAACGCCACCAATCGCCTCGAGCGGATTTGGCTCTAAAATTCCAGCTGCCTCTTCGAATGGACAACCTTCAGCCGACAGATTCCGACCATCAGTCCTGACCACCCTGTACCGCTGGCCCTCTATGGAGCCGTGCTCCTATAAATCATATCAGTATCATCACCTCAACCTACCACTCCGAAAAGATATCCTTCATCGGGCCGTTATTTTCGAAGGAGATGCAGCTCGTCAAGGTACTGCATCAACTAAGCACAGGACGCAAGTGCATGGCTCTTCCCGCAAAGTGCGCCCGCAAAAGGGTACGGGTAGAGCACGTCTCTCAGACAAGAAGTCTCCTAGCATAAGAGGTGGAGGTGTAGCACACGGACCTCATCCAAGAGACTTTTCAACAGAGCTTCCAAGCAAAGTTTACGATTTAGCTTACAGAACGGCGCTGAGCCACAGATACCAGAAGGGTGAGTTGATCGTAGTCCACAACAAACTATGTATGGACCGGGAAAAGGGTGCTCGATGGTTACATAATTTCTTCGAGGCGCATGGATGGGGCAAGGGCCACGGAAGGACACTCCTAGTCGCGCGGGCGCCAGTGGCTGAGTTTGGCATTGATGCGACCGAGCAAGATCTGCAAAAAACACATATGCTGGAGGCGATGGAGCAAGTTGGCGAGCATGGTGAGATGCAGTATGTTCACGATGTGGATGTCAAGGACTTGCTCTCGTGCGGCAGAATAATCATTGAGGCGGGAGCTTTGAAGGATATATTGAGAGAGAGGAGCAAGAGCCTGGATTTATAAAACCCGTCTTGCCTGTCAGACACGCATTCATGATGGCGCTCTAATGCTAGAAGCCGAACTCCTTAACTCCTTTGCAGACGTGAATGATACTATGCGCGTCGTGGTATCATAGTGGGCATGCGAAACGAAGCGGACTGATCCGATCAAGAAGAAGTGTCACCATCAACCTCCATTCCACCGAGGCTCCTCACAGACCCATTGTTCTTGTCGTATACCGCCTGTAGGTCCATCTTGAATTCGGCCATGCGGACCCCAAAGATCTTCAGTATGCTCGTCTGCCTGGAATCCAGCACATCGCCGTCTTTGCAAACTTCATAGCCCTCCTCAGTATCCATAGTGAAATCCGGCCGATCTTCTAGCATGACCTTCCCCTTCACAATTTTTGTCGGCACACCCAACTTCCTCAGCGTTGGCTCAATGCTCATCGGTAACGGATCCTCCTCCCCGCCCTCAACCCCATAAGCCGTATGCAGCTCGCCTGGCGGTATCCTGAACCCCCTCACCGCAGTGGCACCGCTCCGCGCGTAATCCAATTCGATATATTTCTCAAAATACTCTTCGACCTCACTCGGTTCCCGATCGGTCAGCAATAGCCCAATTTCCCCACTCATATGTTGCTGCAGCCCGCTCACCCCAGGCACACATTCTGTCTCCGGCGTCCGGCCAAGTGCAACCTGCATGACTTTTGTCTTGCCCATGAATATGCGTGAGTCGGCGAAGTCGACGCGGACTTGTTTGATGAAATTGTTCCTGGCATTCTCGACCCTGAAAACCCATATGTAGGAGTATTTCTCAACTGCTTCCTGGATGTTGGAGTGTAGGCGTTTGACGAGCTCTTTGTGATTTTTGCGAGTTTTGGACGTCGGGATCACGCGATTTCGTTTTGAGGAGGGCATAGTGAATGAACGCTGGAGAACAAACGAGCGGGCAGGTATGGGAACCCAAAGCTTCACTGCTCCTTGCTTCGTGGGAAATATTGCTTTCTGCGCGGAGGCTTCGGCGCATTCGACTTTGTCCAAAATGTTCTCAATAATTTTCGAGAAGCAGAAGTGGGTCGAGAGTGCTTATCGATCCAATCGGAGAGGACTCTCCCCCTCGTACGCCGCATTTGATATACTTCAACATTTATGGCGTGAAATCTGTGTCTCCACGAACATGAGTTGGATCTTCTGACTACCTTGCTTCAGCCTCTCCTTGCCTTTTGTACTCTTCAATCCGCAGCAAAGATGAACAATCAAGTCACGTCCAAGCCAAAGCCATCTTCGTCGTCAAAAAGCACCTACCTCCTCGCGTACAATGCCATCTCTTTCGTTCTCTGGTCGGTCGTCACTCTCCGAGCCATAGTTCTCATTCCAGCTTTGGCATCCCACGAAAAGCTCCACGGCATCCATGAAGCACTCTTCACCTTCCTCAGGGCCACACAAACACTAGCAGTTCTCGAAATCGCCCATGCAGCACTCGGTCTGGTGCGGGCCAGCCCCGTCACAACAGCCATGCAAGTCGCATCCCGTCTTATGCTAGTTTGGGGTGTTCTAACTCCTTTCCCGCAAATTGTGGTCACGTCAAATGCATTTGGAAGGTCACAAGCAGGAACTACTGGTGGACCCATCGCACTTGCTGGTTGCCATCTTGCATGGGGCATTACAGAAATGATCAGATACGGGTTCTTTGTGTGGAAGGAAGGTATTAGTAACGTGGTTCCTGGCTGGTTGATGTGGCTGAGGTACAACACGTTCTTTGTGCTGTATCCGATAGGCATCTGTAGTGAGTGCGTCCTGATGTACTTGGCGCTGGAACCAGCTCAAAATTTGGGAAATGGCTACGATTGGTTGCTGAAGGCGGTGCTTGCTATTTATGTGCCTGGTAGCTATATTCTGTACACACACATGATGGCTCAGAGGAGGAAGATTATGAAAGGGAAGAGCAAGGCCAGCTGAGCATTGTCGGAGGCGATGATCAGCAAATTCTATGGCAAAAGGTTGCAATGTGTTGCACATTGACAGTCTACAGTTCGAGACCGGATAAAGGTAACTGTTTCTTGTGCACAAACGGCCGGAACACAAGGATCAAGAGAGCTGGACGTGCCTTCATGATGGCTTTGAAGGACCACATGATAGCCACACAAGGCTCTGGTTCTCAAGCCTCTCTCCTGGGTTGTCAAGGAAGGCTTGGTCATTTGAGCAAAGTCACCAGATGAATGGACAAGCGGGATTAAACTGCATCAACGATTAGTCATTCCAGCAGCCCAACTAGGCAGCCATAAGATTTAGCCATGCTGGTGCCCGATTTGTGGGACACGACACCGAACAGATGGTTGGAGATATTTCTAGCTACTTCTGGTAAGGGAGGCGAAAAGTGCAGAGGGTGGCACTCTTTGGATGCCTTCATTGTGAACGACGAATGCAAATGGCCAACGGCACTGATTGGCGCAATTCTTAACATAAAGCACGACTGATATCAAAAGCGTGGTCCAAGCAAAACGTGGCCTTGAATGACAGCCTAAGATAAAATTGCATGTTGCGGTTTGGTTCTGTCTGATTCGATAGCCTCAGGCGGAAGCTGGTGACGTTGGTTGACGGGCCTGCATTTCACGCCGGGTCTCGCAATTGCCAAGCATTACTTAATGGTCCTTGCCTCTGTCCGAACTTCACCTGCGCCGCTGATTTACAAACACTGAAGCTCATCTTGCCATCTTAACCTCGAGCTCTCATCTTTCCATCCTCTGTGTCATCACTTCCTGTTACTCTACGTGATTAGAGAATCAATCCACCACAGACCTTTCGTCGGTCTACTGTTTGGAGTTGCAGTTGCGGCGGCTCTCCAATATTCGAAATAATCAATCTCAACAAGATCTATTGTCAACAGTAATCATTCCCAGAGTCTTTCAAGATGTCTGCAGAACCTGGACACACTGGCAAAAAGCCCAAGGTCAATCTGAAGTATGCAGCTCAGTCCTGCGATGCAATATCAGATGCTAACATGGTTAATAGTGATGCCTCGGGCGCCGAGAAGAGAGAAGAGCTAGACACATCCACTGCCATCCTGAAGAAAAAGAAGAAGCCAAACTCCCTTATCGTCACCGATGCTGTCAACGATGACAACTCCGTCATTGCTCTATCGAATAACACCATGGAGACGCTGCAGCTCTTCCGTGGCGATACAGTCATGGTCAAGGGCAAGAAGAGAAAGGAGACAGTCCTCATTGTTCTGGCAGATGACGATCTCGATGACGGCAGCGCAAGAATCAACAGAGTTGTTCGTCACAACTTACGGGTCAAGCACGGCGACATCATCACCGTCCACCCGTGTCCTGACATCAAGTACGCGAAGCGGATCGCCGTTCTCCCAATCGCAGACACCATCGAAGGCCTCACAGGCTCTCTCTTCGAGACCTTCCTCGCTCCATACTTCCGTGAGGCTTACAGACCCGTTAAGGCTGGCGACCTCTTCACAGCCAGAGCTGCCATGAGACAGGTCGAGTTTAAGGTTGTTGAGGTTGATCCTCCGGACCAGGGTATCGTTGCACAAGACACAATCATTCACTGCGAAGGCGAGCCGATCCAGCGTGAGGATGAGGAGGGCAACCTCAACGAAGTCGGCTACGATGACATAGGCGGCTGCAGGAAACAGATGGCACAGGTCAGAGAACTGGTTGAACTGCCGCTTCGACACCCGCAGCTCTTCAAATCCATTGGTATCAAGCCACCTCGAGGCATTCTCATGTTCGGTCCTCCAGGTACTGGTAAAACGCTTATGGCCAGGGCGGTCGCAAATGAGACCGGTGCTTTCTTCTTCCTAATAAATGGCCCGGAAATCATGTCAAAGATGGCTGGTGAATCAGAGTCCAACCTGAGGAAGGCCTTCGAAGAAGCTGAGAAGAACTCGCCCGCCATCATCTTCATCGATGAAATTGACTCGATCGCACCAAAGCGAGAGAAGACCAACGGTGAAGTCGAGCGACGTGTGGTTTCCCAGCTGCTCACACTCATGGACGGCATGAAGGCACGATCCAACGTCGTTGTGATGGCTGCCACCAACCGACCTAACTCGGTCGATCCCGCCCTCCGACGGTATGGCCGATTCGACCGTGAAGTCGATATTGGTATTCCAGACCCTACCGGCCGACTCGAGATTCTGCAGATTCACACCAAGAACATGAAGCTAGACAACGACGTTGACCTGGAGACCATTGCCGCAGAGACCCACGGTTATGTTGGTTCAGATATCGCATCCCTCTGCTCGGAAGCTGCCATGCAGCAGATTCGTGAAAAGATGGATCTCATCGATCTAGATGAAGACACAATTGACGCTGAGGTCCTTGACTCTCTGGGCGTCACGATGGAGAACTTCCGCTTCGCTCTCGGTGTCTCCAATCCATCTGCTCTCCGAGAAGTCGCAGTCGTCGAGGTTCCCAACGTCAGATGGGACGACATTGGTGGCCTCGAAAATGTCAAGCGCGAGCTTATCGAGTCAGTCCAGTACCCAGTCGATCACCCAGAGAAGTTCCTCAAATTCGGTCTGTCGCCGTCTCGAGGTGTACTCTTCTACGGTCCACCAGGTACCGGTAAGACCATGTTGGCAAAGGCTGTCGCAAACGAATGTGCGGCCAACTTCATCTCCGTCAAGGGTCCCGAGCTTCTCAGCATGTGGTTCGGTGAGTCTGAGAGCAACATTCGAGACATTTTTGACAAGGCTCGAGCTGCTGCTCCTTGCGTTGTCTTCCTCGATGAGCTTGACTCCATTGCCAAATCTCGTGGTGGCTCTCTCGGCGATGCCGGCGGTGCCTCAGACCGAGTCGTCAACCAGCTCCTGACAGAAATGGACGGCATGACATCCAAGAAGAACGTTTTCGTCATCGGCGCCACCAACAGACCTGAGCAGCTTGACAACGCTCTTTGCAGACCTGGTCGTCTCGACACTCTGGTCTATGTTCCATTGCCTGACGAAGCTTCACGTGAAGGCATCTTGAAGGCGCAGCTCCGAAAGACGCCTGTTTCGTCAGACGTCGACCTCAAGTACATCGCCAGCAAGACCCACGGCTTCTCAGGTGCCGACCTGGGCTTTGTCACTCAGCGTGCCGTGAAGCTTGCGATCAAAGAGTCTATCGCACATGACATCGAACGCACAAAGGAGCGCGAGGCCGCTGGCGAAGATGCCATGGATGAAGATGCCGATGCTGAGGATCCAGTTCCAGAGCTGACCAAGAGACATTTCGAAGAGGCCATGCAGTCCGCACGACGATCAGTCTCAGATGTCGAGATTAGAAGGTACGAGGCATTCGCTCAGGCCATGAAGCAATCTGGCGGCAGTGCTTTCTTCCGATTCCCAACCTCTGAGCAGACCGATGCTGCTGCGAACGGCAACGGTTTCGGTGATGCCGGTAACGACGACAGTTTGTACGACTAAGTTAGCGGTCACAGGATAGATGAACGGGCGTATCATACCACCAAAGGAGATTTCATGTGTTTCTATGAGCATGCTACTGGGCGCTGAGGCAAGGTCAATGCATGAAAGGGTGATGGATCAGACGTTGGAAATTCTAACGCGCAGTGCAATCGGGTGGCACACCTGAGGTCGACCGCAGTAGATTTCTTGATGTACGAAGTCGCAAGCTAGACAACGAGTCAATATTAGAATTATGCTTAAGGATTCAGTAATTCTGATTTCTTATCTAGTAGATTCTTACAAAGTGTGCGTGCTACTCGTAGTTACTGCCATCCAGGCGTGGGAACTTTTGAGCCGCTGCTTGCGGAGCCACATGTTGTGTGTTAAGTACATACGGCATCACTGTCGCATATCTTGAGATTCACTTCAAGAAGCAATTTTTTCAATTCTCGCTCAGAAATACGGCTTTGAATAGTTTTCCTACCTCTCGCGGACTAACGTAGGTCCAGAGTTTCCTACTTGTTTCTCTGCCGGCCCTATTTATCGATCGACTGCAAACATAGCGGCATCTTCACTACCTCGCAAGTCACATTTCCATACCGAACCACCTACAAGGCTTTAGAGATGTCCTCGCCACCAGCACCCACGACCGACCCTCCCCGCGACACTGCCGAAGACGTCGACGTCGACGCCGAAATGGCAGACGCAGCAGAAGACACACAAAACACAGGCGGCAACATCAACACCTCGTCCACCACGCTCGAACCCGACACCTCACACACCACCATCGCCGCCGATTCCGCGGCGCTCCCCACACAGACACAAGCCGCTCCCTCCCCACCGAGTCGCAAAGACGTGACGCTGAGAGAGTTCCTGTCCAAGATGGACGACTACGCCCCCATCATCCCGGATGCTGTGACGGCGCACTACCTCACGCTCGCAGGGCTCCCGCCGCCGAGCGCAAGCGACCCGGCGGGCGAGCGCGGCCTCAGCACACCGCTCCCGCTGGCGAGGCTCCTGGCGCTTGCGACGCAGAAGTTTGTGGCGGATGTGGCGGCGGATGCGTACCAGTATAGTCGGATCAGGGCGAGTAATAGTTCGGCGGCGGGCGCGGGGGTGATGGGGCCCGGGATCGGGTTGCCGGGTGCGGTTGTGCCGGGGGCGACAGGGGCGGCGGGGGCGGGAGGGGGAGGTGGTGCTAAGGGTGCGCAGGCGGCGCAGTTGGGGATTCAGAGGGCGGGTTATGGCGGTGGTGGGCAGGGAGGGAGTGCGCAGGGCAAGACGGTGTTGACGATGGAGGATTTGGGCATGGCGGTGGCGGAGTATGGGGTTAATGTTAAGAGAGGGGAGTTTTATCGGTGAGGTCAAGCGCAGTGGTGAATGAAGAGAACAAGACATCTGATGTGGGATGCGTCTATTAGGGTCTGCTTAGGACCCCAAGATTCTATCTTGGTACATGGAAGCCAGCAAGCTTCTGCCTCGACAATGTACAGCCCTCAAAATGCCACGTTGAGGGATTGCTCATCGGCTGCGAGCGAGGTAACAGTGCTCACTTGAAGCACTCATTCGGTGGAAGAGGCATCTTCATCCAGTGAGCCATTTACCGAACTCGAGACTCGCCCCCTTCGCAGTCTGCACCTTCACATTTGTTCCTGTATCTCAGGAAGACGCCGCTTCCTCAAACATCCGGGTGTACATCATTGTTGAAGGCGGCACAAGCATCCTAGCTCGACCTGGAAGTTGACGGAAGCCACACCTTGAAGTTAAGGGTGCTCTGCTGATAGAACAGCGCTTAAGCCAATAGGTAACTTGACCATTTGTTGCCTGATACACTACTTGTTCTTGCTCTGCTTGTAGGTGAATCTCTTTCGCGTTCTAGACAAGTCGGTCAGCATCATCCTCAAAGATTTCGTCTATGCCATGGCTTACGGCGAGAACTCTCCCAGTTTTCTCCCGACCATCTCCTCTGTGATGTACACTTCCTGGTACAGCTTGCCATTGTGGACGGCAAATTTCAGGCCGACAAAGTTCGGCAGTATTGTGGCAGAGCGCGCTTGTGTTCGAATAATGGGCGTGCCCGGTGGCGGAGGGAGCTTGCTTGGTAGACCAGCTATCGGCAACACATTGGGTCCTGAGGCGAGGGAGTTAGCAGATGCCATGTGAGAAGTGTATCAAACATCAAATGTCGGTGCTTACCCTTCCACACCGAGCGCTTGAACAGAGAAAGACTTGGGCGCATTGTCACCGCAGCTGCATTGCCAGAGTTCTGTGCTGGTTGATGAATATCACGGCGAAGCTGATGGGATGGTCGACGCGATTGCTTTCAGTGAATTTCTGGAGACACAATGCGCAGCCAATCGGGCCGGACCTCTAGTGCTTCCTTCCGCTCTCATTCACCACCGTTTTCAATCAATCCAGATCGCCCCAAACTTCGTCCGCTACTCTCTCCGCTGTTAATACTGTACAACTCTCCTTAATACACCAACCGCTTGTGGAACTTCTTATACTTCGATTCATTGCTCAACATTCCAACAACCATTTTGCATGATCATTGTGTCGTTCCAGCAGCGTCATCCTCACTGTACATAATCTACGAGAGCGACTCCGAGCGCGGGCACAGCAACGGCTCGACTGGTATTCATACGCTCATTTACTTCGCTTGCTGTAAACAGTCACAGAGACATCCAAGATGGCGTCGCAGGTGGGATCATATTCGAATCCCTTAAAGAAGTTCAAGTATGTCCATATTCCCGTTGGCAGAAGCCCGAGATCATTGTTCTGACACTTCCCTTCAGACTAGTCTTCCTCGGCGAACAGTCAGTGGGCAAAACCTCTTTGATCACCCGCTTCATGTATGACTCCTTCGACACAACCTACCAAGCCACAATTGGCATCGACTTCCTCTCCAAGACCATGTACCTCGAAGACCGCACCGTCCGCCTCCAGCTCTGGGACACAGCAGGCCAAGAACGCTTCCGCTCCTTAATACCCTCATACATCCGAGACTCCAGCGTCGCAGTGGTCGTCTACGACATCACCTCGAAAAAGACATTCGAGCAGACGAAGAAGTGGATAGATGATGTGAGGGGCGAGAGGGGGAACGACGTGATTGTTGTCTTGGTCGGAAACAAGACGGATTTGGGCGATAGCAAGAGGGAGGTTACGACAGGGCAGGGTGAGGAGGAGGCCAAGAAGGCCGGTGCAATATTCATGGAGACCAGTGCCAAGGTTGGACACAATGTCAAGGCGCTTTTTAGGAAGATTGCGCAGGCTTTGCCGGGCATGGAAGGGGAGCAGGAGCAGCAGAAGCCGCAGAGTGAGTACCCGCCGAGCCCCTGTTGCTGGGAGGCACCGAAGAGGCTAATATCTCGCAGTGATCGATGTGACGGCTACGAACCAGAAACCACAAGAAGAGGGTTGTGCTTGTTGATGAGCTTGTGGTGCAAGACTTACTGGCTGAGTTTGAATTGGAGATGGCTTTACAAGATACCCATGGCTATGTTTTGGTTTTGAACGGCTATGGCTATGGCTACGTCTATTGATTGGTTAGTGTCTGATAGCTGTCGACGAGTGTCAGAATGCATGTACAGGTAGGCGGTAGTTCAGCCGCTACAGGAGAAGCACAAATTGGGCAAGTGGTCTGGTGAAGAGTCAGAAGGTAGTGGCTGTCTTCGAGCTGACAATTGGTCGACCCAGGACATAAGTCGTGGACTCTTCAGAGATCCGAAAGAGGACGAATTTGAGGCTATGAACGTGACCCAAAGACACAGGTGAGGCTCTATGGCGACGAGGCAGCTAGACCAGGGAAAGGAATTGAAATCCTCCTGCCTAATTCATGCTGGCGGCCATGAGAGGCTCTAGGAGAAGCGCGGTGCCTCTCCGAAGGAAGCAAAGCTTGGAAGCATGTACATGCAGAGAGTATGACAGCAATGGCCTTGGTTCGCATGTTGGATTGTACATCTGTAGCCTCAAACTGTCTTCGTGACGAACAAAAGACTTCTCATGGGGTTTATGGTACATGAGCTGACGTAACTCGGGATGTATAAGTCAGATCTGCGCTCGTTCCGGACTTGCCGCCTGCGCCAGTTGGATCCATCTTTAATTTCCCGTTCCTTTTTACTCCCATTCATAAGCACAGCCCACGCGACATCACGACCGTGAGAGGATAGCAGAAAAATACTTGCATTGAGGCATTACTTTGGAAGAATCCATTTTGCGCAAGGCAAAGGAGGAGAATATCGCAACCATGGGCCTCTCATCGAGGCTCCTGCGCGCCCCCAGGCCACAGGTATGATCACCCGCACACACGACACCCACGTTGGCCTCGCACGAGCATACACTCGCAGAGCCGCGCCTTGTGCGCCGATCACTCTTTTCCGCTCTCAGGACCTATTCAAGAGAACACCGCGCTAACGTACCCTGTCCAGACTTTCCTCTTCACGCTCCCGCTCAGCACCGGCGCCTCCCTAATAACCCTCTCGCTCCTCCTCAACAAACTCTCCGGTCTCTACGGCATCCTCGCCCTCCTGACCGGCTACCACCTCTCGCCCTTCCAGCTCTCCATGTACATCTACAGCCTCGCCTGTCTGATCCTCACCGTCCTGCTCAGCAAACACATCAAGACGAGCAGCCCCTTTCACTGCCTCGCCCTCGCCTGGCTGTACGTGCTGGATTCCCTCATCAACGCCCTGTACACCGCCGCGTTCGCCGTCACTTGGTTCCTGGTGCTGATGGGCAAGGGCGCGAGTGCGCCCGGGAGCGGCATGATGAAGGATACGGGCGGGTTCGATAGTCCGCGGGTCAATGCGACGAGAGTCGAGGTGGTTGCGACGCCGAATGCGGGTGTTACTGAGCCGGGCCAGGAGGCTGTTGCGGGGGTTGAGACGGGCGATAAGCCGAGTACCGGTGGAGAAGCTGGTGGCGTTTTGGATCGGCAGAGTCTGGACAGCATTGGGGTGATTGTTGTGTTGTGGACGGTGCGCGCGTACTTTTGTTTGGTCATGTTGAGTTGGGCGAGGAGTGTGGTGAGGCAGCATATTGCCGTTGTGAGTGTGAGGAGTGGGGCGTATTCGAATACTGGGAAGGGGATGGCCGATGACCCGTTTGCTGTGGGCAAGGCGGAGGGTGCTGGGTGGAGGGGGAAGTTGGGACGGGTCATGATCGGGCTGGGTCCGAGGTACTTCTTGGGTGCTGATGAGAGTGAGGATGAGAGCTGGATGGCGAGTGTGGGGAGGAAGTTCGGGAGTCATAAGCACGTTGCTGGGCATGAGGTTGACGCTGTTGCGGGGGCTACGGGGAATGGGATCGCGTTACAGAAGGTCGTTGTCGGTGATCGTGATACAAGGCCTACGGAGAGGGAGAGGAGACGGAGGAGCGGAACGGGCCCGCCGTTGCCGGAGGTTCAGGCTGCGGCGTTGCTGGGGAAGCAGGCTGGCGACGAGGAGGCGAACGGCTTATTAAAGGTGCCGAGTCAGTGAGCTGGTGAGGCCTGAGGGCACGCAATGGCTCTTTGATTGCGATATGGCTTGAGGGGTCTTAATATTGATCCGGTCAGGAGGATCTGGTACAGTGACACCTGGGCAGGCTCGGTTTGGAAAAGACTCGTTCAAGGGTTCGTCATGAAGCACGGAAATTACGGCGTGACGAGGTTGCAAATGGGGTTTTGAGCATCGCATGGCATGGACTTCTTCGATAGAGCTTCTAATCATCATTTATGCTACGATTTCTCGCCCTGCCTTTCGCCTGCTGGATGCCATGGCACGGCTAGCATTGCTGCTCTAGTATCAGTCTCACAATGCAAGGCCAGTATAGAAAATAGTCCGAATTGCTGACTCCAGATCGTCAGGCAGCGCGTTTTGAATATTGTATTGAATCCGAACTCAGCCATCGAGACTGCTGCTACTGCGACTGCTTCATATCTGAGCTGAGAAAGACCACGACGAGCCACTGTACCATCTGCTACTAAAGAATGAGCCGATGAGGTAATTATGGGCAGCGGCACGTTGAGTTGTTCAGGGGTTGTGCTGTGAAATTCTGGACAGTCAGGTTGTTCTTTTTGAAATGTTCAGCCAGAAAGGGCTAGGATTCAGCTAAGACCTGAGGCAGAGGAAATGATTTGTGAGGTCTTGAATTCTAATTTGGTCGTCTAAGCTCGACTGTTACTTTGTACTGTGATTGTTGCCCTGGAGCTGCGCCTCAGGCATAGAGACGTTCACTAACCTAGTTACAGCACGGCAGCCTTAACTACCTACACCTGTCCTGGAGCTGTTCCTTTTTCCTTATACTTGTAAATTGTTGTTCTACAACCAAAGGTCCAAACAATTCTACTACGCATTTACCTACTAATCTAATTGTTTGCCCTGCTAATCAAGAACTTGCTGGACCGATTGAAGATGATCGGCGAGTTCGTTATCCGAAAGACTCCCCGTCCAGTAAGATGCATAGGGCTGTTCAAACAGCATCCCAGCCTCCCTGATTTCTTGGTACGTTATCTCTTGGGCTTTTGAGCGCATTCGATCTCCGAGAGAGCTTCGGCCGAGGCACCCCAAAATTGACCATGTTGAAGATTGGTGCTGTACAATGTAGAGTCTTTGATGGATGTGCCGCTCGAGCTTGCGCTGACAACTTCAATGGAAATTCAACACTTGACCTTTCGAGTTCATGGTACTCTGTATTAAACTGGCACGCTTGGGCATGAAAGTCAAGCTTTCTGGACGTGGTCATGTCGTCACTTTGCGCCTACAACTCCAAAGGTTATACCAGATGACAGCTCGTCCGCTTTAAGCGCTACTGCAAACAGTTACCGCGGCTGCCCCTCCACAGCTCTCCTAGCTTCAACGCAGCCATTCACAAGCTGAAGATTTGTCTCCCGCAACCCATCCTTGGGAACGTGCTTCAGGTACAAGCATGATTATCAGTAAGCTTGCCGCAGAGCTGTACTGCATTGAGGTAGGTCATCTGAAGCTTTCGAACAGCACTTCTCATGCAGCTCATGGGCTTTCCGACAAATCGTCGCACATGGTACTTGTATGCAGAATCCCCCCACCTTCTGATGACTGCAAACCTGCCTTCCTCGCGTGCGCAGGATTTCTGTAATGTGAATTCTCTGCGGTCATACTTGCAAAGGGAACAACATGCTCCAATCCTTGTTTCCCGCCGCCCTGTGGGCGCTCATGCTCATTCCTCGTAGTCTTGCGCTGCAGCAACAAGTTCTCAGCTCCTTCATCTTCACTCGTCATGGAGACCGAACACCGATTTACTCCACTGACACCTCTGTTTTGACTCCATATGGCGCTCAGCAGATGTACCAAGCAGGATCAAGCTTCCGAGAAAGGTACTTGACCACTACCTTCGACAGCGCTGGCGAATCGACCGCTATCAGAGATATCTCGCACTACCAGTACAACGCCGACGAGATATCTATCCTGACCACCGACTTCCAATATACGATTGCCTCTGCTCAAGCTTTTTTGCAGGGCTTATACCCTCCGCTCTCAGACGCTTCCCAGCCAAACCACACTCATATACTCGGTGTTTCGGACATGGCGGACGGATCAAATGCTGTTGCACCGCTGAACGGCTATCAGTACCCAGAAATCAAGACCGCTTCGTCTTACGACCTCAAGTCGGTTTGGGTCGATGGCGCGCAGAATTGTCCGGCATACACGGGACGTCTCATCGAGTACTACAACACTTCTGACTTTGACTTTCTCTATCAGACAACTGTGGACTTCTACGACAGCTTGGAAGCGAACTTTTTACACAATCACTTCACCCCCAACGATCTGGGTTATTTCGATGCTTATTACATCTACGACTACCTTCAGTATCAATACTTACACAACAGCACCTTTCGAAATAGCATCTCAGATGTCAACATGACACGAGCAGAGATACTTGCGGCGAACTGGGTCTACGCTATGTTTTCTAATGCAACTGATGCTGTCAAATCTATCGCTGGTCGGTCCCTGGCTTCGCAGATCCTGGCAAACTTCTACAACGTCATCCAGATGGAAGGTCGGACAAACAAGCTCAATTTGTGGTTTGGAGATTTTGCTCCGATGGTTTCGTTCGCTGCTTTGGCTCGTCTGACTAGTGAGCAGAACGAGATCTTCTACCAAGTGCCTCCATTTGGATCAAGCTACGTATTTGAGCTTGTTTCGATGCTGCCAGACAATGATTCAAGCACAGACTTTCCCGACGATTCCAATCTTTACGTCCGATTCTTCTTCCAGAACGGTACTGATGAATATTCGCGGGCCGTGGCTTATGCACTCTTCGGCAGGAGTCCTAGTCAGACCTTGATACCATACTCTGAATTCGTCAATGCGCTTTCAAGGTTCAGTTTAGACGGAATCAAAGAATGGTGCGAGGTTTGTGGAAGCTATAATATTTTCTGTCCCGCGTACACCGGTGTGGACAACTCTGTGGGTGGCCGCAACTCCCGGCGAGGTGGTTTGTCGCCAGCGGTTGCGGGTGTCATAGGTGCCCTCGTGGCTCTTGTGGTAGCAGGCGCGCTCTTCGGCCTCCTTATGCTCATTGCCGGGTTCCGAGTGCGTAGGGAAGGAGGCAAGAACAGGTCTTCAGTCGCTGGCTTCAAGGGCTCACAAAAGCTTCAAAGTGACCAAGATCTTACCATCCCTAAAGGCGACACGAGTACCACAGTCACAACCACTGATCCAGATGCCGTGAAGGGACACGAGAGAGTTGGCAGCTGGGAGTTAAGAGAACAAGCCAAAAGAGAGGAGGCTGGTCGCATGGGGGCTGTTGCCATACCACATGGGAGACGACCAAGCTACGAGGCTGATGAGATCCAAGTCAATCCGTATACACCTGCAGTGAAGCCTCATGACCAAGTCTGAATTCAGGGCATTAGAGGGCGCCAAACATAGGAGTTATGGCGACCAAATTGGGCAGTATTCAACGACCTTTTTGACCACCTTCACTTTACAACTGCTCTCCATCCACGATGTTATATCACTTCGTGGTGTTACTAGCACACAACGCATTTCCACGTGGCGAGATATTTTGACCAGTATGTCGCGTAGCAACAGATCTATTGTCTGCGGCATTATTCTGTCCCTCTGCATCACCTTTTCTTACTACAACATTGCACCTTCCTCAAAAGCAAGCTGTCCGAGTATCAAAATCGTCTTGAGGACTAAAGGCAAGAACACTGCCATGAGGTAAGTCGTGTTCATCTGCACCTTCCTTCGATACGATCGCTGCCGCGCAACTATTTCGACCCAGAATACAATCATCGTATTGAGGTCAGCCCTCGACGTTTGGCTGGTCTTCGTTCTTTGCTTTACGTGCTCAATCGACGAAATCTGCGCACTGGCGCATGCCGCACTTCTTGGTGTTTTGGCTATCCTCTTCGCTGACTTGACAAAACTGGCGACTTTCCAGTTGCAATGCCTGACGTTCAGCAGACTCAACCGAAGTATCAAAAGTATCGATATTCCATACCTCAATTGATAGAGCTTGCATCAACGACTTACCTGCCATTCGACCTATCAAAGTTCAGCTACGACGCTGCGCGTGGTAAGTCTGCCCGCTTGTCTGAGCACGTCTGTGTCTGACACGTTCGTAGCCGGAGCAGTACCTTCACTCGGTGACTATGCTATGTCTTCCAGAAAGAGCTCTACCAGCCTTGCCATAGCCAGCAACTTTAACGGAGCTTGCTCTGGGGACACTCTCGTGTTCCAGGGTCACCATGTTGTTCGTCCTGAGCGAGAGCCTCACCTACCACCGCCAACTGAGCGTCAGAGAGACGAAGGCTTCGTCAAATTCCTCAAGAAACACTCCTCTCCCACACACAATCGTGTCACTACTGGAGGCCGGATTGTGCCAATGGAGCCTCAATCACCACCTTCCTTTCCACTACCGTCGAGCGTAACAAATCGATCACAAGCTGGCTCTGTAGAGCAGTCTTTGCAATACAGCAAGGGGACCAGAAACGACACTTGGAGCTCGACTGGTCAACTCTGCCAAGATTCTGGTCAGACATACCTCAGCCAGTCGACAGCGGAGCAATACTTCCCAGATATCTCAGGACCCTACCCTGCCGTGATGAATGGAGCAATGATGCCGCCTCCAGCTGCTAGCAATCATATGACGATGACCTGCGACAGCCAGCCCACAATCAAGGACTTTAGAGGTCCGTCAATGATGCCGTCGCCGGAGCGATCATACTTCTCTCCACAACATACGAATGGTCTGGCAATGCAGCCTATGCTTGCCCACCACTACAGCGTGGGTCATTACCACAATAGCGCCACGCTGAATTTGGGTACCGGTGTATCTCTGGCTGATCATTATAATGCTGCAGGTGGGTGTCCGATGCTCGGCTACCCTTACAGCCAACCATATCCGATGCAGCAGCCGGTCATGTCTACTCCACAGATGCTCGCCGCGTGGCAGCAACACTATCAGCAACTTGATCAGCAGCTCAAGGGTATCGACCGTCATCGAGCTATGCACTCTCACCTCGATCCTCACTTGGTCGAGCAGCGCCGAGTCATAGTACAGCAGCGTTCTGACGCCAAAGACCTGATCAGAGCGTGCCAGACAATGCTTGGCCTCAAACGCATGACAGACTCTTCGCAAGAAAGTTTTACGACAGGTTTCAATGTAGATGCCCCTGCTTATGTGCCACAAAGCGAAGCTATTCCAGCAACACATCTTGCTTGCAAGCAATCGTTTCCTGTCACGACGATAATGCCTAACTTCGAGAGGCCTCAAGGAATTGGACAGAGCCGAGCAATCCCAATTAGACCTCCACCAGACAGACTCAGCGAAAGCCAAACTGAGGAACACCATCATGTTCGGGACGAAATGGATCATGAGAGTACTGAGGTAGACGAATGGGGTGTTCAGAAACGTCAAGCACCACCGGAGGTCGAGCGAGAACAAAGCGAGCTGTCTGAAATGTTGAAGGCCGAGCAGAAGCGTGAAATGAGCAGTCAACCGCAAGCTTTGCAGTCTGCGTCTGAGTGTCAAGAAAGTGGCTCATCTCCTGAGAATATGTGTAATGGTGGAGAACATACTGCCGCTGCGCAAGATGGGACTAGATACGTCACGCCAACAGTCGTTCGACCTGCAAATAGCTATCGGCCCCGACATCCCGGAGAGGAGCAGCAGCATATTGTCGAGGCGATTAGACAGCCAAAGGGTACCGTCACCAAAGTACGTCTCTTTGACAATCGAGTTATTGACGTCGAGGGTCAAGGTCTGGAGCTTGGCCACTCTCATCAGACGTACAATTCCTGGGGTCGAACCACTCGATCAAAGCCAGGTTCCTGGCGGTCAAAAGAACCAATTGTAGCCGCTGGGAACGAGCACAAGTCAGGCACACCCACATGTCCTCTCGAGCTAGGTGATTCGTAAGTCTTCGTGAAACCATTTGGTATACCTACACTGACATGTACAGCTTCATTGGGAAGGAGAATACATCTGCTGCGCCCATAGGCCATTACAAAGCTGCCACCGACGCTTTCTTGTCTCAGTTCAATGCTGTCGAGAATAACATGGCACTTGCAACGAAATTAGAGACGCAGTCTTTGCGAAATGCATCGCACGATCGTGCCAAGTACAGTGGCCAGAGCATGAGCAATATGTGGCAGCCAAGTCCGGCAAAGATGATGTCTAGAGAGGCTCTAGCAAGACAGTTTGCCGCAACGAGCGTCAAGACCGAACCGCTCCAGCCCGCACATGGTATGTCTGGCACAGGCGGCGGCTGCTCTGTTGTGGATCCTCCAATCTCGCCCGATTCATTGAACAACAAAGGCTACTCCTCCGTCAGCATCCAAAATATCTGTGCTGTCGGCAGCCTTCCCAACAACTTCGACGGCTCAGTCGAAGCTCGACAAAGTGTGCAAGCTCAGCTTGGGGCAGCTGGCAAGACTCGAAGCCCCAAGAGCCCAAGATTTCTCCGCCGCTTCGGAGGCAATGGTGGTGCTTAGTACGGACCATTCAGCCGCGAGGTTTTCGAGAGCGCGTTGAAGCAACAAGACTCAGGCCAGTCAGCCAAACAGACCTTCGATTGAGAATCACATTATCATTCAGTGAGCAAACATAAGACTAGGTGTATTGGTGTGACGTTGCATCACCAGGCCTAATGGTAGGGGAACAAGTTGGATGTTTGCCGTATGAACTGGAGTAATTAGGATATGATCGCGCGTCGGTGGTTACTGCAGCATATCAAATGTTTAGGGAATACGAGCGTGGCGACGCCATCAAATGCCCGCCATTAGCTAGAGAGCTACGGAGTGTAGTAGTAATGAAAAAGTATGGCTATTGACTAGTAGGTGTAGCAAGCTCGGCTTCATGAGTGATCAGATAGCAGAAAAATGTCATGGTGATAATCGGTCGACGATCTTCTCAGCTTCCTAAGCGAGCAAATTCTGCTCCGTGAGACTTGATGAGGTGTGAGCACCACCATGCGCTAGAGACGCCATTCCGGCAACCCTTCGGACCCTTGAGGGTCTCCAAGTTCGGTTCTCCACGCTTGCAATGCTCGGTCCTTGGACAACAGCATGACAACCACTCATCCAACAATAAGCGACACACCTGCACTCTTCACATATTTCAATCATTCAAACTGCTCCCAGCTTACCATGATCATCTGTTGCCTTTAGAGAAGCTGCTTAAGCCCAAAGCCGCAAACGAGTCTCAAATTCGTTTTAGCAGACCAGCGACGAGCCTAAATCACTTTGACATACAACATTCGTCCCGATCTGCATTTGATTTCCAATCTACAGTTTCGCTCTTCCGAAGACTTCAAGTTTGGCCACTCAAGCCTTGAGATGGCTGCACGATAGCACTTCCTCAATTGCGAGACACATATTGAACCCAAGAATCTGGCTTCGGCTGTTTTCCGAGCTGCCTTTTCAATTCACACTCTGATATCCCTCTTCTGCTGGCCACATCTGTGGAACCATTGAGTTGGCACGCTACAGTCATGGCCACAGAGAAACGCAACTTTTCGGGAATCTCTTTCTCCAAAAAGAGTGCCCAGTCCGAGGGCCACATAGCGACTTCAACAAAATTGAAGAATTTCTTCCGCATCAATAGCAACGGGTCCCAGACCACGATCGGTCCAGACCGGTTGCCGACTCCAAAATCAGAGGCGAAGTCGAACAAGGCATCAAAGATCTTTCCAGGCCTTGGTCGGAACAGATCCCAAACTACCGCAAGCGAAGGCAATCCTCTAGAAGACTCTATATCGCCAACTGCGCATGCCAACCCTTACTTCGCTCATCAAGGCCCCCCGGGTCTACGTCACCACAACGAAGGAAGTGTTCCTCCTTCACCCCCCGACACTCCTAAAGTTCAGATCAATGGCGCCGACAAGCAGCCCGAGAGCCCCGTCACCGCGGGAAAGGAAGAGCTAGCCAGAAAATTGAGAAGAGTGGCATCTGCCCCAAATGCACAAGGTCTGTTCAAAGGCGGGAAGCCTCTTGACAGACCAAATACAGCTGAGTTGGGGAAGGAGCCCGTCATAGTGCAGTCTGGTCCTGAACTTACCGTGGACCTGGCGTTAAATGCGGCGGCTGTAAAAGGTGGGCTCGTCCCAGGAGCAGATGGCGGAAAGCTGCCACTCCCTGGTCAGATACGCCAGGCTGCCGCGTTCAGGAGGACGTACAGCTCGAACTCTATAAAGGTTCGGAACGTTGAAGTCGGTCCTGGAAGCTTTGACAAGATCAAGCTTATCGGAAAGGGAGATGTAGGCAAGGTGTACCTTGTGCGAGAGAAGAAGTCTAACAGGCTTTATGCTATGAAAGGTATGTTCTGCGCGCGAGCGGTTGGATCATACTGACCATTTTGCAGTCCTGAGCAAGAAGGAGATGATTAAGAGGAACAAGATCAAACGTGCTCTCGCTGAGCAGGAAATCCTGGCTACGAGCAATCACCCCTTCATTGTTACTCTTTACCACTCGTTTCAGTCTGAAGATCATCTATATTTGTGTATGGAATATTGCAGTGGTGGCGAATTCTTTCGTGCTTTGCAAACACGGCCAAACAAATGCGTTGGTGAAGAAGATGCTCGATTCTATGCGGCCGAGGTCACGGCTGCACTGGAATACCTGCATTTGATGGGATTTATCTACCGTGATCTGAAGCCAGAAAGTAAGTTTGACCGCTCTTTCACAGGAGCCTTAATCAGCTGACGGTGCTTAGACATATTACTACATCAATCTGGCCATATTATGCTTTCAGATTTCGACTTATCGAAACAGTCAGATTCTGGCGGTGCTCCAACCATGATCTTGGGGAGCCGAAACAGCTCGAACCCGACAGGCTACCCGCTGGTCGACACAAAGTCGTGCATCGCCGACTTTAGGACAAACTCTTTTGTCGGAACAGAAGAATACATCGCACCAGAAGTCATCAAAGGAAACGGACACACGAGTGCTGTTGATTGGTGGACGTTGGGAATTTTGATTTATGAAATGCTGTTCGGCACGACTCCCTTTAAGGGTAAGAACCGCAACGCCACTTTCGCCAACATCTTACGGGATGAAGTGCCCTTCCCAGAACATGCAGGGGCGACACCAGTATCGAAGTAAGCACGGCCACACCTTCACCGCAAATAGTTGCTAACCCAAAATAGCCTATGTAAATCAGTGATCCGCAAGCTACTTATCAAAGACGAAGTCCGGCGGCTTGGCTCCCGAGCGGGAGCGTCAGATGTCAAGAACCATCCCTTCTTCAAGCCTATCACCTGGGCCCTCCTTCGGCACATGAAACCTCCTATGATCCCTCATCATGGGAGAGCTATTGACACTGTCAATTTCAGAACGGTCAAAGAGAGCGGCAGCGTTGACCTTGGCAGTAATGCCAAAATGCTAAAGGGTGTACCGCTCGATTCCGGCATTGCCACACCCGCAGGCGAGCTGCAAGATCCTTTTCTTGAGTTCAACAGCGTAACATTGTATCATGATGATGATGACAGGCCAGCCACGACACATGATGGACCATTACCAGAGTCTCGATGAACCAAAAAGAATGGATGCATTGGGAGCGGAATATCTAAAAGGACGGCGTTGAAAAAGCTGTTGATTGCTTGCTAGGCACTTCTTCAGAACTGTATATAGCCAGAGGTGTGAAGTCGCTCGAGCTGGTTGTAGACGTGTGCTGATGCTTATGTTACTTGATGGTCTCGACAGCCGTGCTCCTGTTTTGCCACACGATCCTGGCGTTTAGACTGGCAAGATTCCGGCCTAGGTATTTGAGAAAGTGCTTTTACAGATTGTCTATGGGCATGATCCACTGAGATACGTTGTGATAGATGCTATTTACATGA
The DNA here is from genome assembly GCA_000315175.1 of Herpotrichiellaceae sp. UM238. NCBI lineage: Eukaryota > Fungi > Ascomycota > Eurotiomycetes > Chaetothyriales > Herpotrichiellaceae > Herpotrichiellaceae sp. UM238. The sequence continues at coordinate 27,406 of AMYF01000030.1, read as the reverse complement.
AATCAATCGGACTGTACCTGCGGTACGACGATAGAAATGTGACTAATGCGACATAGACATGTCGGGACTATCATTTTGACGCATTTAGCCAAATATACTTTCCCGACCACCGTCTCCACGACGTCCTGTGACCTGCCGCCACATGCGCTGACCAGCTGGTCGGTCTCTTTTCAGAGTTCGGATCGGGCGTCCCACGTGCATTTCGGCCATCGAATAGTAGGCTTTTCAGGAACAGCCAATGACGTACCGTCATGCGCTCACGCGGGTCTAAATGTGGCTTGTTTTCCAATAATCTAAAGTTATTCACCCCTTCACCGTTTGACACTTTTCGCGCACGCTTCGGTTGCTGCTCACTTTGGAGGACGTGTCCCTGCCTCAGGATCTGCCGAGCTTGCAGCGATTATAGCTTTTAGTTGGAAAATCGCTCTGGAGCAGTCGTGACTTCTTGTCCACTGCGACTGAGCAACTCTTTCGAACGAAATGCAGAGCCTCAAAGCATCCGACTCTTTCCTACCAATTTGTCGTGTGCGATTGAGATCTGTGGCCATGCTGTGATCCGGTGAACCACATTGTTGCTATTTTCATCTGTTCTTATCCCATACTATATAAGCGGAGGCCCATCTGCTCTTGCTCATCGTCGAAGCTCCGTCGACCCTTGCCCAATATGAAGTTCGGGAGAAACCTGCCGAGGAACCAGGTGCCGGAGTGGGCATCGCAGTACATCAACTACAAGGCCTTGAAAAAGCTCATCAAGAATGCACAAGAGGAGGCCCAGAAGACGAACCAGAAACCTGACCTTGCCGGTAGGATTGGGGTGCTATGCTCCATATCGTGTTCTCTTTAACAGAATCTAGGATTTTTCCACTCCCTTGACAGAAACCTCGAAGATGTCGACCATTTTTACACCAAAAAATACCAAGATCTGACACGAAGACTGAAGCTACTTGAAGATAGATACGGAGCAACAGAAGAAGCTGCGCATCAACTAGAGAAGGAAGAAAGAGAAGACCTGCTTGCTGCGCTGCTAGAACTGCGGGGACACCTCAGGAAGCTTCAATGGTATGGTGAAGTCAACAGAAGAGGTTTCATTAAGATCACAAAGAAGCTTGACAAAAAGATCGAGGGCTCCCATGCCCAGAAGAAATACCTCACACTGAAAGTTGACCCTTGCATGTTTGCAACCAATACAGAGCTTTTCAAAGCTTTAGAAAAGGTCAATGCTTGGATCTCGCTCCTCAGCGCTGCAGCTGAAGCCGAGGAAGCAGCTCCTCAGACACTGGCCCCACACAAGCTACGTCGCTCGTCCTCAACACAAGCCCTCCGAATACCAGACGCAAACTGGGCTCAGCTAGAACGATGTATTCGCGAAGACCATGCTGCTGGAGCCGATGAGATATTGGCCCAGACAAAAGAGCATTTTGCAGATATTTCCGAGCGCCAGTTCCAGCAGTTCCTGTTGGGTCTTCTGCAAAGAGCTATCACTTTCAGAAGTCGGAAATGCGTTACTTTATTGCTAGCTCAGACCGTCTACCTCGAGGACGCCGACGATATCAACAAGAGGAATTGCTTACACCGCTTGGTGCTGTCTATTGGTCGAGCACATGCCAATGTGGATCAGACGCCAAGCGCGAAAGTGATTGATGCTGAAGCCGAGCTGTATAGCTTCATCACTCCGGCGGCGGCTCCTTCGAATGTGCTCAGGAAGACCATGCTGAAAGATGATCAGCGGCCGACAACCTTGTCTAGGGCGGACGAACCCATCGAATTCCTGCAATTTGTCCTTGACAGCCTCAGTGAAGAACAGCGATCAGCCCTTGGTTCCCGAGATATTGCAGGTCGCACACCGCTTCACTTCGCCGCAGAGTATGGCATTCGTGTCATGGTAGAAGTCATTGTCGAGCACCTACAAGCTTGGGGCTTGTTCAATGTTAAGGACGATATCGATGGACCTTTCTGGCAGGACAACGAAGGCTGGGCACCTTTGCATCTCGCGGTCATCGGAGGTCATCCTCGCACGACGCAAGCGCTGCTCGATGCCGAGGCTGCTTCCATTCCCCAGTCAGATGTACCTCAAATCAGGAGAAGCTCGCCGAAGTCTTCCGCCGTGCTTGCTATTGCGACCAAGTCTAACTTTATCGAAGTAGTTAGGACGCTGGTGATGGCAAGGGTCGACATCAACTTCCAAGATGAGCAGGGTGAGACTGCATTGCATGTGGCTGCTAGATTCGGCCACGCAGAATGTGCTCAAATCCTGCTCGAAGGTTCAGATATTCAGAAGCCGAACACTGAGCTTCGCGAGACCACGTACGGCTGGACCCCACTCCTTATTGCCTGCGTTGATGGCCACCTGCCCATCGTCGAGCTTCTGATCGAAGCAGGTGCTGACCTGAACAAGCTTGACTGGTCCGGTTGGTGCGGAAAGGAGCATGCTGCTCTACGTGGACATATTAGCCTAGCTACAAGACTCGCCGAGGTCACCCCTGGGCCGGAAGCTGCGCCCGAGCATGTGGCACGCAATGGCATCTCATCCTCTCCACCAGCAATATCAGCCTTGACGGAGCGCCGCTCGAATGGCATGAAAGAAGCAAAAGATGGCTCTGTCAAGGCCGCAGAGACTATCAAGCAATTCGGCCATCGGTATCTCAAAGACAAGTCGATGATTCTTGTGAGCCTCGGCACTATGGATATGCGAAAGCAGGGGCAGGCTGTGAATCTTGACCGCATTCCGATGACGAACGCCTCGTCCACCCAGCTCGACACTGCATTATCTGTCGTCATCTCCGCAAAGGGCGCGGAAGGAGAATCAGAGTTTATTGATCTCCCGGTCCAAGACAACCTCGCCACGGAGCCGATTGTTTTTCACGCAACAGACGTCTCGAAGGTCAAGATTCTCTTCGACCTTGTCCCAACTTATGCTGGCAATGACAAGAAGGTTGTCGGCCGTGGCGTCGCACTGCTTTCGAGCATCAAAGCTAGCCTTGGGGCAAACCGTATGCCGCTACAGGGAGACATAAACGTTCCCATCATAGCTGCAGAAGATCTAGAGGTCATTGGGTCTCTCACGTTCAATTTCCTGGTCATTACGCCTTTCGCGCACCCTAAAATGACCGTGTCGCAGGAGCATACCTACTGGAAGAAAGTTGCCTCAACAATGTTGATTGGTCACCGTGGCTTGGGGAAGAACTTTGGCGCTGGCAGGCGGTCTCTACAGCTAGGAGAGAACACTGTGCAATCTTTCATTGCTGCGGCAAACCTTGGTGCTTCCTATGTCGAATTCGACGTGCAGCTCACCAAAGATCATGTGCCAGTGATCTACCACGACTTTCTGGTCTCGGAGACTGGCATTGACGCACCAGTACATACTCTGACCCTCGAGCAGTTCTTGCACGTCAACGATTCCAGGACGCCTCGGCAGTCACGACCTCCTTCACCAAACAATGGCCAGGATGGAAACCTGCGCGATATCAAAACTGTGGTGCGTGATCTTCGAGGCAGATCCATGTCTGTTGGAGGTGGACAGGATGAGTTCATCGACATGGAGGACCGCATGAGACACACACGGGACTTCAAGAAGAAAGGCTTCAAGGGCAACAGCCGTGGCAATCATATCCAAGCTCCGTTTGCGACGCTAGAAGAGCTCTTCAAAAAGCTCCCACAGCATGTGGGCTTCAACATTGAGATGAAGTACCCCATGCTCAGCGAGAGCCAGGACGAAGAGATGGACTGGTACGCTGTCGAGCTGAACAGCTTCGTCGACACAGTCCTGACGAAAGTTTACGACCTTGGAGAAGGGCGAAACATCATTTTCTCGTCTTTCAATCCTGACATTTGCCTCCTACTCTCGTTTAAGCAGCCCAGCATTCCGGTGCTCTTCTTGACAGATGCCGGTACCAACCCAGTTGCTGATATCCGGGCTAGCAGTCTGCAAGAGGCCATTCGGTTCGCTGCGAGATGGAACCTACTTGGTATCGTGGCTGCGTGCGAGCCGTTTGTCATTGCGCCGCGTCTTGTTAAAGTAGTCAAGGAGTCTGGGCTTGTATGTGTCAGCTATGGTACACAGAACAATCAGAAGGAAAAAGTACGGCTCCAGGTACAGCAAGGTATTGATGCTGTCATTGTGGACAGCGTGCTCAACATCCGGACAGGGCTGAGTGAGGATGCTAATCGAGCGGAAATCTCGCTGAAGACTCAGGGACTAACGCCTGTGCAAGAGCCTGCGGATGCGAAAAAGGAGCTACCGCTGCTTATTCAACAAGGGAATGCGCTGGGTGTACCGGATGCGAACAAGGTGGGAAGTGTGGCGGGAAGTGTGGCGGGAAGTGTGGCGAGTAGTGTGGCAACGTTGAGCCTGAGTGGTGATGAGACGAGTGAGCCGTCTGTCCTTTCGGAGTCACCGCCTCTGAGTACAGCGGTCATGGCGAAAAAGGTGTACAAGGATTCAAATTTGAGACCTATCTAGAAGGTTGACACTGGTGTACGAAATGCGCCGCGGTAGGTATAGATTGGAACAAGAGTGCTCTTTTGGCGTCAGGCGAGAAACGGTAAGTATATTCGTGGTCGCAGGGAAGACAAGGGATACTGTCCCACATCAAAGAAATTTTTAGATGGCGATGCTACGGCGAGGAGCAAGCTTCAATAGCTTTGATACGACTCACGAACAATCTATAGATTCAAAGGCGTCAGTGACCGTCATACTGTTGCTGAACTAACCGTGCGTCTGTGATTGATAGAAAATCTACTTTATGAAGCTACGTCAAGTCGGTTTACGACGCTTAGAGGAATTATAGAAGTCACTAAAATAGAGGGAAATGAGATGCTTCAACATCAGTAGCATATACTATTTATACTACTCAGCTGCGAGAACTGATAGGTGAATTAGTAGTGGTAGTTCGGACAGCTGCAACAACATATACGTTCATTATGCCAAGACTCTAGCGCCGGGTATCTGGACCCTTTAGAACGACAATTGTTACCGACGCCGTTCCGTGCCAAGTCTTAACGCTTTATGAAAAGGACGCAGACAGCATTCAAGTCAGCTATTTAGTAGGCGCAATGCTCGACGATTTCTGCACCATTTTCAGAAATAGATCAGAAATCTGTCTTCCCTAATTCTTGCCTACAATAAGAATGCCAGGCAGTTAATTTGGATAGCCGCAGGTCCAAAAATGGAAAGCTCAACGATGCAAGTACCTCTCTGAATTAATCGATACACTCGACTACGAAACCAGCAAAATTAACCTTTGCCCAGTCGCCGTCATTGGTGAATTGTTCTTCACCAACCACAGTAACGCAATTGACATCCGAAAAGAGACTGACGGCACAGTCCGTAGGGTCACCAGTATGTCCACGGAGCGTCACACAAGCTGCCTGGCCGACGGCAACACAGGCACTTTGCCCTGTAGATCGATGTGTTAGGCTGGTAGAATGAACAATGTACGCAACTAGAGGGGAGATTGAGAGGAAAGTCAATTCAGTGGTGAAAATGAAGTCGGACTCACCTGGACCACTCTGCGCAGGTTGTCCCCGTCGAGCACCTATACAGCCTCGGGCGCCTTGACCAGTGTTTTGGCCACTTTACGCCTCAGAGATAGCAGAAGCTGAGAAGACACCAGGAACAAGAAGTGTAAGAGTAGGGATGAGCTTCATCGTCACTTAGGATGTCTCTCAGTCTACTTTATTTCGGTAGCTGGTCTGATTTTTAATGTTTGTCTGATCTGAGAGACCGAATATCTGAATGACAGGAAGACAAGTCTCAAGATGACAGCAGATCCGGCACTATATGGATTTCGGTAAGCTTCGCATGCAAAACCTTGAACGAAAAGGCATGGGCATTGATCATAACCACGCCTTCACGGCAAACATGAATGCTACACACGTCACCGTCACTCTTACCAGCATACCAGCATACCAGCATAGTTGAACTATGGCTGTCGTAATGGTCATCCTGCATACATGATTGACATTCCACTGGCTTATCGCTGAAACATGTATGCCGCCCCAGCTGATCAGCAGAAGCTCCTTACGACACACGGTGTTTCGTCTGACTTCAGAAGAAATTCGGGGTCAAATTCATACCCGCTTCTTCCTTCTTTTCCTACCTCGAGAGTAGAGCATCAGCTGAGCAGCTACCCCAGGACAGCCTACTTATGACACTGAGGTGCGTCACCAGTATCTCGGACGATCCAGTTGCTCGGACATGCTGTTTTCGTGGACACCTAGCTATTCACTATGGAACAACCTCCATGTTACCGCAAGCTCAAACTGAACATGTTACAATTTGGAGGAGGAACAAAATCCAGCAGTCCGCAGCCCCAACCACGAAGTCCAAGCGCTCAATCTCAGCGAACCCCGTCGATCAAGCTCAAATTCGGCAAGGCGAAACCTACGTCGGCAACAAACAACACTTCAACACCTGACGCGGATGTCGCAACCCCAGGCGGTTCGCTGAAGAAGCGAAAACGACCGACACCCAGCGCTTCACCAGACCCAACGCCAGAAGCGAAACCGAAGCGTACTCAATTATCGCGATTCATGACGGAAAAAGCTCCGTCGATGCAGAAGAATGCGGCAATGACGCCTGGCATCAAACTAAACTGAAGGGCAAAATCCCGAAAAGGCCTCACGGCGTGGGCTATGATTCTGAGTTAGAAGACCGAGAGATAGACCCAGTTATCCTTGAAGCCTTCATTCTAAGGACGCTACCTGGTGATGATTGTGACTATATCCGTGACGCCATACTAAAGGGTTCACTTGGTGTTTCCATCCTCCAGAAAGGCGCAGACGTGCGCATGCGGCCATTAGACGTATATGGTAGAAGAGGCATACTATATCTGCGCGGGAGACAGTCCGCATTCACAATCGTTGATCTTCCAACCATAACAGAAGGCATGAAGATATGGGACAAGAAGAACTTCGTTAAATCTGTTGATATCTCCCAGATGTGTCTAGTGCTAGGCTTAGTCAAAGAACGACGAAGAGGCAAGGACGTTTCCACTCCCGCCACATGTTGATTCAAAGATCTATCAGTATTCTCATGGCCTCACAGCACCAATGCGTGACGTGCGTAACGCTGTTTCGAACGTACAGCTCGAGCACGCGTGGATGATGTTGAAGCGGTGGAGCGAAAGGTCAGCTCCCTCCTCGAAGCAGACAGTAAAGCCTCAGACGTTCGCTATGAAGTCCTCGATCACGATCCGAGGGCCGACGATGAGCATAGCGCAGAGGGATATGACAGAGACGAAGACGCAGCAGGCGAAGACGAGGAGGGGCACTTCCCACAAGAGGACGATGCGGCACTAGGAAACTTCACAGGTACGCCAGATCATCAGTATACCGCTGAAGAACTATCCGCATTGGAAGCCATGTTTGAGCAGCATCTCGAAGCTCTAGCTGCGGAATCTGGTCCATCTGAAATGCCTTCAGATATATCCGCCGCTTCCGCAGCGGAGATGGGCGACTACAACGATGGAAGCGCTGATAATGATCACGATGATGATGCCTCGGGTACAGATCAGGAAACTGGCGACAAGAAACAGGAGATGAAGGTGAGGATTAGATTGGCAGAGGATAAGATTGCGAGACAGAGAGCGATCACAAGTCGAAAACAATCGAATCTTGAGGAGAAAGATTGCGAAAAAGATTCAGGACCTGGAAAGGGACTCGGAAATGTTTAGTCGCTTTCTTCGTTGATGTGTCTGATGACAAGGCTACCAGCTACTGCGCACCATGCGAAGAAGCACGTTGCTTACTGATTCGAACCCTAAGCGGTCTCTTTCCATTGGTTTCTCAACAATAGCACTCAGTGATGAAGATGAACGCACCTTTCCTGCTTGGGAGCCTTATGGTACATTTCGCGCCTTCCTTGCAACTAACCCACGTACCTTGAACAAAAGAATGACGAAGCCCACTGTAATGTGGTTTGGTTATCATGCATGACACCACTAAAGACACCACTAAAGACAGTATGGCCGTAATTATGTTAAACAATCTGGCTTTCTTGGCGGAGGTGGTCAAAGCGCGCTGTAGGTAATAGTAGCGGGAAGGCTACTTCAGTAAGCGACCGTAAGTGGGGACTGTACAATCGTGTAACAGGAAGGCAAGCAACTATAGACGTCGTTATCTCTCAAAGGGGCAACACGGAAACCCGGCTTGGGGGGCACGTGGCCTTAGCGCCGGCGGCGCCCGTTAGAGTAACGTGCTCCTTCAGAAATGCGGTCGTGAGAGAAGCCTGAGCTCAGGCAAGCTCAACATAATCTTCCCTACAGGCACCGCTTCACAATTTATGGAAAATAAAAATTGTTCTAAATCCGTTGCAAAGGCTAGTAGCCCAGACTATGAGGCATTGAAATTTCAAGAGTTGCTCATCTATGGTGGCGATGAATTATATTATATCAGTATCTCGCTCAACCCATGCGTCAATTGTTTCGCACGCTGCTTCATCCAACCCCCCGACCTTGGTCTACTACTTCTAAGGCTGCTTCAGACCCCTTGCCTGTTTGGAGAGCGAGAGAGCAGGCAATTGTGGCCAGTCACAAGAGTGCGAGACAACGTACTGCTGATCCTGCCCAAGCTCACATGGTCATGGACAAAAATGTGTGTCCTGTCTCGAGTAACTGAGTGCCGAGCCTTTGTTCACCCCGCAGTGTGGTCACAAATACTGCAAGGCGTGTGTGCGTCAGATGTTCGGACCGCACGTGTTGTGCTGATCCCAAATGTTCCGCTTTTGTTGCGCCCTGGGAAGTTGAAGCGCGACAGGCCAAGGAACAGGATATCCGCATGGAGCTCACGGTTGCTCCAGGCCTAGGGTGAGGCCGCATTGGTTTAACCCCGGCTCGCCTGCGGAGGTTTCAGCCTCACCCGTCACTCACGTGGGTGGATGCCTTCGGCATGGACGTCGCACCAATTTTAGCGCCAAAACCCGACCCCTGCTCGCTGGAAGCCGGATATGTGAAAGCGAGCTGGCCGATGAGGCTAGAGAAAATGGAGTCCCGTTGGACTAGCGACAATTTTAGGACGATTTAGTACTAGTGCATATCTTCTAGGTTTAGTCCTAGGCACGAGAGAAACGGTTAATTTTAACGTCATCAAGCATTACAGAAGCTATTATTTTATAATTTTCCACGCGACGCTCCTAGGCTAGCTCCTTACAGCGGCGAGTTCTGGACGGGAATATTGCTTCTATGATTCTACATGTGACGCAAGCCTCTACTTCGGTTGCCGCCGGTAAATCACCGTCACTTCAAACGCACATTCCACCGATCATGCAGTACCATACGTAGTCAACTCCGGCGTCCCTTCAGCTCTTGGGAAACTAAACTTCGTCTCGACGTAAACCTTTTGAAGACCCTTCTCACGCGAATCGAATCGTCGATACACTTCCTCCAATTCCTCCAGCTTGACACGATGGCTGAGCATCTGATATACGTCGAGCTTGCCTTCTTGGATCTTCTGGAGCAGATCTTCCCAGTACAAGTGTACAGGTGCTTGGCCATTACCGATGAGTCGAATACCACGCTCCATCAAAGAACCAATGTTGAAGTGGTTCGTGTAGCCGACGTAGACACCAGTGATACCACAGCGGCCGAAGTTCTTCACACTCATAATCATCTCGTTGACGATTTCTGATGTGTCTGTCTCAGCACCGGAGAGTATTTCGAAGTAATGTGCCCAACCTTTAGCATATTCGCCTGCCACACATTCGATTGCTACGTCAGGACCTCCGTGTTCCATCTCTTTTAGCACGGAGACGATGCTCTTGCCCTTAGGAAGGTCCGTGAAGTTGATCGTCTCAACTTTGGGAAGTTTGGATTTAACGAAGTCCAGTCGCCATGAGGCGGCGCCACCGTCGATGATGATAACTCGTTTCGCGCCTTGCATGAATGACATGGCTGCAGCCATGTGACCTATAGGGCCTACACCCCAGATGGCGACGACATCGCCTTCTTTGACGCCCGTATCGACTACGGCGTTCCAGGATGTACTCAACACGTCGGAGAGGTAGAGACCCTTCTCATCTGGGACGTCGTCTGGTAGCTTCAGAAGGTTGACATCGCCGTACGCGACGCGGACATACTCCGCCTGTCCACCGGCATAACCGCCCGTAAAGTGCGAATAGCCAAGAAAACCTGCCGTGCGACCACCATACATGATGTTTTCGATCTTGTTGTCATTCGTCCTCTCGCATTGACTGCTCAATTTGCGCTTGCAGTACATACAGCTACCGCAGGCGATCTGGAAACTGCATACGACACGGTCGCCTGGCTTAACTTTGCTGATTTTCGGGCCCACGCTGTCGACGACACCACAGAATTCGTGGCCAAGAATGTCGCCCTTTTCTAGTTCGATGATGGCACCGTGGTATAGATGTAGATCCGAGCCGCAGACGGTTGAGCCTGTGACTTTCACGATAACGTCGGTGTCCTCGATCTTCGCAGGCTTAAAAGTCTCTACCACCTTGACGTTGTACTTACCATTCCAGACCAGTGCCTTCATCTTCTCACCCGATGGGTCGGCGTACTTCTCGACATCTTTAGCGGGGTTGCTGACGTCCTGTGCAGTGGTTGCGTCACCTGTATGGCCAATCATTTTTTCGACAAATCCTGCTGCTTGTGAGACTGCCATTGTAAGCGTCGAGAGTAGGACTTCTGTAAGATTAGAGTCACGGAAAAGAGTTGAGCTCACTCAACTGAAAAGTTCACGAGGATAGTGTATTTACCTTATATAACAGTCTTACCTTACTCTCGTGTTCTCGTGCAGAACACTATATCTCCAACTGCCGGACATGGTACGCGGGGTGATGTCTCCATCACGACATGTCATTGTGATGCGCTGGCACCTAGCCGACCACTGGTGCGCGAGCCTCGTGTTAGGTGAGGTAATCCTTCGCCGGATGGTGCTCCGGCGTGCTGACGTCGCCAGTGTAAATTAAATCTTGCTCGTATTCGAAAAGTGTCCCTACAGGCATCGTGGTTAAATGGTGTCTAAGAGACCTAGTCGTGGGAAGTTCCCAAGAGAAAGCAACCAAGGTCGGCACGTCTTCATTGGATAGCTAGAGTGGATACAGAGGTACTAGGTCATTAAGTCTAGGGTGAGACTAATGGACACCTTGTGGAACTTTCGGGAAGTACTCTGGATGTACAGAACAGTATTAGCGTGGCTGTACAGAAGCAGTTTGGCTCAGGATATTGCTTCCGCTATGGCCTTTGTCGTCACTGGTCAATGTATCGATGATGGGTCCTCTAAAGCATCTACCCTTGTTTGACCCATAAGACCGTGTCATTCCTGTACGCCCACTAAGCCGTTCCTGTTCATCAGAACAATTCTGAGGACATCAGAATTGTCCTGAGGTTGAAAGTCGATACGCGTACAGGAATAGAATAGCTCGTACAGGAACAGAACCGCAACTACCGGTTCTCTACATCCAAGGTACCTCAGGAAGTTTTCACAAGGTGTCTAATGAGAAGGATCGTCGTCGGTAGAAGGTAAGTGGTTCGGGGGAATAGACTCGGATATTGAAGCCGGATGGATCGGCTAGGGCTTGGACTAGTATGAAGATCAAGGCGCTAAGTTACCAGCGTGGCAATAGGTGTCCGGAATACTATTGCCGGCGCTTCAAGGAAGCTTTACAGCCAGAGCGAATAAGATACACCTATTCTCAGCTTACGAATTATGTCACAAAGAATCAACGTCGCTTACGATATTCTCCTGGCTCCTGGATGGCGCTAGATTGGTGTGGCGCTGACATTATTTGCCGATCGAAATCAAACTCTATAAAAATACTCTACTCCAAACTCTTCGAAAGAGCTTTTGACGGAACATTCTGACTGTAACTCTATATTTTACCCAAACCCATCGTGGTGCTACATCAGTCATGGCCACATCCGAAAAGAAGATCGCGTTGCCAGCACATAAGCCACCGTTCCCACGCACTTCTTCCTTGATTGCTCGTAAGGACCTAGTCCTCCCAGCAGGCTTCAACGATCTATCTCCCCTGGCAAGGGAACTGCAGCCACTGAGAATCGAGGATAGAAATGAGGTGCACAGATTTCTCTCTGTTTTTCTCGATCTTTCTCGATTCAATAGCATACGCAAGATGCTGTGGCTGATTGCCGTCCCTGGAGCTCCGCGCTCCTTGTACTACCAGAAGTTCCTACGCCGTGAAATTGTAATTGCAGAAGAACTAGATCTTCATCTGGTTTGGGCGAAGTCGAGAATTTTTATCAAACCGCTACCAGACTTTCTGCTCAGCTACGATTTTTGGGAGGAACATATATCCCGCGAACCTCAGCTACACCGAGCAGCGTGTGGGCTTCTGTACTCTTATTGTGGCCTCATTCGCTTTGGTCATGATTTGCAAGTGGCACAAGAATATCATCTGGTCAATACGAATTTGGATTACCGAGCTTGGACGGAGTTTAGTCGTACGATATTATCAATTCTCGACCCTAATGACTTCAATACCATGGAGAAACGATTCCGGTATGGCGAGTTACGTTTGAATCGGCTCGACACCATCTACCGATATTCGCCTCAGCAATTTTCCGTATCCAGCATGCTTCAAGGCTTTCCCCATGCTCTGACCGAAAGCTATGTGCCCTACATGGACCGGTACAACAACGCGGTGTCAGCGTTTGGTGTCATCGTTATTATTCTCTCGGCTTTCAATCTATCACTGTCGGCACATCCTAATAGTCCAAATCGAAGTCTTCAACAAGCGGCATACGGATTCGCGATATTCGCCATGATTTTATGCGGCTTGTTGACTTGGCTGTTCATTGTGTTGCCCTTGATCTCCTTCCTTATGACAATCTATGGCTCTATGCTCACCCGAAAACGACTTTCCAAAAGACGGGAGGTCGACGAATAACCATGCTCAGCTTAGTTGATCATGACTTACGAAGCAGCCTAAATGGTCCCGGATCCAGGAGACTAGCAAATTTGAGTACAATTCTGAGTTCCATAAGGTTACTATACAACCTTATCGCGGCCAAGGCCGCAGGCAGAAGAGGAAACTATGACCAGGTGCGGCCGGCGGGGGCTCGGGGGTCCAGGACCGAGGGAGGGCGGAGTCACGTGATGTGGATCTGGGTGGATCTGTCTGGCTCTGACAGATCGCTCTGATTCAGCACAGAGCCGCCAAGAGCAGGCGGGCTATATAGAGATGCTCCTTGCCCTAACAGTAGATAAGACCTTCGTGGTCAACTTAAGTCCTTAGTCGAACCCCATAGGTTCCCAATGAGTTGCGACATCCACACTATAGACTACCGCTACCTACCGGTTGGCTTAGGGATTGGAACGTTCGCCATCGTGCTTCTTACTAACTCACACGGGCATAGCCATACGACTCGACTCATGTGTCCGCTTTTCTCGAGGATGCACCGCGATTCGTGTTCGCAATCGCAAGGCAGAGCATGAAGCTTTCCGTTATCAGGCAAGCGTGCCTCGGCCAGCCGGATATTTCAAAGTTATTGCCTTGACGGATATTGCTTCCGCAAATCAAACAAGACTAGATACGTGCTTAAGTGCTATGACCTAGGTACCTGACGGTCCTGTGATCTTGCTCTCATTTTTTCGCCATAGAAAGAGCGTAACGAGCTGAAGGAAAACATTGTGCAAAATAAGTTGAGTCAGTGGTCAGCTTGAGAGATCCTCCAAAGCAACAATGCCTCGAGGAGCCGAATACGCGAATGAGCCACCAAGATCCGACAACGCGATTGAGCAAGGTCAAGATGCAGCCCACGGTGTAGGGAAGGTAGGACCACCTTGCTCCCCTTCTTCATCTCCCTGCCACTTTGATGGGTACTTAATTAAAGCCTAAACACACAGACAACGGATCAAGCACCAATTTCGGGCCCAAACAAAACAGCTCCTCTACCAGAAGGTCTCGAGGAAGTGAATGACCGAACCGCGAGCGGCGGCGGAAGCTCCGGGCCTAGACAATACGGCTCCGGCAAGGGCGGTCACGAGCCAAGAGAGATGGGCGAGTACAAAGGCTTGGGAATGCTCCCAGGTAAGCCACAAGTCTGAACAGTTGGGGATCCGTTGTGTATTAGATTCGGGGATATCACAGCCGATTGGACGCATAACAAAGGCCTCAAACTCGAAAGGCGCAACTAGACCTGGGGGAAGCGGTGTGTCAAAATGATATTCGTTCCGCCAGAAATCTTGCTCCGGAAAGGGCGAAATCCCCCTTTCCTGTCTGTTCACTCTTCTATGTTTCCCTGATCACCCATCGTCTCCTCCTCGCTTCATCATCCCGCCGCATAGCTAATTTCTCGGATCAAGCCTTGCTGCAGCGCTTACGCACAAAGACCATGAAACGGACGCAGCCAATGTGAAGCTGATGCCCTACTCATTGATTCTATAGCCACACTCCTGGCAGGCCACATCGTTGTGTCTGCAGGATGACGTGGGTGGTGGTAAGTCGACGGTAAAGTCGAAGACCTCACACTCTCACACTCTCATACTTGACCACTCTCACGCTCTCACACTCTCACACCTGTTGCGACGCATGAGCGTACCGAACACGGTGTCGCTGGTCGACAGTATTTTCCCAAGTCTGGGCTTTTTGGCGGGATTCGGATGAACTGAATGGCAATCTCTACCCCGCTTGATACCTGCAACAGACATGGCTGAATTGATTGCACCATCCGTGTCAAGTGGTTCAACCTCCTGCGATCCAAAGGTAGGCCAATACCATGTGCATAAAGGGAACCACGTTTTTGTTACCGATATGGCCAGCAACATCCGATATAGTCTGGAGGACCATTGGTCCAACATATGCAGAAATCTCATCACTTGACGAGAAGGTATCTTCTGACGTGGGCTTTGGTTGTGCCACCCAGCGATCGGCGATGAATCCTTTCCAAAACTCGAATCTGGTAGGGTCGAGGATTGCAGAGTCTTGGACGACAAAGTCCTTCGGAAGCTTGTCAAGTTCCTTGTTGTGCCTTTCGCAGTGAATTCTTTTCATCTGCTGTTGATGTTCGAAGATAATGGACCACAAGGTATTGTCCGTATCACCAAAGTCCATCAACATGGCGAACAAGGATCCCGCGTATTCCGGCCCCAGAACTTTAAATCCAGATCCAGATCTACCCAGGTGTCCCTCTACGTGGGATGCGAATTGTTCTCGATATTTTTCGTACTCAGGTATAGGTCGACATATGAAAGCGGTCGAGTGTGCGTAGCGCATGTCGCGTAAACAACGCGTGGTGAGCCTATACTGACATTACCAACTTTTAGTGGTTGTCGTATACACCAAGGAATTGACACCGCACCAGTACTGTCATTTCCCCGCCTCCTGAATGTCAGCCGCCTGCTAATCGATCGCAGGACATGGACCGCCTTTTTCAGTGGTATAAGTCGACCGACGGGTATTGCCACTATAAGATGCCGCCGAACACCAATCGAGATACAGGCCATGAGTCCATAAGACTATTAGACTGTTGCAGCCGCCCCTCCTCCAGGCAATGGCCAGCGGCAACGTTCGGCCTCTCGTGACGTTAGGCAACCTCATCGTGCCCGATCTTCCAAGCAAGAAGCCAACAGAGCGCAGATTCACAACACAACTTATTGGAACATCATCATGAACTGAGGGGCAGAGGAGGTGGATACGGAGCCAGTGGCTGAAGTGAGACCAAGTCAGACGATTCCCGACAATGGTAAGATCGATTCTACTCATGCCGCCGCATCCACTGAGCACATCAAGTCTACCGAGCCCATCGAGCCTTGTGATCCGAGAGAAGCAGAGGAAGCAGAGGAAGCAGAGGAAGCATTGATGAAATCAGCTATGGCCTGTATGAGGTATGACGCTGAGCTTGCGGTTCTCCCTGCCGCTCGTGATGGCTTATTATACTCCTGGATAGATACTTGTTGTACCGACAAGGCAGACAATGCCGAACTTTCAGAAGCCATCAACTCTATGTTTAAATGGTACCAAAACGCGACAAAGTGCTACGTGTACTTGCGCGACGTATCAACAAACAGCAGCGACAGTCATACGTCAGCCGGATATAAGTGGGAATCAGTGTTTCAGGAAACCGAATGGTTCACCCGAGGTTGGACGCTCCAAGAGCTTATTGCTCCCACGGGAGTTGAATTCTTCTCTGTGGAGGGCGAGCGGCCAGGCGACAAGAAATCACTCGAGCGACAGATTCATCAGATTACCGGGATTGCTATCGAAGCTCTCCAAGGAAAGTCTCTATATCAGTTCGATGTAGAGGAGCGATCCTCATGGACAGCAGGACAGTAGACAACTGTCGAAGAAGACGCTGCATACTGCCTCCTATTTTTGACATCCATATGCCCCTGATCTACGGCGAAGGACGGCAAAAAGCGTTGGCTCGGCTTCGGAAAGAAATTTAAATATCGTCCAACCACGTACCATTCATCGCAACTGATGGAGCATATTCGGGTTTCACGACCACAAAGACCTGATGGAATACCTTTCATTGCGTCTAGCCGTGTGCCAAGCACTACGCAAGCACGTTTTTTATCGCCAGAGCAAGAACGGTCGTGAAGGTGCGGAGGTTTGAGGCCTACACAACCACATTTCGCATTGTCCTGACCACTCCGCTGAACCGAGTTTATGGAGATCCTTTCACCAGCGGTGATTCTGGGAATAGAGGTGAACGTGCTTCCGACTTCCGAAACTGTTTGCGAACGATCGGCACGGATTTGACGGCTCACAGGTAGGTCGGCTGGCGATGTCGGCATCTGATCTACCACAGGAGGCGTGATGGTGGCCGGCAGCAGCTGTATCTGAAGAGCAACGCTTTCCATCGCATTAACTTTGATGCTCATTAGGATGGATGGCGTTAATCCTGCGGCTAGAGCCCTATGATTCCCTGTTCACTAGCTGAAGAAAACCATCACTGGGCTCTGAGTTTGGTGGCAAGCCACCGTCGGGACCTGGCCTTGTGACCAGCTGGAACAGCGCTATAGACATGTTCTTGACTTGAGAAAAGGCGGCCAAGGAGGCTAGCTATACCTTTGTATTACCATAGATATGTCTCTGATCTAGTAATACGATTAGATTCTGTGGGTTGACGACGCTCAACAGCATGTCCCGGAGGTGGTGGCTGCTGTGGGGCCGGTTAACTAATTGGATCCATGTCAAGGTCTCGCGTTGGATCATATGTCTCACCAGTCGCCGTCTCTCTTCCGTCTCAATGATGCCGATGTCTTTAGGCCAGTTCGATTCATCATGTAAACCATCCATAGCCACGAAAGTGTGGTATTTCCCAGAAATAGCTGCATTTCAAATTTTGCCATATTGAATAGCTGTGAGGGCAAGCAAAGCAAAGCAAAGCATCGCAGAGTATTGAGAGTGTGGGCTTGTCTGGAGTCTTCGTAGCCGGCACTCTAAAGGACTGTAGCGTCATAGAACGTTTCCGAAGGCGTTTCGGTTAATTCTTGAACGCCTTGTACAGCAAAACTTTTCGTAATGCAGCTTGCCCTAATTTGGTCACTTCTATATAGAAGGATTGAAATCGCTTGATCTCGGACTCGAGCGGATACGAGAGCGCAGACCGCCATGGTAACCGGAAATAAGTCTTTGTCTGTAGTATGTTGCCTCTCGATATCTGCAAAAAGGCTTGTCAGCGCTGTGCAAGAAAGTCATCAGATAGTACCACCAATCGTTAGCAAGAACGCCACAACCCAGTGAGACCTACTTTTCGAATATATGTCGACTGGTGAAAGAGCAGGAAGATTGGATATACTATCCCAAAGTATACCTTGACGATACTCATCAGCACAGCTTGACTGAGAATCGTCGGAGCCCTCCATGGCTGAGATGATGAGGTAAGATGCGCCAGGAGCTGTCAGTAATTGAGAGCAATTGTTCAGGCAATAAGCCATCCTCGTTGGGAGGTTTCGGCACATCTCGAACACCCAACAGAGGAGGCATTGCCACTAATTTCTGTCGAACGTACCGTTCGCGGACTCGAAATTTCGAGGGGCCGGGGCAGGCAAACCTGCTCTAGCTCCTGACTTGGGCTTCACGCCCGGTCTCGTTGCTGCTCGTTCGTAAGTACATGGCTGATCGAACTCGATGCACTTTTGACACTGCGAGCCACCAGCATTGATGCATCGGATGCTGCGTTTGTGGCAGTAATGGCACGCTCGCGTGATCCGTCTTGACTTGATCGTCCGTCGTTCGGAGCAGGCATGATATTCCCCTCAACGCAGATCTGTGGGTCTCCCTTGATATCACAAACTGTAAGATAAGCGAGTATTACACTACGCTAAAATAGAGACAAGTGTGAATGGAAGGTAGTATGCAGCACTGGGGACAGAAATTGACTTTGACTTAGTTTGCAGCTCGAAGAAATGACGATTACTAGGGCAAGTAGGCCGTTACCACGGCTACATTTAAGGCACGTGATTGAAGCTGCACGACCTCCAGCGATCGTTCCGTGGCCCCTCAAATTTCTCTCCTATTATTACCTAATTCCTCGACATGTGTACCTACGACTTCTTTACTTCATGTGGCAAAACAGGTGGCTGAATGAACGATCTGATTGGATAAAACTACAAGAACGGAACGCTTTGCGGGAGCTGAGTCAACACATTCAAGGTCATTTTCGCACGACAAAGGCGTGCCTCTCTTCTCCATCTCCTTATCCAAAATGAATCTGTTCACCACTTGTTGTCAAAGACGTTGCCCTTCACGTAATTCACCAACTCCGTTACCGGTTCCAGATGATCCCTGCCTGCGCCAAAATTCATTCCATGCCTCATAACCTTGCGATAGTTCTCACCTGGACTGACCTTTCCAAGCACATACTGTCTCTGCGTCTCGACTCTGATCGGTACCGGAATGCTCCGTCCCACGATTGCCTCCATTCCTTGCCATGCGAAGGTGATGGCCTCCTTTGCGTCCGCCGGGATGCCAGCTTCGTCAAGCATCACGATTCGGGTTTCGGGGAAAGCTTCTTGCATATAACGCGTGATGTTTGGATTTTTTGCTCCGCCGCCACACATGAAGATTTCGGCAAGAGGACCGTACCCCTGTGGCATATATCTGTGGTAATGGTTGACGATAGCTTGGGCGGTGATGCGAGTTACCGTCGCGACAATGTCGTTTGGTGACAATCCCTTGGCCTTGCCTTTTTCGATAAGTTTGTGAGCAATAGTGTCCCTAAACACCTCACGTCCTGTCGTCTTCGGTGGTTCGAGGCTGAAGTACGGGAAATTTTGCAGGAACTCGTCTACCATCTCCTGATCCACTGTTCCTGCAGCACCCATCTCACCGTTCTTGTCATACTCGCGCTCTCCGTTGGTAAAGTATCGCACTGCTGCATCAATAAAGACATTACCCGGGCCGGTATCAAAATCGAAAAACTCTGGATTCAATTTACCGTCCTTATCCGGAGGAATAAAGCAGACATTTGCTATGCCGCCGATGTTCTGACATGCTCTGAGTTTAGTAGGGTGGTGAAGGACTAATGAGTCGAAAAATGCGATCAAGGGAGCGCCCTGTCGACCGGCTGCTTGGTCCGAAACCCGGAAATCGACGACAGATGTGATTCCTGTTCTCGACGCGAGGAATGACCCTTCAGCCATCGTTAAGGCCGACTTGGTGTGACCAGGCTCTGGCATGCTAAGCAACCAGATTGTCTGGCCGTGCGATCCCAAAGCATCGATCTTCTCAAGAGGGACGCCTTGCTTTTGAGAGAACTCTTTAACAGCTGCAGCGAAGGTCTCACCCAGCAGGACATTAATCTCGGAGAGTTCTTCGGGAGTGGTTCTGTTGTGCAAGATCATTTCCATTACGCGCTTTTTGATCTTGGGCTCCAGCGGCACTTCATCATATGCAAGAAGCTCGAAATGCATTGGCGACTCAGGCGACTCTTGTCTGAACCGGCATAATGCGCAATCAATACCATCCATTGACGTCCCGGAATTCAGCCCAAGCACCGTCAAATCCAATCCTGTTTCATGATGGCCATTGCTGAGGCCATTGCTGAGGCCATTGCTGAGACCGTTCGTGAGGCCGTAAGATAGCCCGGTTCCTAGAGAGGGTGACATGGCGACTTTGTTTTTGTGAATGACATCGACATCCAAAAATCAAAGGAATGTATATATTGGAAATACAAATAATTAAATCCAAGACTCGCATCGAAAGTCCGATCAGAAAAGGATATGACTGTCGTATCCTTGCGAACGGAGAAAAGGGGCCGAGACCTATCGGATGGTGATGGTGCGTGGGTCTCGTGCGCCTGAGTAAGATTCGGCTAAAAGGTTGAACGGTTTTTCCACCAGGATTATCGCTTGACCGATCCGTCTCCTGGCTCCCACTCCCCCAGCTTTTCTGCCCTGACGCTATCGGATATCATTTTTCTGCCATCCGAGCAAGTGAGCCGGTTGCTCAGGCCTTCTAGAGATGTCATCGTCCTTGGAAGTCCGTCGTTGGTCGGAGATATGGAAGTTGAATACGATGTGTGAACGCACGAAGCGTCCAACCCGACTTCTGGAGTGTGTTTCCCTCGGATCGGACATGCCGCCTATCACGAGTCCTCCCAGGACTAGAAAGTGTGAAAGGGTACGGCAAATTCCCTGACATGCGCACATCGATTCATTGCCACAACTCCACGCAACTTACTCTGTGAAAACGGCTCTCTGACGCAATGCTGGAAATGCGAAATTCGAATGGGATGAAGACCGAAATGGTGTTGTGCCCAATGCAGGCTTTGTGGAGATGAGCGTGTCCTGCTCAGAAAAATCAAGCAGTCCTTCACTGTCATCGTCTGATGAGCACTGAAACCGCCAGGCCGTGCTAGTGAGAGAACGACTTTTGAGCGGACACACAATTTCCACACAATGGACAAGGTATGTAAAGGAAGAACTCACCGGGATCATGAATTAATTTGATGTTAGTTCAACTTGAAAGATCAGACAGCGGTGATATCAGGGGCAGCTCGAGGCCTTGGTCTCGCGTTCGCAGAAGCCCTCGCATCAGCAGGATGCAATATCGCCGTGTTGGACATCCTTCCCGAACCATCTCCGACATTATATGAATTGCAGTCACAACACAATATCAAAGTCAAGTACTACACCGTTGATATCACTGTCCGCGATCAGGTTATCAATACGGTCTCGCAGATCGTCCAAGACTTCGGCAAAATTGACATCAACGTCAACGCCGCCGGCATCGTGACCGACGAACCCTTCTTGACAACCTCTGACAAGAATCTCCAGCGGACCTTCGCGGTCAACGTCAATGGATCCTTCCTCGTAGCGCAAGGCTGCGCAAACGCCATGGTCGAACGGTACAAATCGCAGCACGGTGACACACCTGCAAAGGACGCCACAAGCGGAAGTATCGTCTTCATCGCCAGTATCGCCACCTACATCGCTAGCACCGCGCAGCAGATCTCATGCTACACAGCGTCTAAAGCTGCCATCAAGGGACTCGTGAAGCCGGTGGCAATGGAGCTGTCCCGTTACGGAATCCGAGTCAACAGTCTCAGCCCCGGCTACACAATGACGGACATGATGAGGGGCTTGCAGTCCGAGCAACCGGATCTGGTCAAGCAGTTTGAGAAGGAGACCTTGTTTGGGAGGATTGGGTTGCCGGAAGAGATGAAAGGCGCGATGTTGTGGTTATGCTCTTCCAAAGCCAGTGGTTGGTATACGGGTCAGGATTTGCTGCTTGATGGTGGTGCGACTTCGTGGAAACATCCTGCAGTTTTGGAATGAATAGTAGGAGGCATTTCCCGATCTTGAACTGGCGAATAGTCACTCAGAAAAGCTATATCTTGAAGGCGTATGAATTCGTGCTGAGGTGCAAGAAAATGATTGGAACTATGATGGCGTGTAGAAAATCTAACTACTTTGTGTGCTGAACGGACTGAAGCTGCTACAGCCATCGCACGGAATCGCCGACCGCTTGGAACTCATAGACTTGTGGAACATGAAGTCACATCTGTGCCTCGTGCAGGCCATTTTGAGGCTTTACATCAGGTGTCAAGTCCAGCGTACACTATCTGCTTATGAACAAATTATCTCCCCTTCAACGGCACAACTCTGCCCTTCTGCACATGTGAATACATTTTCCTTCAAATACTCCCCCGCGTCTAAAATGGTGACTTCTCAATCGAAGACTCAACATGATCCTTCTCAGCGTCGATCTTGACACGACCATCTTCAACGGCGCTAAGTGAAACCCGTCTTGGATCCAGATTGTCCTCGCCATTGACTTCGTCAAGAAGCTTCCTGGCAGCGACCGCAATGTTACCACCAGCCTCGGCAACACGGCGTTCGTACTCGGCCATGTTCTTGCTGACCAGCAGGGAGTCGCTGGCAAAGAGGAGGTCGACTTCTTCGAGGGAGCGGCCTGCGGTCTCGGGGTAGAAGAAGTGGATGATGGGCATGACCACAAAGTTCATGCAGCCGAAGAAGATGAAGGACCACCATCCGATGTTAGAAAGCATGATGGGGATGACAAACGTTGTAACGCCACAGCCGATCGCCCAGCCTAGGATAGTGAAGGAGTAGCCCTTCGCGCGGACTTCTTGGGGCCAGATCTCAGTGCCGTAAATCCAGCATGGCACGATGTTGAACATGGTAAAGAAGAAGACGAAGGTGAAGGTGAATGAAGACGCCGCCGTGCCAAGAGCCTGGGATTCTGAGGGATTAGACGTGGCTCGATCCTGAGATGTTTTGATGAGGGCCGCCACGAGGAACAGCGATACAGCCTGAATCAAGAAGGAAACCTGGAGACACATCCTGCGGCCCATGCGATCAATAACAAGGGATGCAGCTGCGGTACCGATGACACCGAAGGTATTTAAAAGGCCGGACATCCAAGAAGACTTATAGGAGTCGAAGCCGGCAAGTTCAAAGAGTTTTGCTGCCCAGGAGACCATAACCAGAATGCCAGTCCATTGCTGGATCTGCTGAAGAGCTAATCCGAGGACAGCACGGCGGCCAAGGTGAAGCTTACCAGAGTAGCGACCTCCGAGAGCAATGTTAACATAGTTGTTTCGTTTATGGTAAGATGCCTCGACGACGGCGTTAATTAATTCGACCTCGCTAACGATATCCGGGTCCGAGGCATCCTTGTCACCACGGATCTTGCACAGGATGTCAATCGCCTCCGACTTGCGATGATGTGTCATGAGCCATCTAGGAGATTCTGATACCTTGTTAGATTCACTCCACAACAAAACTACTTAAGACGGTGACTCACCTGGGACGAAGGGGATAGCCACTGTAACAATAAACATGGGAATGCACATAAAGCCCAGAGGGAATCGCCATTTGAACGCGTCGTCGCTGTTGCGGATTCCGAAATTGATCCAGTTGGCGAGGAAAATACCGAGGAAGTTTGAGACAAAGACCAGAGAGAAAGTCGATCCTCGGTCGTGCGCCTGACTCAATTCCGACACCCAAGAGAGAATGATGTTGTTGAGGAAGCCGATCCCGAGCCCAGAGATGACTCGAGCGCAGATGAACATCTTAGAGTTGATCGAGCCACATTGCAGGGCGGATCCCACAAGGGAGAGAAGAGCGCCAATGAAAGCAGCCTTCTTCCTTCCAAGCTTGTCACCAAGCCATCCACCAATAAAGGCCCCAAAAATTGCTCCGAAGTAGTATGCTGCAGCGAGGCCGCCTTGCTTTGTGGTTTGGGTGACGGTGCTGCCGTGACCGATGCCGGACATGGCGATGAAGCCGGGCGTTCCAGAAACACTGCCGTAGACAGCTTGATTATATCCCTCGTAGATCAGGGCGACGGCGCTGAGGAGATTGAGTAAGAGCAAGACTCCCTGGCCAGGGAGGGCACGCCATGGTTGGAAACCCATCGTAGCGGATGTTTTGTGTGTGTTCAATGAAAGGAGTGGGTGGTATGGGCAGATGGCTGCTTCGAATATGAGATGATCGTGAGGTCCTCCAGGGTAGAGATGTCGAGATATATATATTCAATGCAGTATCGATTCAAGGCCATCCTCCGTAGGGGATCGTGATACGCCATTTGCCGAAGTTCTGGCAGCGGCGATTTTCTCCCCAGATCTTGCGTCGCAGACCAGACTTTCAGCTCTCCACGAGTCTCCTACGTGGTCCGCACTGTTGGGAGCGAGAATATGGAGTGTAGTTCGATCTACCGATCGGTTAACGGAGGGACGTCACTGCCATGTCGACAGAGGGGTTGCAGCGCTAGAAACCTGTGAGGAGGAGACGAAGCCAAGGAAAAGTACGCGAGAAGATGACAGCCGGAGGGTCAAATTAAACGGCTAAATGGCAAAATTGAAACAGTTAATTTATTGCCACCATCACGACTAAAAGGCTAGTGCCAATATGCGTCATTTTGCAGAGACACGCCGTTCGCCTCCATATTTCTCTGCTATCAACCCTGTCCAACTGTGGAGATAGTCGACTGTGGAGTCGTCGCCCTGGGGCATCAGGGAAGAACTGGCACCAGCTGTAAGCCTCGAAATCCTTTTCTCGACTGAACGTTGGTGATTTCGTCTCGGGCAAGCATTCGGCATTTTATCAAATTCTTCCAAGGGCGAGAGCCATCTCGTCGCCAGATCTGAAATCAGACAATCCGTGAGAACGATTTTCTCCCTGTCCGGACGAGCCATCACAACTACTTTCACGTCTTCGAGCCTTGCATTCCAATGGACAAAAAACAGACATGCCGTTGGGCGGCACTTTCCCTATCCAGCATTGCCTCAGTCTTCCTTCCAGACCTACTCGGTCGTGAAGATGCACAATATGAACACAAGCTGGTCGCGATCAGTACGACGGGCTCAAATGAACGCGCCCAGAAATGGTTCAAGGACAACAAGATCCCGGATCCCGAGTCCATAGTCGTCTACAACTCATGGCAGATGATGCTGGAGCAAGGCGACTTTGATATCGTGTACATCTCAACACCGCACCCGTTGCATTATGAAGAGGTATTAAAAGCCCTCGATTGCAAAAGAAACATCCTGGTCGAGAAGCCAGCAACCATGAATGCTGCGCAATACCGAAAATGCATCGAACTTGCGAATCAGCAGGGTGTCGTACTCATGGAAGCGATGTGGACACGCTACCTGCCTGCAACGAGGTACCTGAAAGAAGAGCTCTTACCGAAGATTGGCAAGGTGAGGAGGGTGTACTCTGATTTCTCTTTTCCCATCGTCGGACCGGACCTCCAAGATACGTCTCGATTTCTGGATAAAGCAGCGGGTGCGGGTGCTCTATTAGACCAGGGCGTCTACGCACTGACTTGGGCGGATCTTGCACTGAACGGAGTCGAGGTTGGCGAAACCAAAGTGGTGCACTCCAGTTCTTGGAGCGTTCCTGAGAGGCCTGGCGAGGTTGACGACATCAACACTGTCGTGCTTGCGAACAAGGGCGCCACCGCTATCGTCACGACCAGCATGACTGTACCTGGATCGAGCAAGCCTCCGTTCTACGTTCGCCTTGGTGCTCAGAAAGCGGCTCCTTCTGTCAGGATTGAAGCCACAGAGGCATCGGTGGCTATTCCTTTCCCACCTATTCGGCCTGAGGAGCTGCATGTGCAATGGTACGGATATGCTCACTTGAATGAGGATGGCACGGAAAAGAACGAGATAATTAAGAAACCTGTCAGTGGTTGGGGAATCTGGTATCAGGCGGATGTCATTGCGGCGGCAGTATTCAACAAACGGCTAGGCGTAATAGGGGCCGAGGAGAGTTTGAGGGTACTGGGATGGATGGATGAGGCCAGATCACTGGCGGACATAACCTATGACGAGAAGCTGGAGCAAGTGTAGATGGCATCCGACAATATAGCCACGAGCCACTGTAGTAACACCTGCATCCGGGAGAGTTACAGTGAGGCTTTCCGAGCTCCCAGGGCAAATTGCTAAGCTTAGGCCGAAGATCGACTCGACCTAGCTCAACGGATGCAAAGAGTCTGGCAAGGTCTCGTCTGTCACCGGCTGGGAAAACAAGCTAGAGCATGGTTGCGCACAGTCTTCGGCACGGAACTCCATGTTCATTGCGGCTTGTTGACGATGGTATTCGATACGGCAATGATTCGAACAAAATCGTGGATCCTGTTCCAACTGGAGACACTTTGTGGACATGGATTGTCCACGAATTTCAGCAACAGAAGAAGGGGATCAGGAATCAATTGCAATCTCGTGCACGCGCCCCACTGGGAACGTGGACGAAGAACAAGAAGGTTCCGCCTCGCTGTAGCGCACAATAAGTCGCTCTAACCATTCTTGAACATCATCAGAAATAACATCGGTCCCTTCAGGTTTGTTGTAGTCTGAAGATGACTCGCATATTTCCAAGAACTCATGGTCGTGACAAGCACCCACTTTGACCTGATGGTACTTTGGCATGCAAGTAGAGCACACATCAATATCAGGACACATTTTACACACGAAACGTGAACCGCTGAAGTCCGACTCGCCGCAGATGTTGCAACAGACCTCATGAACGGGACTGCCTTCTTCGTTCGACTTGGCTATTTGCTGTTGGAAACTCAAGCAAGCCTCGTCGAGCTGTTGTAAAAACAAAAGGCAATGACCAAGTTCATGAAATCCCGGAAACGTTTTCCTCCGTTTGGTTTTAAGTAGGTTTTCCGACAGTTGACGAATAGATCGCCCAATCGTTTGAATACGAACGGCATCGGGAGTCAGTTCGTAAACAGAGGAACGTATTCCCAATTGATGGAATATAGCCTCATCCATAGAGGTCCAGTCGAGCACAGTCTTCCCATAACCATCAACAACAGAAAGATCGGCGCCATGTTCGATGAGAACTTTCGCCGCTTTAATTTGATTATTATATATGGCAAGATGCATTGGTGTTCTCCAAAATGCGTCCGAAGCGCATACGTCGACGCTGTTAAATTCGACCAGAAACTCGACCACCTTGAAATGGCCTTTCGAGGCTGCCAAATGGAGAGGTGTCCGTCCGTCAGAATACTTCGCATTCAAATCCGCCCCCTGCTGGACCAGCATCTGCACCACCTTCTCGTGACCACCGTATGATGCGGCCTGCAGTGCATTGCCGTACTTTCCTCCTTGAGCATCGACATCCGCGCCCTTGTCCACCAGCATCTGCACCACCTTCTCGTGACCATCTGCTGATGCGGCCTGCAGTGCATTGCCGTATAACCCTCCTTGAGCATCGACATCCGCGCCCTTGTCCACCAGCATTTGCACCACCTTCTCGTGACCATCTGCTGATGCGGCCTGCAGTGCATTGCCGTATAACCCTCCTTGAGCATCGACATCCGCGCCCTTGTCCACCAGCATCTGCACCACCTTCTCGTGACCACGGTATGATGCGGCCTGCAGTGCATTGCCGTACCCTCCTCCTTGAGCGTTGACATCCGCGCCCTTGTCCACCAGCATCTGCACCACCTTCTCGTGACCACCTGCTGATGCGGCCTGCAGTGCATTGCCGTATA